>WUAM01000269.1:6757233-6770783 GCA_024336885.1 Actenoides hombroni | reverse complement strand
AGGTACACACCGGGTCTCACCATCCTCCCGCATTACCCACCAGGTATATCCAGGTCCTTGAGCAAAGACAATCCCACAAATGGGTTTGCCTTTTCCCAAGGGTGGAGCTATCCACACTGCCTTCCCCAATCACTTCCCAATGTGCACTGCAGAGACCCTATCTCCTCCCACAACAGACAGGGGTTTCGTTTGGGCAGGGCCTTGACGGCTAACAGATCCTGTGGTGTTAACTAACCAGGTGGCCTTTGCTAGGTGTTTGTCCCATTGTTTAAAAGTCCCACCCCTTCATGCTTTTAATGTGGTTTTTAACAGCCCATTGTACGTTTCAACATTCCCAGAGGCTTGTGCATGATAAGGGATGTGATACACCTACTCGATGCCATGCTCCTTGGCCCAGGCATCTACAAGGCTATTTCAGAAATGAGTTCCACTGTCTGACTCAATTCTTTTCATAACATAACACCACAAAATCTGCTTTTCAAGGCCCAGGATGGTGTTCCAGGCACTGGGTATGTTTCCAGCCACCCAATCATTGCTTCAACCACTGTAAGTACGTGGCGCTTACCTTGGAGGGTTTGTGGGAGAGTGATGTAGTCAATCTGCCAGGCCTCTCCATATTTATGTTTTAGCCAATGTCCCCCATACCACTGGGTCTTTAACCTCTTGGCTTGTTTGATTGCAACACATTTCACATTTGTGGATGACCGCTGTGATAGCCTCCATGGTCAGGTCCACCCCTCGATCTCGAGCCCATCTATAGATCGCATCTCTTCCTTGATGACCTGAGGTGTCATGGGCCCATTGCACTATAAATAATTCACCCTTCTGCTGCCAATCCAAATTCACCTGAGCCACTGCCACCTTGGCAGCCTGGTTGTTCTGATGTACTTCAGTGGCCCGGCTTCTGGGTACATGGGCATCCACGTGGCGCACCTTCACCACCAGGTTCTCTACCCTAGCAACAATGTCTTGCCACAGCTCAGCAGCCCAGATGGGTTTGCTGCCAGTTGCTCTGATTCCACTGCTGCAACCACCCCCACAGGGCATTTGCCACCATCCAGGAGTCAGTGTAGAAATAGAGCACTGGTCACTTTTCTCTCTCAGCAATATCTAGGGCCAGCTGGATGGTTTTCACTTCTGCAAGCTGACTGGATTCACCTTGTCCTTCAGCAACTCCAATGACTTGTCGTAGGGGACTCCACACAGAAGCCTTCCACTGTCAATGTTTTCCCACAATGCGACAAGACCCATCAGTGAACAGGGCGTATTGCTTTTCATCATCTGATAATGTGTTATATGGTGGGGCCTCCTCAGCACGTTTCACCTCCTCCTCTGGCAACATCCCAAAATCTTTGCCTTCTGGCCAGTTCATGATCACTTTCAGGATATTCCATACCATATGACGTCAGCTCAGCTGTAAAGGGAGAGGGCAGGAGGAGGATGGGGGGGCATTCAGCTTGTCCTCTGAGCAACTGCTACGTGTTCTGGAGCCCTGCTTCCTGGACTCAGCCCGACAGTGCCTGCAGACAGGAAGTAGAGAATAACATCTTAGCTATCTTAAACCACAGTTCTTTTCATCTTATTCTCTTCCTGTGTGCCGTGCTAATGGAGGTTGGGGGGAGTGATAGAAGGGCTTGATGGGCACCTGGTGCCCAGCTAGGGTAAACCCACCCCACCATCTCCCATTCTTCTTGTTTTATTAACATGAGAAATACAGAGATGCAGAATTATGCATCGTCACAGAATAGTGCTACTTTCCACAGACAGAACGTATCTGATAAGGTTCTAAAAATCCTGGTGCTACATTGGGGAAAACTGAAGCTCTTGGAAACCAAGCTGAAACCTTAACAGTATGTACCTAATTTCCAGTCTGGTTGTTCAGTTCCATAGAGTTGTTAGAAACCAAGGCCTTGTCTATTGAAAGTCCTTGATGACTGCAAAGAACTGCAGGGCCACAGCACCATTTAGCTGGTTCTTTTAAAAAATTTGTTGAGCTTTTGAACTGTTATTATGTTTTTTTTTTTCTTTCTGCAGCAATTAATCAATATTCCTATTGTGAAGAATGTATAATAAATACCTCAATAACCTGAAAAATTATAGTTTCAAGCCAGGACACAATAATAGCCCTTTTATTCTAAATAAATTTTGTATGTATGTTTGCCAGATACAGGTTTCTTTTGACAAAAAATAATGGTGAATCAAATTCCTTGATAAGACACCTTATTGGAGAAATTTTTTTCTCTATTGTCACTGCTGTTGTTGTTTGGTAAAAAATCAATCGTAATGGTTAAACTGTAACTGGAATATGTATCTTCATTCACAAATCCAATATTTAATAATCTTTTGTACCCAGCAAATCAGGCAATCACATCTCACTTCATTCCCCAATAAAATGGGTGATGTCCTCTGCCCTGCCTCATATAGCTCAGCATCAAGCTTTGAGACTTAATTAGATAAGTCAGTTGAGTGTTTTGAAACTCCCAGACAAAATATGTAGAGGCAAAATGAAATATTCCATGTTTCTGCAGGTCTCTTCAATTGCCCTAAATATATACAGACCATTTATTTGGTTCATCTCTTTATTATTTTCTGATTCTGTTAAGGTTTTTTTTCTTCTCCTATTTTAATATCGCCAGGTTAGGACTGGGAGAATAAAAAGTCCCTGTGGATGTCCACTGTGGGTAGCAGCAGCTGAGATACCACAAAATAAACGTAGAGTCAAAGAAACACACTTAACTAAATAAAGAGGTTCCGGCAGGGGAAGTCAGTGAAAACCTTTACCTGTCTATTCTTGGAAAGAATAAGAAAGGTATCAAAAGATTTCTACATTTCAGGATTTCAAAATGACTGGAATTCATGTTTTAAGAAAAGGGACTTCACTAACGTGAAGTAAGTTCAGTCTTTGCAATGTAATTCAAATTGCACTGTAATTCAGCTCCTGGAATTAACCCACTGAAGCAAAGCTTGAAAAGATTTAGATTTACTCAGGCTACCAACATACAATAATGTCTTACAATTTCACAACTCCCTGTCTATTGGTGATACTGCCAAACGGCAGTAATCTGTCAGTTTGAGGCTCAGAGTTACTAATTGTTAAAAAATGAACCTGGACATCATTGCTGAGTTTCCCTGGCTGAAAACTTGTACAAACTCAAGCACTTTTTAATCAGAATGAAATAACAACTGAGCTCTTCATTGAGACACCCAGGGAATGATTTCTACTGTGGTGTTGAAGTCCAATTTTTTAAGCGAGAAGTGAGAATTCCTGCATTGTCTCCACTGACTCCAACGAAGAGAGACTCCCTCAGAGCATTGTCCTGCTTGAGGTACAAGTCATGTCACCTCAGCTATCACTTTATTTCCTGAGTATGTCCTTTGGGTATTGAGCATGGGGAGATTATTTTATATTATTATTATGTAATCATATTAGTAATAATAATTATTGTTAATTATTATTGGGAGGATGATGGCAGAGATCAGGGAGTTTGAGAAGGGACGGGGAAAGGAACAGCTGGGAGAAGAACCTGGTTGAGGATATTGGCACATGGCACAGACCAGACAGGCAGCCTTCCTTTTGCAGGGCTGTCTGTGGACTTTCCATACAAGCAATTTAGGCTAACTCTGCCATTGCATCTTTAGCAAATTTGGCAACAGTTCAGGCAGTAAAGTAAATCATGTATAAAGCCTCATTTTTAATAGGTATGCTCTTTGCCTGCCTACCAAATAATGCTGCAAAATGAATAACGCTATTGTGATTGTTTCAAGAACATATCCAGCTATTTTTAAAAGTGTTCATTATTATTTGAAAACCCATTCAAATCTCCAGGGGACACTGGAGCCAACTCTTTGTTATCTTAACCTCCATCTCTGATGGTAAGTCAGCTTTAGATAACAGGGTCCCTCCACTTATTTCAGTGAGCTTTGGATCCAGCTCTCTCAGAGTAGGAGAAAGATGCAGTAATGTACTGAAATTGCTGCTATGTAAACAGCTGAAATAATAGGAAAACATAATGAGTTCAAAATTACACACACACAGAGATAATAAACAAAATGTTTTGTGCAGATGCTGTTCTCACATGAAAAAAAGAAAGAAATATTACTAGGAGTAGCACAAGGAAAGTATTGCTGGTGAAATCAGAATTTTTTCCAGTGTTTTATATGATACCCCTACAGGGATGATATTTGTTATCACAAAATATGTATACTTTTTGTCTTATAAATAAGGTACAATTTAGTATTAGAATATTGTATTTTCTGCTAAAAACACCCTGTGCAAAGCAGTGCAGTTTTACATATATTTAGCTTCCTGCATTCTCTCTTTTAAAACATTTATTAACCAGAAAGACCTCACTGACATGTAAATTTCATTTTCTATGCTCAGCAGATTAAAATACATCTGTTTCAGACACCATTCAGAAAAGAAATAATTTGAATAGTTCATTTTATTAGAAAAAGATTTATGTCAGCATTGAACTATGACAAGAGAGGGGATAGTGAAATGTGCACAATACTGGAAACAGATTTTCCATGAAAAGTATCTGTATTGAACAGAATTGTGCCAGAAATAACGTGAGCTTTCTATGAATCGGTTAACCTAGTAGCTTGTGGACAGCACCGGTCTTTCCAGGTAGAGAGATTCTGTTCCCTCTCTGGACAATTCACTCAGGCTCTGCAGCTGACTGAATCAATGTACGTTTAATACACATTAGGAAAATGTTCATGATGAGGTAAATGGGAGTCAGTCCTGTCTGGCTGTATGGAGCTCCACGTGTAGAAGAGAGAAATTTCATTCTGTTAGGGGTTTAATTGTACAGTCTCAGGAAAAGTCCCTTTTATTTTAATTTTTCCTACAGTTTCCACCAAAATTAATAGGTCGGACATCTGTTTCATAAAGGCATAGTAAATATAAAGGATAATAAATACAGGAATAGCACATTAGGCTGCAGCATCCTGTGCTATATGATCTAGCAGCATATTATAACACACTGGGGTATAAAAGGTGATAAAGCGTCATTCATGACTATGTAGTTTAGTGAGTGATAATAGAATACAGATCCCATCTTATCTAGGTCACTAGGCTGAAGGCAACCTGGTTTTTCTGTGATTGAAAGTCATTGCTATTCAACTGATTTTTAGTACTCTACATGGGTTGAGACCATGATAACCTTATGTTTGTAAGAGAAAGTATTCTCCCTAACACCATCTGAACTGTGGTTTCTTCCAGGGCTGGACGAAAATTACTACTGTGTTTGTAAATATTTGATTATTTTAAATGTCGTAATAGTATGCATGCTGTCATGCATTTGTAATGTAAATATTAAATAATCATTAATTTCCTGGGTATATTCACTCCAAGTTTAGAAAAAAAACTTGAGTCTGTAAAAATTGAAGTATGCTTTTCAGAACTTGCCTAAATACAGAAGGTGGGAATATTTCTTGAACTGGAGCACACAAGGAAAAGATGAAGTAGAAGAAAGAATATATCTGTTGAACAACTTATTTGGGGGAAGAATAATCTCAACATTCAATGAGCTGTTAGAATTGTTATTATAACATACTGGCAAGTGGATTCAGAAGGGTGAGGTGTCTCTGCACCTCTAATTCAGTCATGCCATGTTAGTAAAGCTCAGCTGTGGATTTAGAGACTAAATTACCACAAAACCTTAGATGCAAAATGCAAAATAAATGTATGTCACACTGGTTGAGCATATTGTAACACTGCAATATGTTCCTGTTCATACAAATATTTGATAATAATGAACAGCCAATACAGGCTGATACAGAAAAACAGAGTACCAAAACAGAGGCAGAAAGAGATGAACTTCAGCCATCATTAAAGCTTGACAAAAAAGCACACACACACAAAAAAATTGCCTAAATTGCAAATCCCTGCTTACAGGAGACATCTTTTAAAACATACACAGGATTAAAATACACTTGCTTTACATATCTATGAGATGACAAAATAAATATAAATAATTTTTTAAAAAATTGTATCTCAGATTGAAAAATGTAAATAATAAAATATAGATAGACCAGAAACAAATTTGCAGGAGAATGGTAAGAGCTTTTAAAGTACCAGTTATTGTATCCAGTAGTCACCACTTGTGTTCATTACAGCCAAATAAGTTTATATATTTGCCCCACGGAGTCTCAAAAGCTGTAAATCTCTGCATTGTTCTGGTCCCACTCTACTAAAAACAGCTGGTAAGAAACTGAAAATCTGCTTTGCTTCAGACTCGGCTTTGAATTTGGCTAACTGTAAATGCAGATTGAGAAAGCAGTTCCTCACATTGTAATACAGTTATAAATATGACCACTGTTACTCATGAAAGAAATCTTGATTTTGTACAATTAATATCCAAATGCATTGAAATTCTCTATTAAATAAGTCCATTGCACTGTCCTTTAAATATCTACACAATGTATTTCCCATATGCATCAATATTCAATTCTGTGTAATTATGTTCAGCATGTATATAAGCTAGTGTGAATAGTGAGCTTGTGTTTACATACATATTATGTTCTGTATATAAACACACAAACACAAATCAGAAAGTTTTACAGACTGGGATTAATTTAACCCCAATTTTATGCTCATTTTGGGAAACCATTACAATATGTTACTAAAGTGTACGAATACGTCCTTATGTTCACATTAAAAAAAAAAGAGTGATTTATAAGCTTTTTGACCACATTTTCCTGTCTGCAGTGCACTGCAACACTTGATTAGAGATCTCCTGAGAAGGACATTTGTGATAAGAAGGTACTATATGTCTCAATTAATGATCATTTCCATTTAAGCAAACCAAATTAAATTGGCCATAGCAAATACCAAATAGGAAAGTCTGTTGTTCCATGGCAAACATCTGCATTCCTCCTTTTGTTGCGGATGTGATTTCCAAGCCTTTGTACCTCCTGAAGGCTTTACAATAAATGAGAAGTGGAGAAGATGGCCACTTCATTGTGTGGGACCAGGCTAGGACCCATACTGCATTTATTTTTCATTCATGAAATCAGGTATGGGAAGCCTTGGTTATCCCCTTCCTGCTGCAGGCAATCCCTGTTTTATTCAATGTAAAATAGCCTTAAAGAAAACAGGCTAAAGAGTATCCTTCTGAGAACTGTGTATCTAACACTGTTTACCTTCATTAAATTCTCGGCAATAAAAAAATAGTTATTATCATATCACTGAATAAGATGCAGCATCATTCATCCTAAAGGACCACAAACTGTCTCACAAAGGGTGTGTACATGTTTGTCAAGCCCACAGTTTCACAAGGTGGTGAAATTATCTGTCAGAATAATTTTCAGAACAATCAGGAGAGTGCCTTTTAACACTGAAATGAAAAAGAGTGCATAGAGATCCTGCTTAGCATGATTATATTTTTCTTCTTAAAGAAGGAAATTTAGGCAGCTCCCATTGCATGGAGTTTGAAGGGAAAAGCCCAGATGCAAACTACTGGTGCAAGCAGGTGGAGAGTCACGGCTGAGCTTGGAGGATTGGGCCCCAGTGTGCTGCTGCTCTTGCAGAGTGCTGTGGAGATAAATTTGCTCGCAATGGTTTCATCACCCATACTTCTAGTTAAATATTGTTCAATTATTAAGGACTGTAAAAGTCAGAGAGACTAAAAGAAAGAAGAGATCTTGGAAAGATCTGAGGGGAAAATGGCATTTTTTATTAGTATAAAGATTACTTAACTTTGGAGCTCTACTAATGATAATTTCTGTGACCAAAAATGTCCCCTTATGATTAATCAATTATGCAAACCATCCCCATTTCAAGGATAGTAAAGACTTATTTAATGACATTTTTCATGCATCTCATGTCTTTAATATATTATTTTTTCCCTTTGCTCTGACAGAGCAATCTGCTCTGCAGAAGCAGCACTGTGTGCCACCAAATAAAATCATTCCCCATATTGAGAAACAATTGTTTATTTTTAATACATTCTAAAAATTGATCCTTTTAAAAGAAGTGATTTGGTGCTCGACTTGTTCCTCTGCATCACGAATTATTCCTCCACCAGCATGTTTTAGTGCAGAGTGTTCCAACATTAATGTCAACAGGCCCACTGCAGGGCTGGTTTTTTTACTGTCTCTCCTTTCTGCTGCCTGAGGAATGATACCATTTCACCTTGGATATACCGAGTCTCTACAGATGGCAGCAAGAAGTCATTCAGTCCTTTCACTAATTCCTTTCTGGGTGTCTTCTGGACAGAGGCTGGCAATAATCCCAAACTGCATGTTACATGGTGTGGACTAGCATGGCCCTATGAAATGTGCTGAGGTAGTCAAACTCATTTTAGTGAAGGCCAGTCCATAGCAGTGTCCGAAGGCTTGAGGCTAGTGCCATACATGCTACTGTGCAAAGCAATTTGCAAAGCCCAATTTACTGAAGGGAGGAGGAGAAAAAATCCATCAAGACAGGAACAGTTTAAGACAATGGTTCAAATTATGATTCACATTTTATGGCTGAACTTGATAGCGCATGGAAGAGAGAAGTACGTATTAAACAAACAACAACATGTTAACAAGGGAGATTAATTTATTACTGTGTGTACAAGTCATATGGAGATTTGGGGAAGATTGAAGGAAAGCAGCTTTCACAGTTATATTGCTCAGGTTTAGTTAGCACACAAAGATGCCATTTATGGAAATAACAATGCTTGGGTCATTAGTACTGCTGCAAGTGAGCGACGCTGCTGTCTTTCCCCTTGTCATAATCTGTGCTACACGGTGGTAAAACAATTGTCACTGTAAACCACATCCCACACTGAAAAGTGAAAAAACAATTGCAGTGCACCACTGGTATTAAATAAATAATTAGAATGAAGAAGAGCATGTACTTTTACAGTTGTAGATGCATTCCCTTCTCTTTTGAAAGATGCAGTGTAACCTTAATTAAACTTGTATGTTTAAAAACAAATGTTTATTTACTGTAGATTGCCCTTCCCCCAAAAAAAGCCTCAGTAAAAATATAAATGCCTGAAGAGTAAACTTGCATTGCATGTACTCTGTCCATGATAAAACAGATTAAAATAAAGGAAAAGCAGGATAAAGCAGTCTCTTGCATGGCTGACTCAAGATCCCCATCTAGCGTCCACAAGAAGATTAACAGAACCTTTTAAAAACGTATTTTAAATTAAAAACAAATGAACACAAACAAAACAAAACCAATGACAACAAAAAAAGGACAATTTCTTTCTCTGAGGTTTTAGGTGTTTTCATTTGATGATAAACTATGATATACAAATTTCCATGTTTCATTTTATGGCCTCTGGTTGATTTCCTTCATTTCACCAGTCACTTTGCTTCTATTCTTTCCTATTCTATACTACTCTATTCTATTCATCCCTATACTGCACTTCTCGTCACTGCTTATGAGAATCTTTAAGGAGTTACACTAAGTGACATGACTAACATACACCATGTATAGTTCTCCTATCTTCTCTTTAGTAGCAAATTATGTTTAGGGACATGTTTAACTAGGCTATATTGTGGGGAAGAAGAGCTTCTAAGTCCAACTGTATTCCTGTTAATTGCTTTCTGTTGTTGTTGTCACTGCATACGTACATATTGGTCGGAATTTTTATGATAAAAAGCAAGATCAGAACAAAGTGCTTTGTGCTTACAGCAGGAGTTTACTATGGTTTGAAAAGCTCCTGGGCTCTGTCACTACAATTTGGACATGTCACATTCCTCTCCCATAGAAATAAACAGCCTGACTGAGGGTGTGATGCTTGCAGCATGCTCCCACACATGATCCTGAAATGGACAGAAACACAGAAATAAACATCAGGCAAATAAACCCCCTTAATATTTAATCCAAACTTATCACACACATTAAAAACAGTCTTTAAAAAGACTGTTTAAAGTTGAAGAGAGGGATTTCTTCCTTTTCCACTCATTCTTGTTCTACTCCTCTATGCTTCCTATAATATGGGCAGAAAAATGGATGGGATTTTAAAAAATCTTTTCACAGTATGCAGCACATACAGCTCAGCTAGCATCCTTTAGCTAGAAATGCAGGAAAGAAACAGCAGCATGGTCTTCAGCACAGCTGTGCACAGGAAAGAGGCACTCTCCCCTTGGCCGCTCAAGCCTAGTGCTAGCCCAGCTAGATCCAAAAGTGCTGGCCCACACTTCCTGACTGTCATGTAGATTCCTACAATGGCTTGTTTATAAATGGATGGACAGGGTTGTTACCCTTCCATTTTATAGTCCTGGATGAAGGGGTCTTATTACACATGGTGCCTTGATCACTCCATGGCTCAGAATCTCTCTCAAGTGTGAAGTTCTGGATTTATCTTCAGTGCTGGCCACAATCAGCTCAGGAGAAGGAAGAAGAGCACTGTGGTATGCCAGTTGTACTTAAACCAGAAAAGGCTGAGCTGCTGGAAAAGGTTGCTTTTTAATATTGTTTCCAACAGATTTGTAACAAGTATACAAAAGTTTGTAAGAACATTTCTTCTTCTGAGATATCCCTGGACTAGAGCAGTATGGGTGAAATGAGCCTGCAGATAGCTGGGGCTTGTGCTTCTTCCCTTCACGTGAACTAGAACAGTTGATGAGCACATTTATAAAGCTGACCATGGTTTTCATGATTTCATAGTATCATAGAAATATTTAGGTTGGAAAGGATGCTTAAGATCATTGAGGTTCCCAGGTTTTTGCAATAGTCATATTTACAGTGGTGAATGCCCCAGAATTGGTAATATTACTGAAAGTGGAATCAATTTTTCAAGAGCAGGACTGTAACTAAGCACATTACAGCTGTGCTGAACTCAGCGAGTGAACAAGTCTCTCTGAGCTGGCTCCTAAAGCTAAGTGGATATTCTGTAAGGCAAGGATAAAACTCTGCCTTTTCTATATTTAAACTTTCAGATCAGGAGTGGTCTTTCTTACACAAAAAGACCACATACTTCTGCTACAATATACAGGCTCCTGAGAAGGTAGTGGTCTAGCTCTGGCCAGAGGTTTGTCCCAGGAGCTGGACAAATGCAAGAGAATCAATAGGAGTGAACCTTACATGGCACACAGATATAGCTAGACTTGAAGGAACAATTACTGCAGGTGATGGATGAAGTTACCTATGTACCACTCATCTCAACGGTGTCAGATTGTCTTATAGACACCTAGGCAAAGGGTTTTTGAGGATGAAGGTTAAGGAGACCATTCTCTCAGACATCTCCCAAGCCTGGGGATAGCACGTGTGTGCAGCCAGCACAGCACAGCTCGCTGCAAAACCACACAATCCCACCTTCCCCCTCTTAGAAATCCATCGACAAATGAGAGAGAGGGCAGAAAAGAGCTGCAAAAATAATTTGACTATTAGTGAAAGTTCTTTACCCGGGGAGATTTAAAGAGTTTAATCTGTTTAGTTCATCAGAAAGACAATTAGGAGAAACCTTGATTACAGCGGGTAAGTGCCTTCGCGGGGAGAAAACAACAGGTATTAAAGGTCTCTCTAATCTAAGCCAGGCAGGCAGAACAAGAAGCTACTGGCAGGAGCTGAAGTCAGGCACGTGCCAAGCAAGCAGCCCGAGGAGCTGCTGTGATTAACCACTGCACAGCAAACAGGGAGGGAAGAGGCACAGCTACCTCCTCTCTTCTTTAGAGGAAATCTCCCCGTAAAAAAAACCAAACCAGAATCTCCAGCATTCCCCTTCTGTAAGGCTGGCAGCTAAAGCACACCTGCAGTTACACCACTTCCCTGCTCTTTTGACGCCAGGACTGTGGCTGGCCCATCTCCAGCCCCTGGGAGGGTCCCCATTCCCAGGAGTGTGCCCTGCCAGGAGCCCTGCCATGGCTCAGACCTGCCTCCTTGGGACATCCCTGTAGCCTTCCGCATCCCAAGAGCCCTTGGTCCCTGCTCGGAGGCATCGCTCCAGCCCATGCCACCTCTGTGGCCTCGGGGACATGCCAGCCAGGCAGCCCAAGAGCGGGTCTCTCCTGGGCCAGCCATCACCACTGAGGCAATTCCCATTTGTTCAGCCTCTGAACGAGTGACAAGTGAGCTCCAGGCTGTCTACTCACAAACAGCAAAGTTTCCAAGGAGTTCATAAATTATCTTTTAAGCTTTATCTTGCGGCCGCGGGTGGGCAATGGCTTTAAGTCAGAGCTTCCATGAGGACATGGTGGAATTCTTGCAGCATTCACAACTACAACACAACAATTCCCTGACACCATTGCAGGGGAGGTTGGCCGGGGCTCTAGCACCCTGCTCTAGTTGCAGATGGCCCTGCTCCCTGCAGGGGGGTTGGACTGGATGACCTTTGAAGGTCCTTTCCAACCCAAACCAGTCTATTATCATTCAGTAATTGCATTTGGAATTGATTTTCTTCCAATTGGAAAATTCTCTGTGAGAAGCAGGAATAGCTTCTGAAAGATCAGTGTGTGGTGCCACGGAAACCACCTCGGCTCCCTGAGCCTTTGCTGCAGGGATGTAACACGGCCCTGATTGTTTCCACAGCTCCATTCAGAGGCAGGAGTAGTTAGGATTTGTCATTTGGGGCTCTGTCTCCTCTCAGACTATCGCAGTGCCAAGACCCTAAGGATGAGAGCTGGGTCCTACAGCCCCAGGACCCACCGCAGCAGCAGCCGGGGCAGTGGGTTTCTCACTCAGCCCCATGCTCTGGGCAGCCAGGCTGAGCAGAGACCTGCCCATTGTGCCATCGTTCTCTCAAACCAGAACTCCGATTCACCGATCGCGCGATACACCTGGAGCACTGGTTCCTCTTTGCCTCAGCAGACAACCAACCAAGGTGGTCCCTCCCAGGGCAGGTGCTTTGAAGGTAGGAACAGCCACCAACCTACAGCAGCACCCCCCAGCACCCCCCAGACATCAGCAGGTACAAGGGCCGGGGAAAGATTCCTGCCAGCTCAGGAGGCTCCTGCTTTCCTGACAGCAGGGAGCCCAGGCCCGTGCTCTCCAGCCACACATCATAGTCCTCTGCCTGCTGCGAAGACACGTGAAAACCTCCGCAATCCTAGGATTTATCAGCTGGTGAAACCAACAACACAAGGTCATTGCAGTCAAGCCTTCATATTTTTTCCACTTCTGTTAATAAACCAAAATGATAACACAGTGCAATTAACTGTGGGTGGAAAAACTTCGTTGTCTTCGCAGAGAAATGACATCATATTTCAGATTTGTTATATCAACGTTTAGTAAAATTAAACTGCGAGGTGCACAGATCTATAAAGCTTAATTGGTGTTTTGGATGCTACGAGAAATTTAAACGTATTTATCAATGAAGATTCACTATCAATTAGTTTTGGTTTTAATGATCCTGGCTAATAAAGAGAAAACAACAGAAGAGGGATGATGCTCCAGGTACAGCTGGGTTTGGTTGAGCAGTTTATCAGTAGGGACTTCAGCACATGCTGAACACGGCGAGGGAGTTGAGCAGATGCCTTCAAGGTGTAGGAGGAGTGCAGGCCAGTGGGAGCCCCCAGAACAAGGACACAGACCTGGTGGAGCGGGGCCAGAGGAGCCCCAGCAATGCTGGGAGGGCTGGAACCCCTCTGCTGGGAGGCCAGGCTGG
>WUAM01000269.1:6719495-6731607 GCA_024336885.1 Actenoides hombroni | reverse complement strand
AAAGCTGTTCTAGTTTCCTTTTCTAATCGCTAAGTCTCTCTCCCTTATTCCTTTCCTCTTCCCCTTTGGGGAGGGAGCGGGGTTAACAGAGAGCGTCTGTTATAGGTCTAAGGGGCTGCCCTGACCCTAAACCATGACACCCTTCCATAAAGATGGTTACACTGCATAAGCAATCACCTTTTCACTTACCTTTTAAGGCTAGTGGGGATGAAATGCAATTAACTCCTACTTTGTTAATGACTGCATGATTCTGACATGTTATTAATAGAGACAGACTTGATATAAAATCCAAATTCCAGATTTGGAGCCAGATAGATAGATACCCTTAAGGGTCAATAATTGCTCAGAGCCAACTTGGGGATTAAGGTACTTTCTAATTCTTTCTCTAGGATCAAATAGGCAAAGTAAATATCCTCATCTTCAACACCTTTTTCTCTAGAGGACCTATACAACCATTCATCATAAGTTTTTAAGCTTCCAGATTTTTTTCTTAAAATAGATAAATGTCCTGGCATCAAAAGAGGACCACAAGACAGCTAATTTAATACCATTTTATCATGTGGTTTTGGAAAACATTTGCACAACAGAGTATTTAAGAGCTGTATAGATGCTTCAGATGATCCTGCTGAAATGTATACAAACAACTTTCCATAATTACTGGAGTGCTTAAACATCTCCGTAAGGGTAATCCAATTCCTTGCAAGGTTCCGGTACATGACAGAAGTAGAAACCTGACAGTTCTGTGCCTCCCTTTGATCCTTGTCAGATTTCCATGGAAGGGATTTTGGCATCTCTCTTCAGAAGGTAACAACAAATTCCTCCTGGTCTTAGGGGTGGCAAGGCTTCACTCAGCACACGTGGCTGCTGCTGGCAGGGCTGTGTCACCCAGCCAGGGTGTGGAAGGGATGGCCCGGCACCTTGGCATCATCAGTGACTCCTTGGTAAGACAAAGAGTACTGAAATACCTTGGAGAGATCTGGGGGGTTTATTGTCATTGTTTGTAACTGGGTGTCAGTTAAGCCAGTTTTTCTGGAGGAAAAACATGTAAAGACAAGAGAGAAGCAAATTTAACCTTAAAACTCTCACTGGGTTTACTACCATCAGTGTTGCATTTCATTTTCTTTATGGCTTTGCAGTCTAGGAAAAAATAGTTGCTTGAAACTGGTTAGGTGTATTTTGAATGTAATTACCTTGGTTGCTCAGCCCATCAGGCCTAAAAGAGATTTAAAATGATGGAGCATGGCATAGAGTATAGTTATTTTCCATGGCAATAGTAAATATTTGCTGTCCATTGTAACTGTTCTTTGAATTTACAATTCTGAAGTACTTACCCAAGCATATCTGGGATTTGTTAACTGGAAATGGGCAGAACGAGAGTATATAGAATGCTATAAATAATGCAGTGTAAGCCCGAGGGGAGTAATTGCGTAGCTAAAAAGTTTTAGCCACACAACTTCTTCAAGCTGCTTTTTTGTGTGCTGTAGTTCAGTGTATCCTATCTATATCTACTACAAAATGGATGCAGTTCACCTCTGGAAATTATATGCTGTGGCAGTCCCAAAGGAATCTGACACAAAAAATGATCTTTTCCTGGGGGGCTTTGACTGCCTGGGCTCTCCTGGAGCAAAGCAGCAGGATGGGAGTGGCAATGGGAAATTTGGGAGAATAGATGCAGGTCCTGTGCATGCAGTTGAAGAGATCTTGGCAGAGTTGGTCTCAGTCTTGTTTGGAGGGCTGAAGAAGGCCAACAGGAGCTTGGAGGACTAGATGCACAAGACATAACTTGAATGCCAAGCAGATGTCTCAGGGCCGTGTTCTTCCCCTCATTAAATGATGGCTTAGAGAGGAGTCTAGAAGCCACCTTTTAATCCATCATTCACTCTGAGATTTCTGGGTGCTATTCACTTCAGCGTGACAGAGAAAAGCCTAAGGGCTGACTTGTTTCCTAGCTATAGCCTGTGATGGGAAATTGATGAATGTGGGGGTCTCAGTGTTGCAGATGCAGATGTGACTGGTAGCCTGTAGATCATGCTTGACAAAATTCATTCTAAAAGTTGAACCCAGATTTTACCACAGTCATTATTTTTAGATAAATGTAAACCATTTTAATAGATCTATACATTTTTAAGTGATTGCTTATTCAAAGATATTCTCTAGTCTTGTCCATATGAAAAATGATTATGACAGTGGTTCATTCTAGTCTTTTAATGTGAAAGATTTTCTTGCTACTTAACATACAAAAGCAAAATTAATATGCATCAAACAAGAGTTTAATTTCCCACAGTCCCTGCCCTCAGTCTGGTGGGAAGAAGGAAAGACACAAAAAAGATACACAAACTAATACCATGTGAACTAAAAATAGGATGTGCAAAATGATTTTCAACTGGTAGAGACGGCTTTTGATGAATTCCCACTGAACTGGGAAATAACATACATCACCCATTCTCACAAGGTCAGTAGTCATGGAGTGTTTCATCTTTACTCCTCCCTTCTGAAACCCACCCAAGGAAACAAAGCATATGGGGGAAAAAAACTCAAATAGAAAATGTTCTTTGTTGCCTTGTGAGTTATGAAGTTGTTTCCAGATCTTGACACTCTCCTACACAGCTGATCTTTTCCTCTCTGTGTGACTAGGAGGTGTACATCTCAGTCCAAAATGACAACGGAGAGTCAGGATAACCTTTGTTTTGGTGACTTCAAAACTCATGTGGCACCTATGCTTTAGCTCCAAAACTCCTTTGTACCTCACCCTCTGACCTTAAATGTAGTCTCTTATGCTTGTGCAGCTTGTTCATTTTCATTTTGCTATGGACTACTCATACTCTCTACTTATGGCACAATAATTCTGTTTTGAAGTCTTAAAGCCTGTATAAATATTTCTGTGGGGATTTTAATGTGTGCTGCCACGGTGCCCAGTCTCCAGTAACACCAGGATGCTGTTGTGCAGCAACAGTACAGAAACACAAGAAGAAACCACACTTTCTCAACATACTAGCTACTTCAGTAGCAAAGTGCTTTCCTTTCATCTGATAAATGCACAGTTATGGCACAAAAACATGAATTGAATAGGTAAATACAAGACTTGACTCCAGGTTTTCTAATCATAAACCCAAGCCTTTTAGTACATGGCAATCATGGCATTCCAGCCAATCTCTCTTCTAGTTTTGGGTTGTTCTTTCCTTAACAGAAAACCTTTTCTGTAAATTTTTTTTTTTTTTTTTTAAGCGGATATTTCATGCAGTGGTTGCTTCAGAGACCCTAATAGGTTATACTTCCTTCAGAACAATTGACTGATTTACTATCACTCCACTGGTGTGAATGAGGAATGGGTAATTAAAAAAGCTTGATAATGATAAGCGTATTTAAAAGGACACATAAAACAAAATTTACTTTAGTCTGATTTTTTCTAAAATATATATACATAATATAAACTGTCTGAAAGCAACAGTGTTGATCTAATGATACATTAACTTCAAGTTATCTTTAATATATGAGATTAATTGATACTTCTAGTGTAAGAAGGGCGATAATGTTCTTATTAGCTATTATATAAAAAGATCACTTAACATAGTTATAAACTTTGCTTTGTAGGGTTTAAAAGCAGTTTGCAACTCCTGAGGACCATGCTATATAGCTAATCTTGTCTGTATGGCTAGAAAATGTGCTTCTATTGAAATGTATGTAAATTTGACACACCAAGTAAGTTCTAAAAAAGTTTAAAAAAAAGATTAGGAGCAACTAAATTGAATGAATGATGTACTTACTAACAAAGAACACTGGTATTTTGTAATCCCTTCTAAGGCTTTTTCTCTACGTGCAAGATTAGGGATATTTTTCCTGAATATTATCATATGTTTTCAAAGGTTCCTAAAGGCTGACACCTGAATCTTCTCATCTTCTTCTTCAGAAGAAGAGCAATTCTAGCACTTAGGAATTATATCTTAAAATTATGGGGCATTCTTAACACTTTCAAACTGGTTCAGAAAGAAATTAGGAAGTTATACCCTACCAGAGGAGAGTCAACATTTCTGAGAACAAAACCTACCTCTAAAGAAAACTAAGGAGTTTGTGTGGGGTCAGTGCCTTTGTAAATCACCCCAGAATGGGTTTGGTTGCCAACATTTTGGCTGGTGATTGCAGGTAACTGAATCTCTTCCTATAGAAATTTACATTTACTTTTGTATGGGTCAAACAGTGATGAACCTGGGTTTTTCTAAATCTTAGCAGTGTTTTTCTCAAAGACAAACAAACCACTGCTGTTTATTCTGGACTTCAACTAAACTCTTGACGTCATCTAAGTGAAATACTGGTATCTATAGCCTTTTCTTCATTGAGTACAAGTTGTCATAGTTTAACCCCAGCTGGCAACTAAGCACTATACAGCTGTTCACCCACTGCTCCCCTCAGCCCCAGCAGGATGGCAAAGAGAATCAAAGCTAAGTAAAACTTGTATAGAAATTGCAGTTTTTATTTAGATTTGGGGAATCTTGAGTTGTTAGAATGTCCAAGGAAAATACAATTCCAACTTTTGATGGAACCATCCGTTAGCTTAAGCCAAAATATCATCATTTTTCAATCATTTGTATATATCTGATGGACAAAATAAGACCAGGTTAGAATTCAGGTTTGTGATTCGTGGAAATGCTAGAGGCTTAAGAGGGTCTTGTTCTTTCTATGATGTTTTCCATTTCATTAATAAATAATAAGTAATTTTCAGACAGTCTTTTCTGAAACAAAACCCACTTAATTTATAAACTTTATGTATTTGACATATTTTTAAAATGTTTTCTATTTTGTCCAAAATCAGTTTGTCCATGCTAATACAACTTTATAAAAGTTAACATATCAGTTAAGTCATGTCATTTGGTTTAAAATAAAATACAGAATCATAGAATTGTTTGGGCTGGAAAGGACCCTTAAGATCATTAAGTCCAACTGTTAATAACCTAACACTGCCAAGTCCACCACTAAACCATGTCCCTAAGCACTATATCTATACAACTTTTAAATACCTCCAGAGATGGTGACTCCACCACTTCCCTGGGCAGCCTAGTCCAGGGCTTAACAATCCTTTTGGTGAAGTATTTTTTCCTGCTATCCAATCCAAACCACCCCTGGCTCAACTTAGGGCCATTTCCTCTCATCTTTTTGCGTGTTACTTGGGAGAAGAGACCGACTCCCACCTTGCTACAACCCCTTCTCAGTTAGCTTTAGAGAGTGATAAGGTCTCCCCTCAGCCTCTTTTTTCTCCAGATTAAACAACCCCAGTTCCTTCATCTGTTCCTCATAGGACTTGTTATCCAGGACCCTTCACCAGCTTTGTTGACAGCTTCTTTGGACACACTCCAGCACCCTAATGTCCTTCTTGTTGTGAGGGGACCAAAAATGAACATAGTATTTGAGGTGCAGGCACACAATGATTCTAATAATATATGATTCACATATGATTCTAATAATAACTCTCTGAAGCAGCCTGAGATTTTAAGTTGGAAAACCTTATGGAAATGTCAAATACATTTAAAATGCAAGTGCTAGAACACAGTTTTATACAGTTAATACTCCATGACATTTTGATTTAAAACCTTGCTTTGTTTCAGAACTGGGAGACATTTTAGTGTATTTATTAATACAAAGGCCAGGGAGGGGAAGTTCCAGAAGGACCAATATTCCTTCTTTAGGAATAATGCTATGCTATAAAAACTGTAATACTTACATTTGCATGAAATAACAAACTACTAACTGATGGGTGTTGTTTAGTCAAATGTCACTTTGACTTTAGTGTAAACGTTCATCAGAGAGCTTTTGCATGATATGGGGGAAGGAGGGGAAGAATTCAGCCTAAATATGTAGATCAGTAGAGATGATTTGTACTCATCTGAGTCTGAAAGGCTGAACACTGAAAGTTTGTCCTCATCTATATTGTGAACTGAACCTAATACCCATTCAAAGTAAGCACTAAATCTGTGAGAAGGTCCAAATCAAAATTTGGGTGCCATTGCCTTCCATAGTTGGCAATGTCTTAGATTTATCTCTATTAAACTGAGGTCAGCACTCAATGATTTTTCACATTCCAGCTTGATGGACCATATAATTAACATTAATCTGGTTTGAATATATAGCCTGCACAGGTAAGATGTGTACACTGTAGTAACCAATCTCATTTTAAGTACTGTCTTTATACAATTAACTGTTGATATCCAATACTTCCTTTAAAGGTAAGCTCCTTATAAACTTCCTGTAGTGTGGCAAATCTTGTTTTAACTTTTTCTTTTTCTTTTTTTTTTTTAAATGCAGGATAATTGGCAAATTTGTAGGTGTAATTTCTTACTGTACAAGCTGATTTCTAACATCAGTCTGGTATCTGGACTATACAGCTGGTCCTTGAAGATAGGCCTTTGAATCATGTGCCATCTGGTTACTTGGAAGTTTATGGAAAATTAATTTGGTGTCATTCCCCAGATGTCCAGCCTCTTTTGCCATTTATGTCAATTGACCCAGTTTGCCAGCCTACTCCAAAGAAGGAACAAAAACCAAATAGAATGTAGAGATCAGATTTCTGTGTCTCTCAGAGAAATGACTGAAAGGTCAGCAGGATGGAGCAGGAGAGCTGTCACTCTCATAATTTACTTTTCACAAGAATTTCTTCTTGCAGTAGTCAAGAAATTTGTAGAAAATCTGAATGAGAATTTTTTGGTCTTATTTATAGAAAAGCTTTCATTCCCAGAGGATATGGTGTCTGTTAGAGCAGTGGGAATGTACATTCAAGGTGAGCAACCAACATTAGCCAAGCTGAAAATTATTATAATGGGTCACAGAGGAGTAGCTGGTTACAACTTCTTTTTTTTTTTTTTGTCCTAGAATCAAGGTCAGGATGGAAGAACTAAAGATTTATTCCAAGGTTTTAATGTATGTCTGGAATAGAAAATTGTTATAAAGGAAGAACAGGAGTTGCCTACCTTGTCAATGTAGGTATCAAACTACAGAACCATACTATCTAATTTGAATCATTCTTTAGGAAGAGGTGAATATAATGACTCAGAATTGTGGAAGGTTAGCTTACTGACTGTAAAGAACATTATTATTAGAAATATGAAAAGATTCATAGTATGCCTGCATCTCATGAATGCTAATATCTCAAGTCACTGGGGTAAAAAAATGATACCAACTTTGTGATTTCTAGCCCTTTGATTCAAAAATTAACCAGAGTCCAAGAATTTTGCTAAGAGGAGATCTTCAGACATGGGAACTTCAATGGATCTGGGATGCTGCTTACACCACAGGCCTATGCAGACTGTATCTTTACAATGGTAGTCACGGGATGCTCCTACAACTCAGTATGAGAACTGAATACCCACCACATCAAAGCTAAAGCTTCAGTTAAGCAAGTACAAGAAGTAAATCATTGGCTTTGCCTCCGGAGCTGATTTATGTTTTTTTAAAAGGATTTACTAGGCAGATCTGTGATCCACATCTTAATCACTACTTCTTAGAAGGATTGATTATTAAATGCAGACCTGTGATCCATACAGTAATCACTTTCAAAATTCTGGATGCTTTTCAAGGGAAAAGGTCTAATGTCAGGTCTAAATCTAAAATATCTTGGTATTTCACTCTTATTATTTGATTCATATGGTCAAAGACTCCACAGAGAGATGAAGTTAAAAAAGGGGGAAAAGCAAGCAGGGGAACAAGTGCTATGCTTCTTAATTCTGTTCTGGGAACTGGTAGCAGCCATGTCAGCAAAAATGCTGTTTTGCTGGTGTAAGCAAGGCTGTAGACATCTATCCTTATCTGACCTGAGCTGTACTGACTGGAGATATTATTGCACCCAAGCTACTCATTGTTTGCTTGCCCCATCCACAGCCTTGCAGATGAACTTCTGACATCTGGGTGTACTGAAACTGGAGCCCTGGCTGGACTGAATTATCTGGCCATGCTGGCAACAAGTGGAGAAGGGAAGGGTCTCCTGATTTTCCTACCTGCAAAATGGGGATGATGACAGCTCCCAGCAAAAAGTAAGCACCAAAGAGCTGGAAACACGACAGCATATTCAACCTGCAGGATCAATGTGTAAAAATGTCAAAAAGATCAGAATTATGTGCTGCTATGGTTTTTTGCTATATAACAGGAGGCTTTTTCTAGTGAAAACAGATTTAAAGTATTCCATAGACACTAGCGTGAAAGTATATTTCCAAAAAGCCTGAATGCAATGAATATGAAAGGAGTTGTGCAGTCACATTTAACTTTGCCTACTTTTGCAGTCTCTATGTATTCTGAAGATAGCTCTTATACAGAAGGTATCTATTTAACATATTTAACATAATCCAACACTTTTTCTATATGAAAAAGCATAAAATATCTTGACTTCCTATGATGAAAAATTGCAAAAAACCCCTCAGAATTAATGTAATTAAATTGACTGATGTAAAATGGAGGCCTTTTTTTAAAGGCTCTGAACATTTTCAGTAGTACAGACACTTTAATTCACACTCTGTGCTTAACTAACAGCAACTGTATTCTCCAAAATTGTACACTTGGTCCTGTCCTCCCACATGCTCTAACAGCTAACTAACAAAAGCTCTCAGGGGTTTAAAAATAATCTTCCTGAGCTCAGGGCAAAGGAGGCTTTTACACAGGCCTTTTGTAAATCAGTTTATCAAACCCAAGATAAAGCTGCAAATACAGAGATAAATTTTTAACTCTATGCATGTTGTAATTATTAATAAACTGATGGACAGCAGCTAAGGTACTGAGTATTTGTTCTGCAAATGTCTCATTTACATTGCTTTTAACAATCATATAACAAAATAAATCATTAAAACAACCACTAGCTTTTTTTCGTCAATGACAAATCCGGATGGTTTTGATAGAGAATGACCTTAATTTTCTGGAGAACTGATACTTCTCATGACTGATGCTAACTGACTAGGACCACTGAGAAGTTTCACTGACCAGAGTTTTATTTACAGAATTAAGTTTAAGTAGCCAGGTTTGAAAATAGGGTGCTAATTTAACCACTTTTTTGACAGTGTCATGTCTAGGACAACATAATGCTCAAAAACCAGACATTTTTTAAAATGTTGTTAACAGTTGGTACAAATGATCATAACAAAAGGAAAGGAAGAAATCACCCTTTCCTCCAGAGGAAATATTTTTTATGTAGGAATTATATTCATCAGCACTACTTACTGTGTAAGGACGTGTGTATTGACACATGCTGTCTTACAGTCATGGTACTAAAAATTCCAAGAAATGAGCTTGCAATGCAACCAGAAAAGATATACTGCTAGATAAAAAACAAAACAAAACAAAAGAAAACAAAGCCAACACAACAAACACCAAAAACAAACAAACCCACAAACCAAAAACAAAAAAACAACCAACCAAAACCAAACCAAATCAAAACAAACCCCAAAACCTCAATTTATTTTGCTTACTGTATTTTAGTTTTTTTCATGGGTTTCCCCTCCATGTTGATGTATGGCACAGTCTCCAGCTAAGAAGCAACTCCTTGTCACTGTGTGACCCTTTGTGCCAGAAACAAAAACCCAAATCAGCTTGTCACTGTGTCACAGGCAGACTCTGTATGTGTTTGTATGTGTTTGTCACCCATCTTTCATGTTCATGGCAATGATGTGACTATGCAGGGCATGCGTGGTGGTTTTTATGCTTTTATCATTTGGACCATCCATGAAAATGTTAGATCAGATTGACTCGTATTTGATTATTTACCTGCGTTAAGTTTAAGAGGAGTTCAAGGGTTGTGTCTGTAGCAGGGTCACATCATATAACTGGAAGCAGAGTTGTACTGTTGGATAATCCAAATACTAGACTGGGGTCATCCTTGGGCCAGTGGTACACCCATTCCCAGTTTACAGCTGGACCGTTGTTGTTTTCCTCTTTGTTAACCATTGCATTAAACTGTTGATCTTTTGGCCAAGGGAAAATTTTGATAGACAGTTGTTAGGGTCAGGATTAGGATCTGTTCTGCCGAACATAGATGATATGATCATTTTGCTGTGTAACAGCCACTAAGAGAAGCATCAGCCCACTGTCACTTTGTGACAACAAAGTATAGTAGGGCCAACAATTTTATCATCAAAGAGCTTTCATATGTCAGATGTTCACCTAGAAAGATTTTGACGGCTGGAAAAGAAGGTAAGTCTGGGCAAACCGCAGACAAAACCGGTAGCCTTGTTCACAATCAAGGGTGTCCTGATTTACCCCCTGATTCCACTGCAGTGCTGCAGATTACCATGTGTTTTGGGAAACAAAGTCAGTCATTCTTTCAGAGATGTCTGTGTCATACCTGTCCTCACAGCTGCAAGCTGCAGCTTTCCTCCTGCACTTTGACCTCATATGCTGGAGGTGTAGCTGAGAGGTGAGACACCTCTACACCTGTAAAGGCATGGTGCAGAACTAGATGCAGAGTTTCAACTCCTTTTGAGCCTTACTGGGTCTGTAATTTTAACCACTGCAAATACGGGAGTACAATTCCCTTCCTCACTTGTGTTGCTACTCTAGCACCATGCCAATGAAATTCTGTTGGCTGCTAAAATCAGAAATTGCATTTAAAACCAAGAGTATTCAGTGGTGAACTTAACATATGGCTTTTTAACTGCAAGCAGTCACTAGAACTGAGCTGGTAAAAAAAGACCTGTGACTAAACAAGGAAGTAGGGGAAAGTAGATAGAAATGAATGTCAGGAAGCTAAGGAAAAAAAAAAAAACCAGAAGGAAGGAAAACGCCTAGGAAAATACATAGGAAGAAAGAAAATGGAAACAGAAGAATCATTGCTAGAAGAGAAGGATACATCAAAAGAGAACTCACAGACACTGGCAGCACAATGGGGAAAGAAGAGAAATACAGAAAAAGAGGGAAATGAATAATGTATTGCTCCATTGCACTTCAGTTCTGAAGTGGATTTTGGAGTTATTACTGCAATCTTAAAGTTTTCCAGCTGAACTGGAATCAAGCACTCACTTCACCCTTCACATCCTATTAAGCAGTTCTTAGATCATAACTGATTCATAGGTGCTCATAATCTCCTATCCTGACTATGGTAGCTTTGCTAAAGATTGACCTTCTTGAGCCTTAAATATCTTCCCTCTGGCACAGACTAAACACAGCCACTTCTGCATCCATCTGAAACTGGCCTCCCTTTTCATCCTATCATTCTGAGCTTTCTTTACTCTCCTAGCAATTTCTCTGTTTACATTATGTCTTTTTGCAATCCTATTGATTATGTTTATGAGGCAGGCTTCCATGTACAATGCCTGTCACATCTTATGTCACATTGCCTTCTACACCTTGAACCTCTTCTGAATCTTCTTCTATGAAGTGAAGAAAATTATATAATCATCGTGTGTTTTATGGAGTAGAAACTACATTTTAACAGAAGAACAAAATTTTCCTGCCAAGCTCAGTCACCAAGATGCAACCTATTGTAAACTGCATCCTTTCAAGTCCTGGTTGTAAATTTTATGCTTTTTGGGACAAGTTTTGCATTTTCTCCTGTGGCTGGAAAATACCTACTGCATGGGTACAAAAAAAACATTTCAGAAAGTGCTGAAAGTCTTCATGAGTAATGCCCATGATAAACAAGCCTTGACTTGCAGCCTGGCTTGCTTAGCTTTTGCTTTAGGCAACAGGGTTTTCTGAATCTCTCCATGAAAAGGAAACAGAAAAGTAGCACAAAGATCATCTGATTTACAACTGAATGAAATCTGAGACTGAGAAGAGACAGCTTGACTGCCCGCCTCTTATTCACCTCTTGCCCACTTTTGGCCCATCCACTGCATTTACCTCTCCTTCCAGCATATAGGGATTTAAATTGTTGCACATTTAATTCTTTTGTAGCTTGAGGTAAAGGAAAGATTTTACTACTGTGGTGGGTTGACCCTGGCACAGCACCAGATGCCTCCCCGAACCCCCATCAGCACAGAACGCAGGGAGAGAATAAGACACAAGGAGCCGTGGGTTATGATAGATAAGATGTTATTCAGTACTTCCCATCCACAGGCGATGTTGGGCCAAGTCCAGGAAGCAGGGCTCCAGAACACGCAGCAGCCGCTTGGAGGACAAAGCCGAATGCCCCCCCATCCTCCTCCTG
>WUAM01000269.1:6688130-6719395 GCA_024336885.1 Actenoides hombroni | reverse complement strand
CCCCCCAGCCTCTGGTGCCGTGTGAGCACTGGCAGTCATAACACGGGTGTGTTATCAACACCCTCCAGCTCCCAGTATTGCAGCATGAGGGCTGGATGGGGAAAAGCAGCTCAGCCAGACCCACTACAACTGCCTGCATCTACATGTGCTGTATAATGCAGGGAATTAGCAATAGGTGGTGACACTGATATAGCCTCCACAATTCTGGAGAAAGGACCACCAGAGCAACAATTGACCATTTTTGTAATTAGCAGATTACTGTGTCATAGTATCTTTGGTGAACCAAAACAGTCATCACCAGAAACAATTTGTCCCACCAGCCCTATATCTCTTCCCAAAGTGAATGACAGGTCCTGACTGTCACACCGCTTGCCCAGAGAGGAAGATCTGATCACACTCACTGAGAAATTGAATTACAGTCAAGGCAGAAGACATGCTGTAATTTCATTTGTTTCTCATTGCATTTTAAAAATTATTTTGTTGTTCATTTAACAGTTATTGTTCTGAATCAGTGATCTAGCAGTCCAGTATACTTAAAATAGGCATTTTAGATATAAAAAAAAAAAGATAAAGGTGGTAACATGGGAAATAATGATTAACATATTATTTCAGCCTTTAATACAGGAAATATATGGGCACTGACAAGATGTCTGTAAGTCATCTAATCAAGTTTCATTGTTTTTAATAGAATTCATGTTTTAAAGCTCACTAAAAGTCTTTTAGCTGGTACAGTTTGAGATTTTCAGAAAACTGAAAACTTCTATTTATGCTTTAGAAAATAATCTTTGAACATTTTAATGACTAATGATTTCTTATAAAATTGTTTTGTATGTCTTTATAGTATTCTGACATTAATGGAGTTGCTAGTCAAAACCACAACCATTAAAATACATATGAGCATTTAAATGTTTCCTTTGCACCAGGAAAGTCTGAATCCCAGTGAAATTATCTATTGTAGCTGGGGAAAAGTGATGTTAAAATTGAGGCTATTAAAGCCTGCTAGGATTTTCAGACTGTGTTTCTTCTATGTGTAAGAGGAAGCGTATGTGTGTGTGTGTGTGTGTGTGTGTGTGTTTGTGTTGATACTATTTAATATTTGTACACAATCTTGAAGCCCTTCTGAGTACGTCTTCAGACATTACCTGAATTTACATCCACTGGCTTTTGGAGACAGCGTGACCATTATGCATACAGCCTGAAACTTAAGTATAAGAGTGTGGGCTATGACTGAGATTCTCTTGTGGGCCCTACAAACTTTGAAGCCTTGAAGGCCCACCTAATACACACTTTCACAGTTTTGTCTGCATCCTAGCCTCATTCACAGCCCACAGTCACCACAAATCACATTATCTGGCCCTTTACCACACTGTTAAGCAAGTGCATAACCATGCTGCCTGGTGCTCCCATGGCTGAAAGCAAGTCAGTCATGTGAGACCTGAGACTGGAAGGCCATGTGATGCGTACTCCCAACTCACCTAGAATTACCTTTTCCTCAATATCAAAAGGAATTAATGCAAGTTATGCCACCTGGTAACTTGATTCTGCCTACCTTACACAGTCAGCAGCTCTGGAGAGTCATCCCTGGGTGGAATTGCCACTGGGTAATGAGGCATCACCAGCTGCTGCTGGGACTACATACTCAGCCACTCACACCTCTACATCAGGAAGAACCATCATGTTTGAAATTTTTTTTTTTTGTTACTAAATACACAGGCAGCATACTATTAGACTCATAAAGAATGTTTTCTCTTTTGCATATAAATGTCAGACCCTGTATCTTTTCTTTGCTATTGCAACAACTTTATTGGCCACACAGCTCATGCAATGAATAGACAAGCATATACAGACTTTGACTCACTTTGGCAACTTATATTGTTCCATACTTCATGTCCAGTTCAAGCCAGTACTTGGAGCCACAAAGAAGTGTCTTAAGAACAAGCCTTCACTCTCCTCTGTTTCCCAATATGCTGGAAAAGAGGAGAGGGCAGGCTCTACATTAGAAGTCAGGCTCCTGCCAGATCACTACTCAACATTCCTTTGCCAAGGCTGGGCTCATTTCTTTGCAGACCTTGTCACAGGAGAATTACCTGAAGAAGATCTCTGACCTTGGGTGGCAATAGCTGGGTGCCTGGCAGACACAGCTGTCTCCTTGATGGATGGCACAATGCTAATGGTACTATCCTGCTGTCTGTCTTAGGTGCTTGACCTACATCTATTTGGTTAGACAACCTGTGGCTCCTTCTTATGTCCTTTGAAAGTAAAATGGGCATTTGAGATTAGTGGAGTGATGGTGCGCTATGGTTACAGTACATCTGCTTAATGCCACATTGACCTACAGTGGACCAAAAAATGGCCTATCCTGGAGTGTTATAACTACTACAGGCTGTTGACCACAGCCTGTAACTACTAGGGCTTGTAATGTGCCTATTTACATGGCTTATAGGTGGGGACTAGGTTTGCAGTACAGGTCTGAGGAGCTGCTAGGGTGAGTAGTAGAGTGTATAACCCTTTTATTGTGACTGATTTACTGTTGGGTGGATGAAAGGCAAACAGCAAAGTTGTATACGTGGAGGAGACTGGCAGAGAAGGGAGTCTTCCTAGCCCCAGGCACTCAGGTCTGTCCACTGGCTGCCAGTATGCCTTCTATAAACACAGGTGTGCAGAGCATGTCCCCTCTCTAAAGAGAGCATTGCCTTCTCTTCAGCCTTACTGCCCTCCCCAGCAGCATGCATACCTGCACCAGCACATGCGCAGAGCAATACCACAGAATGTCTGGGTTGGGCAGCTTAGCTTTGCCTTGCCTTAGAGAGGAGGAAAAGTGTTGCTGTCATGTCTGCAGACTGGGCCTGGGGACAAATAGTCTGTCTCATGTGTCTTGGAAATTACTATAGATAGGATGGGTTATCTGACTTGCTCATAGCCACTTTGTAAGGGATCTTGTCCAGCTTGTGATAGCAAGGCTAAATCTGCTGAACTGCTTCGACTGAAGATTTTTTTCAGGGGAACAAGCCTGTGCCATATTGGAGTTTTATTCCGAAGTGAAATGTTTTCTTGACCTGTGTGTACCAGGCATGGGACAGATTCACTGCAACCAAACCATCACTCGTGGGTAACTAGTGCTCATCCTCACTACCTTTGCTGCTGTTACAGCAGACGTGAGAAGGTGAGAGTTGCTCCATCCAGCAGTGCATGTCACAGCATCAGGCACAGTCATGGTGCCTGTGCCTGGTGGCACAGAGCAAGGAGGTGGCAGGATACTTTGGGGGGCAGCAGGCAGGCAAACAGGAATCCAGCAATGTGCTATGACTGCCTGTGGAAGCTGTGAAGCTATCTGCCTGCCTCCAAACTGCTCCTCGCAGACAAATCCAACATGTAGACTGTATGGATGACTGTGGACTAGGACTCCTGTGAGAAACACAGTTCAACTGTATAAACACACCACTCAGTACCTATTGCCACCGTCAGTGTTAAGAGAACTAAAGTGATAGTTTGTTTTTCAGGAGTCAGGTGACAGATATCTGTAGTTAGGAACTTAGCCACAAAGCATCACAACATTATCAACAAGATCATATGAGAAAGCATTGCAATTCTGATATATGGAGCTTATTCCCTAAATATTGCAAATTTTCTCCCTCTCTTGGATGAAGTTTTGTGAGCAGAATCTTTGCTGAAAGGAATCACAACTGCTTTTCCATCAGTGATACATGGTGCCAGCACATATGTTCCTGTCTGAATTGTGAAATGGAGAAAATGGAATGTGAGACAACTGTGACGAGGTTAATAATAAATTAGCATTTTCCTATTGGAGTGTGAAGAGGGAGGTGAGAAGCATTGTTAATTCTCAATCTCCCTAAAAAGACTTAAGAAATCTAGTCAGTTATCTTGCAACTTAACATTTTGCAATGCTGCTTAACATTCAGCTACAGTAAGTGAAAGCCAGCACTGGCTACTGTGCTGTGCTTATTAAAGCTAACAGAGCATTACAGGAAAAAAAAATATGGTTACTAGCAGAGAGGGAAGGAATATTTCTAAAAAGGGGGAAAAGAGAATAATTCACAGCGCAAATGTTACCTTTATTAAGTTTGCATATACTATCTGTTATTTACCTAGTGCTCTAAAGTGAAAATGTAAGTGTTTCTATAGAAAAGGAACCCTTTCATTATTGGAATGTACTTTTGTGTAAACAAGTGAACAAGACACGGTACAAATAAAGTTTTCTATTACTGACAAAATGTCTCAAGATTGAACACACATCCATAGATTTAAACATTTAAGAATATAAACTGTCCTAAGTTACAGGGACTAATTTCCCTATAGTTGGTGAAGTCGCTTAGTGCTCATATCTGTATGAGGAAGATCTTTTGTTCCTATTAAATCCCCATGCATTCAGGTGACACTGTACTCTTTTGACTGTTGCATGATAGTCTGCTCAATCTCAGAATAAAGCACAAGGAAATGTGGGCTTATTGAATAATAATATTTCTTTAGTGATGTATTCTGAGTATAGGGCTTTATCAAAAAGGCATATACTCATATATGTGCATATACTCACATACATACATAGCATCTTCTAAGTTCCCAGGCTAATTGTGTATTGGGGTGTTACAGAAGACAAGTGTTATGCTTTTTCATAATGTCATTAGGTGGGGGGTGGGGGGGGGCAGTTTGGGTGGTTTGTGATCTGGACGGAGCGAGCTGATAATGAGTCCAGCCACTGTTTAGCTGGAATCTCTCCTGATTCTTCACCCTTCTGTGCCAACACAGGTCCTCAAATAACTCCCTTTTAAAAACAGTCAGGACTTGTACATGCTTTCCACACTGATGCAAAGAAAAATAAACCTTGGTAAGACATAATCATTCCTCTTATGCCTCCACCCATTTATTTGCCGGAAGTGTGCCCAGGTGGTCAAGAAGGCCAACAGCATCCTGGCTTATATCAGAAATAGTGTGGCCAGAAGGACTAGGGAAGTGATCATCCCTCTGTACTTGGCACTGGTGAGGTACCTTGAGTACTGTGTTCAGTTTTGGGCACTTCAGTACAAAAAAGACATCGAGGTGTTGGAGTGGGTACAGAGAAGGGCAACTAAGCTGGTGAAAGGTCTAAAGAACAAGTCCTGTGAGGATTGGCTGAGACAACCGGGGCTACTTAGTCTGAAGAATGGGATGATAAGGGAAGACCTTACAACACCACAACTATCTGAGAGGAGGTTGTAGCAAGGTGGATGTCAGTCTCTTCTCCAAAGTAACAAGTGATAGGACAAGAGGAAATGGCACCAAGTTGCACCAGGGGAGGTTTAGGTTGGACATTAGGAAAATTTTTTTCACTGAAAGGGTTGTCAAGCACTGGAACAGGCTGCCTTGGAAGTGGTCAAATCACCATCCCTCACCGTGTTTAACAGTCATGTAGATATGGTGCTTAGGGATGTGGTTTAGCTGTGGGCATTTAGAGTAGGGTTAATAATTGGACTCAGTGATCTTGAAGGTGTTTTCCAACCTAGATGATTCTATGATTCTAATTTCCCATTTGTTAGGGATGTTTTTTTCCAGATGATCTCTGTTTGGACTTTGCTTTCAAACCTAAACAGGCATGAAAGAAGTCTGCTGTAGGAAGGCAGACTATCTCCAGTGTTTATGCTTTTCACATACTGGCAGTAAGAAAGGAACCTATGAGTCGAGTGGCAGTGAGTGTTGGGGATAGAGCTGGAAGAGAAGTAAGTTGTATAATGTTCCACCATAGGCTTGAAAAGACGCTTTTAGCAACATTTCTACCAGGCTCAAAGCTTTATCTTGTTCCTTTTTGACGCAAGTGCTTAGCCAGTATTCAGAGCTGCACCCAATTACTTGATGGTAGGGGAAATAGATTTCTACAATAAGGTCCTTCTTTTGTTTTATTTACAAAGAAATCTACACAGCATCCTATCTGTCTGGACATAGTAAGACTAAATTGCAGCAGGCAGTTCACTTCCTCACAGTTACCAAGCTGTCCATTCCAGCGAGTTTCACCTTGAGAGCTCAGTGTTCTCCTTTCCTGCACAACTGCAAACATGGCTCATTAGGGTGATGACTCCGCCCGCCCTTTCTTGATCCCTTTTGCCTCACATCAACAGATACACATATCTGCTGTCAGTCTGTCTGCTGGTCCATGCAGTTTAGCCATGCTCTGGCCCTGCCTTCCTTCCTTCTGTCCTTCAGCTTCAGGTTCAACCGCTCCTTCATTTAGAAGGAACAAAGTCTGCCCTGCCTGCCCATGGGCTCCATCCACGTGTTCTGTGCAGGACAAGCACTGGCTTCTCCAAGCACACCAGAACAAATGGCTTCCTCCTAAAGTTCCATAACTTCAATATTGGGAATATTTGGGGTTTTTTTATGTATGTTATGGCTAGCACCTGCAGAAAGGATAAGAAAAGTATGATACTGCCTGCTCCAGTTGATGTGTTTGTTGAATTTCTTAATATATGTCTATGTTCACATTATGCAACATATGACCTCAAAATGAAAAGGAAGACCCTTTCCACATGTAGATTAGGAAAGGAGTACAAACATCAAGTTTGGGAAGAAGTGTGAGTGTACCGATGTCAGAGCTGCAGTTTTTTGATATGGAGAAGTACTGCTGACACCTCTGAATTCCCCAGGACACAAAAAATAGCAGTAGGGTCTATTTAATTTTATGCAAAAGACTTACAGATCCAGATTTCTAAAAAGCACAGTTGCATCACTTAAGAGAAAATACTGCAGCATTTGAAGGGAATATGAATTTTCCTTAGGGAAGGAAAGAGACTTCTGCTCATCAGAATATGGGAAAACGTCAATAAGGTAAATTAATTAAATGTCTTGGCAATAATACTGATGACCTATACTTACAAATATTTATTTTTATTATTTTTAGGCTAGTAGTGTTTAATCTGTTATTGTTTATAGAAGGAAGTTAAAGAGTTTAAGTTAAAGAATTTAACTTAAAATCCTAGCTGTGTTATCATTTTGTTACTACTTTAATTCTGAGACTGTTGCCATCATCTGCATTTATAATGAATAGAAATTTTTTTTAATTGGGAGACCTATCCAAAGGAAACCAAACTTTTTATTTCATTACTAAAATATCAGTATTTAGTAGTAGTCAAAATACTGAGTTATATCTCTGATTCTGTAGTTATTTATTGTTTTAATATAGTAGCTAAGACTTCACTGTAGCTGCCAGTATGAAAAACACTGACTTTTAAAATACAATGTGTGACTGGAGGAGACAACCTCACTAGCTCCTTTACACTGAAAATTTTCATGGTGTGACTTTCCCTGGATTTCCCACTGCTAAGACACTGCAGTTTACATAATGCTGAACTTGTTTTTTTCCTGAGGGTATGCATGACACACAAGCTGAATGTTTTCATAATTGTAAGAACAAAAAATGATTATGTTTAATTTTCTTGCATTTGTAATGAGACTTGGTTGACTGTCTAACTGCTCGTTGCTAGCACTGCTCAGACCTTGGTATTAGTGCACATACAGTCAAGCTGGTGAGGAGATGTATATGTACGGGCTCAGACTTTTTTACTGGTAGCCTCTGTACATTGGCATCATTGTAGATGGCCAAATCCATGTGGTAGCCACACGGCATATGTGCCAGATTTCAGATATACTTCACCTCCTGCAGCCACTCTTGCTCCAAGAAGCACTGGAGTTACCTGGTGGGAACTTTCTGATTCACCTCCGGAGCAAAGCACACCATTTCTGTCCCAAGGGAGCAGCTGAGCAACCATGTGTGAGAGATGGTATTCATCTCCCTAATCCCCGGCAAGGTACTCAGAGACCACAGCAATAAATGCAGTGTGAAATTGTATGTTGAATAAAATAGCTCCCACAGGAGTTCATGGGTATTTTGTTGTTGATTTCAAATTCATGTAGAATTCCATCCATGCTATTTCAAGCAAATTGGAAAATGTTATTGAAAATTTCTGTCAAATTTGGGGGTTAATTATTTATTTATTTAAATATACTGAGGTCTTTCTCCATATTTAACTAGGCAAGTTTGGATTTTACTTTTTATCCTTGTATAGTCTCACCGGAGAGGGATCTCAAACTCATGTTGCTGTTGACTAAGGAATTGCTTCCCTCTCTACGACTACTAATGTCCTGTGATATTTTACAGCTGTATCTAGTAGCTATTTGATCAAATAATGAATTAAAATATTAAGGTGTCATGTGCCTTTGCGTCTGCATCCTTTGACTTGCTATTAGTCCTCCCTGGTGTAGATACATATAGATTTTCTTATTACCTTAATTAAGTTTACTATAGTTCAAGATATGTTTAACAAATTCTAATTACTAGTATTTCTTTTTATATATATATATACATAAATAAATTAATCAGTCCATCTTTTAATTTCCAATTCCTTAGATAAGATTCTGGCTCTCCCTTGGCTTACAAAATATAATTACAAGTCATTCAGTAATTTTATTAGTAAATACCCTGAAGACTATAGGATGCGTATCTTCTAGACTGGCTCATCTTTATACATTCTTTTATTCCTGTATTCCCTTACCTGCCAGATCACCAGATATAGTGCCATAATCTTCATTACTTAATTATAAATATTATACAAGGGGTTTCTACCCCAGACATATAGCTTCCAAGACGTCTGTTGGACAGAGGTTTAAAAAAATAAACCATTAGACACTGGGATATTATCTGCTAGTCACCTAAGAAGAACAGTAGGAGAATAAACACCCAGTTAGTATTTGGAGAATGCTATGTAATGAACAAGCACAAAGACAGAATCAAGGTTGTATGTGCATCCATTGCTAAAACTGATTCACTTTTGAATAAACTGCAGTTTAAAGGATGTTTTCTCTTAACATATAAATTATACGTGTTTATATAACAAAAATATTTGTACATTCCTTATCTGGTCTGTGATGTGTCTTTTGCTTTTGTGCTGTCCTTGGCTTATTTTTGAAAAGAAAGCAGATGAATAGGCCTTCTACTAATGGGTTACACTAGGAGCCTGCTGAATTTCCAGACATACATTTCATGAATGTACTTGTCTTTGACAAAGTCAGTTCTTTAATTCAGTTTACTATGCACATTATAGCATACTTGAAATAAGAATCCTCGAGCTATGATCATGGTGCGTTCATGAAATGAGACACCCACCATCAAAATCTTCCCAGTTTAAATGGAATTGGTGGGCAAAGGGGCATTACTTCATTCTTTACCTTGAAAACTGAGACTCAAAGGCTTTGTTTTTTCTCTGTAGAAGAAACTACAGAAAACTGTAGCAAAGTTATCTCTTCATTAAGTGCCAGTTCATGCCAGTTTCCATGGAAGTCCTGTCAGCAGCACTCCAGCCTTGTATTATCTTAACCTTCCTTCTTTTCTTTTCTGCAAAGCCTAGGTGTCACAAGCTGTTGCAGATTTAAGGTCTTGAAGCTATAAGGTGAACTATCCTATTCAGAATTCTCTGTACTGAAAATGAGACTTTACTCTGGGTATGTTTAATAGGGAGTTCAAGTAGGCAACAAACTGAAATATATTTGTTATGTTCCACTTCTCTGTGCTACTACTGGTTGGAAGAGTTAGAAATTAGTAACTAATGAGCAGAGCTTTCAAGTCCACCAAAAAGTTGCAGCAATGTGTGGATCTTTCAGTGTCCCTTCCTTTGTCAAGGACACTTCAGTCCTTAGAGCAACAAGCACCATTTCTGTACCAAGCCTGGCCAGGAGAAGTCAGCATGTTCACTGCAAGGAGCAGCCAAGTTGGTGTCTGTCTTGATAGGTTTCTTGATGTCCCAGATTGTTGGAATGAAGTTTTATAGTTATGTTCCTATTTTTCAGCAGGTTTTATCTCCTTCTGCAGGAAGAAACTGCCAGACCGAGACAGGGATTTATTCCTACACTTTATGTCCACATTGAGGCTGGGAAGTTGAAGTCTTCCAAGGAAGCAACCAAGTGAGTTTTATCTTCCCCACTGTATACAGCAGCTTCTCTAGAAAGCTTTATCTGTTTAGGGTATTTAGAGATTAACAGCATGGCCAGAGTGTGTACTGTCTCTGGACACACAGATTAAGTGTGAGGAAATATTGGCTTACCCTCAATTTTTATCCTTCCAGCTCTAGATGTGTGATGAATAAGGTGGGGGAGGAGGGCACACAGGGGAGTGAAATAAGAGACGGGTGCTGCAGTATCAGCTAGCTGGGTTTCTGTGATATAGACCAGTCACCAGGGACGGGACTGCAGATAGTGATGGAGAGTTTATTACTCACAAAGCCTTTGTCTTTACCCTTTTGCCATGGACAGTCATGAATAAACAAGTAAAATTTGAACACTGTGAAAAATAACAAAATGCCTTTCTGAATTTTAAGACCCTCACATGCTAGTTCAGAAGAAAATGATCCCAGCTGCCAGCATAACCAGGAGTCCCAGATATCTCTTGCAATGCAATTATGCAGGCTCAGTAGAAAACTATTCTGCACATTTGGAGCTAAAGGACAATATAATAAATGACTGCAGTGAACTACATTGCTATTGCATCAGATTGCATCTGAATCCACTACTAGTAGATTTTCTGGTGCTGGAAATCTGCCCTTCAGGGTCTCATTGTCCTCTTGTTTGTTAGCTTACATTCTCCTTGATATTGCAATACCAGTGTGAGTCCAAGGTAGATTAGAAGCAGCTGTTTTGTAGCAAACAAACAGAAGTCTTCATCTATTACCCGTTATCACTTTTTTCCAGTGGGAAAAAAAAGCCAGCTGTCTGTTTGCAGACAAGCAAAACTTCATCAAATGGTTGAACTTTTTACAAACAGAAAATTCGGAGCTTGATCCAAGACTGACTTCAGGAAAATCTGATATTAGTGGAGCTTCATTTACTTTGGGGAACAATGCTAATTCCTGCAGTTCACGATACACCCTGTAGCTCTAAAGTCTCTGATTGTTGCCATGAAAATATTTCAGTATTACTGTGCTACTGCTCACTTGGAGTGTGTCAAAGGCTTCTACAAGCCTGACAGGAATACACTGCAAACATAATTTCAATAAATAAGCAGCATAACATAGTAGGACTAACGCTTTAAAAAGGAAAAACTAAGTGCAAAATTGTCTGGCACAGTAGAGAAATAAAATGTAAAACAACTCAGTCTAGACCTAAATGTACTTTTTAGCATATTGAAATGCTCCTCCAAATGACCATGCTAATTGTTGCCCATTGATAACTGTGGCTACAGGGGAACAGGGAATATGAGGTGGCCATTTCTGCTGTGGACCTCACACTCTCACTCAGAGCAGATGCATTGGAAGATGAAAATGGGATTTAGACACCCAGGCTTTAATTTACATCTGTAGCTTTAACGACTGGATGTAAAATGTACTGTTGGTATGTTCTCTGAAGAATAGGTGACAGAATGTGAATGTCATAATCTTAATCTTCCTTTCACATTTTCTTTATTTTAATTACAAGACAGAGAATTGCTAAAAAAATAAAAAAGGTAGGACATCTTTCTTCACTACATGATATCACTCCACCACAAAGTCCAATTAATATATTGAATTATTAATCTTAGGACATTTTAATTTATATTGCTGAACATTGTTCTTGAATGTATTAACATACATCTTCAGGAATATGCACAAAGTCTTGAAATGCACTTACTCTGTCTTTTGTGCAGTTTAATACAATACCAATAAAGGTAACTTTGTGTATTAGATTTCAAATAAAGGCAGTTTTGTGAGAGTAGAGTAGAATGGTCTATAAAATACCTTTCAAAATAGAAATAAATTAAAAAATTAAATTAACTGCTTTGAGTTCTAATTTACATGTGTATTTTACACACACTTCAGAATTTAAAAGTTCATATTCATCTTGGTTACTTACAGAGCTTTGCAAATCCCTGGCACTCTTAACATATTACTACATGGTTTTTGACTTAGCTTGAATGGGTAAGCATATAATTGTATTGCCAAGTTTTATAAGTCAAGTCATATGCAATGTCTTATTTAGAGTCTTACAATTTTTTAATAACCATGTGATTTGGGGCAAGGAAAGGTGAGACCTAGAATGATTCCTAGACTATTTGTAATAGATACTATTAAGATTAAGGTATCTAAATAAGAGTGGAAATCGTAATGGTGTATATTAATGTAATACATACTTACACACACATATGTGTGTGTCTACTATCTTTTTGGACCTCTGACATAATAACTGTCATGTTCAAAAGCTTAGGCGGAAAAGTGTGGTACTTCTTGGGATGCTTTTCCTCAAGCCAGAATCTGTCAGTTATTGTGTCTGTATTTAGCAGCCTGAGAGAAGCTCTTAGCTCTCTCCTCTAACACTGACTAACCTGTGAGTTATGTTAAGGTCTTACTACAGTTAGTGAGATGATTTGACTCACAGTTCTCATGGACCTTCACCTGAGAGATATCATTGCTTTCATATTTAAGACTGGAGTTCCTCTTGCCAAATCTGTTCCAGTCATGCATTAATAGCCAAATTATGACTTTGAAGGCTAGTTTCCACTGGATGGAGCAATGAAAAGGAGTAATGTAATCCCTCTCTGAACATCGCTCCTGTAGGAGTTCTCCCTTTGAAGCTAAGCTGCTATCCTACAGAGTGCTCACACCTACCTCTGCAAGCTTGCACACATGGTTTTGTCCAAATTGCAACTCACATATACCAAATGGCATCAGGTACGGCTAAGATAAAAACTGTTAAGAATTTTAAAACAGCAACATCCCAACTGCTATTGTGCAAGAAAAACAAAGCATTTGAGTCCTGGTTCTGGAGACTTGTAGGTGTCAGTTTTAGCACATATCAGGGAAGGAGACTAGCTTAAGTTCCTGAATGCACTATAGAGCTTCAGAGTTCCTCTGGCTGAGATCTTGCCCTCTGACTCAAAGTCCTCCACTTGGAGGTTATGGGTGCACAGTACAAACTGATGATCTGGAACCATGGCTAAAAATTAGCTGCACTTAACAAGATAAAAAAACTACTTGGGCAAAATACTAACATATCATGTTGGTTGCATTTTTTTTCCAGCCTTGTCAACATGAAGAACATGATTACCACTATAAAACTAGAGTTCGTAGTTCATGCTGCTTCTTTGAACTTTGGGCTGTGCTTTAGAAGTAGTTCACTACTTCAGACTTCATGCTATTTCTGCCTTAACAACCAGTGGGGACATGATGTGCATGTGCAGGCCAGATGAAGGAGGTTCTAATTTAACCTAATTAAAAATCAAGAATATTAGTAGTGTCAGTATGGAGCTTGAAAAGAGAATTGCTTCAAAAGTTGTGTGCAAGAACAAAATAAATTATATTTAGAAAATTAAAAATTCCACCAAAAAAAAAGTAGGCTTTTTAAATGTTCCTTCCGCACTAGCTAATGGGCCTCTTAGGTTTTGAAAACTGCTCATGAAATGTTCTGTTAGTATTGAAGAGATTTTTTGGTTTTCTTTGCAATCATGAAGTCTTTTGTCTTGGCTTTTTCTTTCATTTGGCATATGCAGGTTTTTTGCCTTTCTTTTCTCCCTGGTCTTTGGGTTTGTCTGGTCTAAACTTAAAATATTATTAATAGTCTAGTTCTTTATTCTGTTGATGAATCAGCTGAACAGTTGTTCTCTTTCTTGTGAGTAGATAATTATTAAAAATAATTTGATAGTTTTATACACCTATAAATTCATTGTTTTGACTAGACTTTAAACTCAGGCTTCTCTTGTGGGTTTATTATGTTTTATACAGTAATGTGTCTAGATGTGCAAAAATCATGCAGAGATTTCAGTGACAGAAGTTTCTTCCAGGTATCACTGAGTAGATCCTCTTCCTTACTCTTAAGAAGCTAAATTCAAATGTAAGAGAATGGCTGCTAAGAGCAGCCTTATGTCACTAATGACTGGAGTGAAAAACTAGATTTTCTGATGAGATACGATGTGACTATGGACTCAGATTCTGTTCTTTCTCCTGGTGCTGTTCAACACTTTAGATAATAACTGATGGTTAGCTAGTGCACTGGAAATCCTTTAGTAATATGATGCTAATATAGTGGTTCCTAAGCCACACCTGGGCCTGTTATTAAAGACATAGGCAGAGGACTGAAAGTATCACCATACTTGTTGATCTTTGCCTGCCATCTGGGTGTACATTGCCACAGCAAGAGTTAAGATGCTTTAGTTAACAGAAAAGAAAGAACAGAAGCAGTTTTAACACTGATGGCATTGCCATGTTGTAGGTACTCATCTAAGCATTATGTTACGCAGTGTAATTGCAGGCTGAATTAGGTCACACTTTGTCACATGGCTTATTCCAAATTGATGTTCTTTCTGTTTGATTGTCCTTGAAGCAGCAGCAATGTACTTTAATAAATGAAGAAGGTTGGGCAACATTTCCAGAAATGTCTAAAACTACAAAATTAGTCAGTAGTAATTCACGCAGCATATGACAGAAGTGATTATTGTCAGGGAAACTACAGAGCCTGTGACTACAACTCATTATTTAATCTGAACAGTCAGTTGAACATAAAACAGCTGTAATAATATTTAAAGCATAATATCCGATGCATGTAAGAGAGATAGTACAGATTTTGATGACTAACAAGAAAGCTATAATGTAATAGACACATTAATTACTTTTAACTGAGGTAACAAATTTTGTTCTTAAAACTTGCTTGTACATAAATCCCTTTCTCCTGTGGGGATCCAGTTATTCTGCCCAGATTCTAGGCAAAGAGCTTACAAACTGTCTGCAAACAGGTCTTCAGGTGATAAAGCATGGAAAAAGAGCAGTGATTTACTCCAAGTGCTCTGCAGTACTGTGAAGAAACTAATGTGAATCTCAGAGAGAGCTAGTGGAGAATGGTGCTTAAATATGCCCTACAAAATTAGTTCCAGTGCAAGCTACACTGTTACTGGCTCCAGAGATACTTCATTTGCATTTAACTCAGCTACATTTTGACTGTTTTTCACTGCACAATGTACAGCATGTCCTATATTTGTACAGTCCGTAGCATAACATGTTCCTACTCTTGATTGGCCACTAGACTACACAGTGGCACTACTAATAAATACCAGGGAAGTAAATGATCACTTAACATATTTGATACATTTCTTCCAGCATGCAACAGCAATACTAATATGTACACCAGCACAATACAAGCAGATTCTGATGCATTATATATATTTTTAACACAATGGCCTTGATCCGGGCATTTCTGGCACCATCTTCTACTGTCTTTCATCATTTTGCAGTGGAGTTATGTAGAGTACTCTAGACTTGAGGTAGCTGTGGTCTAGTGTTAAAAATAATGTAGAATAAAATCTAGTTTATTAGCACCCTTTAGACAACTGCTGTGAAAACAACTGTTTGCTAAAATAAATATCACTGAATAGATGGAAGAAGTAATTTTTGTCCCAGTCTTCATAAGCTGTGCTGCAAGTTGAGGAGAGAAATCCACTTCCTCTGCTGCCTGCTTTTTTCTGCTTTATACATAATTGATTTTGAAAAACTGATATCACAAAATAAGAATATTTAGAATTCCATTGATGTCCTTCTTATGACAAAGTACTTAAGTTCTTCTGCAAAAAAACATGTGAAGTAAACTCAGATGTGGCAGGGGTCTCACCAGAAACTAAACATTGGTACTGAATACAGCAACATTTCTTATGACCTCACCTGAATGGGAGGTTATGGGACAAAATATCACGAGATAGGTAAAGGAAAACTACCATTACTTCATTTAGCTGAGATCCAAGTCAACATCTTAAATTGTCTCCATTCTTATTGTGTATTAAAATGGTGGTGGTCCCAGCCAGGACTTGGCATTAGAGAGACACTGTGAGAATGTCTCCTACAATTCTGCAGACAGTCAGAGCAGGAGTAGCAAGATAGAAAGAAACTGGAGAGAACTTTTACAATGGGTAATAAAACTGCTGTTAAATCCGTGGGTGCCATTTGGCAACAGCATAGTCTGAAGTGACAAAGGAAGAACTGATGAGAAAGGGGTATGAAGAGAAAAAAAAGAGCATGAATGGTGAGAAGGAAGCATGTGAAGCAGACAGTGAAGTGACTGTAAACCACCAATTATTAAAAAGAAAACAGTGTTGAAAGTAAAACTACAGGGAGAGAAGATCATATGCTGATATCGTCAGTGAGTGTCTGATAATTCTTGCTGAAGCTGCTTCAGTAGCTTCACATGCCAACCTTGAGCTTCAGGCAAAAGACACCCATTACAATAATCTTGGTTTGGTTCAAGGTGAACTGTGTGTGCACTTTGAGGATGTTTTATATTTGTCTGCCTTCAAATACAAAAGAAAGAGTGTGTCAGCTTCTGTGCCAGCTTAAAATTATTCCTATTGATAAGCTTTTATTAGTCATCTTCAGATGAGAGTTACAATAAACCAACCACCAAACAAAAAACTGCAGTCATGATTAAAATTTCATGTATATTAAGTTATGTCTATGTTTTACTATGTACTTTTCAGGCATAGGAGAAACAATATTCTTCTCCCCAAATATCAAAGAGATTAAGAAAGACAGGTCTCAGCAGAGGCCAACAGAAGGAGCAGCAAAACAACCTCCAGAACAAGAATGACAACAAAACCAGAAGACTTTTTACTCAGAGAACTTTGCTAGGAAAGAAGTGTTTCGAAATACTGTAAAGTTCACAGATTTGGTGAACTTGATAACAGTGCTACATGGGAAGATGTTGCTTGACATCCTGAGTGTTTTATCAGCCCTACTAACATATTGCCTTCCCTGGACTTACAAGACCCAGCTCATCTCATATGCAGCCAAACTGCTCTGGCAGAGGTTTCTTCTCTAGATCATAACTTCAGTATCTCACCTTTTTCTTGCCAAGCTAATTTAGTACTGAGTCAGGGCTCGTTAGCATATCATCCTTCACTCTGCATCTTTGAGAACAACTTTGAAATTAAGCCCATGATGCCAGTGGTTGATGCTTTGCTCTCTGCTGCCGTGAACGATCAACCTGGGTACATGGGAAAGGGCAGACATTTGTTTGTGCAAGTGACTGAAAGCAGTTTTGCCAACAGAGGCATTTGGGTTGTTTGGAATAGCATTTAATCTGAAAAGATAATTACTGTTGTCTTCTTTGTTATGCAACTAAAGTCTAAGGAAAGAGAATCATATCACATCTCTCAGTAACGTACAACTGGGTGGTAGAAACTGGGTTGAAGCAGAAAGACAACAATAACTTTGGGAGGAGTGGAGGAAGGCTATGGATCATGTGCTGATTTGCATGTGCTGATTAATGTTGACCTATCGCTATGGCAGAGAGTTTAACAGGTTCCAGTAAGGACTGGCACCAAGCATGTACAGCTGTAATTACTGTGGGAGGGTTAGAAGTCCCTGTTTGTTCATAGGCTCTGTGTGGTGTCCGTTCATAAAAGCAGTAATGCTTCTCTCAGTAGCTACAGAGCTGACTTCCTGAACATCCTTCCAGTGCCCCATTGTTAAAATAAAAAAAGAGGAATGGGATTCACTGAGTGGAAAACAGGGCATCTGAGGTTTCACTGAAGAATTAGGTTAGACTTAAAAGTACAAAAAATCAAAAATGCTGTTGGCTAAGATGTTGTGAATGCTTTACTTATTTGTATAAACCTATAAATTAAGGCTGTGTTTTCTTCTTCCTTGAAGTGTTAATTTTTTATGTGTACAGAGGTTCTGAGAGATGAACGGTTACATCCTTCATAGATTCAAACTGTGGCTGGACAAATTTACTGAAGACTAATCCACTGAGGATTATTAAACTTAATGATACCATGTCTAGTACAGGGTGTTCCTGGGTCACAGCCTCTCAAGAGAGTTGGAAAGCGTTCGTGCTTGTCTGGTTTATGGTTGGACTTGGTAATCTTAAGGATTTTTTCCAACCTAAATGATTTTATGATTCTATGAAAAAAAAAAAGAGAGGAATGAGGAGAAACAGCATAGAGCACTCCCCATGGCAATCACCAGTCATGGAGCAAGAACTCTGGTCTGATCTAACACAACAGACTGGACTGATGGACTGAGGCCAATTATATGAGCTTCTACAAAACCAACTGCCAAGTCCTGCACTTGGGCCACAACAACCCCATGCAATGCTACAGGCTTGGGGAAGAGTGCCTGAAAACTTGTCCTGCAGAAAAGGACCTGGGCATATTGATCAACAACTGGCTGAACATGAGCCAGCAGTGTGCCGAGGCGGCCAAGAAGGCCAACAGCATCCTGGCTTGTATCAGAAATAGTGTGGGCAGCAAGACTAGGGAAATTATTGTCCCCCTGTACTCAGCACTGGGGAGGCCTCACTTTGAGTACTGTGTTCAGTTTTGGGCACCTCAATATAAGACAGAAATCAAGGTGCTGGAGTGGGTACAGAGAGGGGCAACTAAGCTGGTGAAGGGTCTAGAGAGTAATTTTTATGAGGAGCAGCTGAAGGAACTGGGGTTGTTTAATCTGAAGGAGGGGAGGCTGAGAGGAGACCTTATTGTTCTGTACAACTATCTGAAAGGAGTTTGGAGCGAGGTGGGTGCTGGTCTCTTCTCCCAACTAACAAGTGTTAGGACAACAGGAAATGGCCTCAAGTTGCACCAGAAGAGGTTTAGTTTGGATATTAGGAAAAAAATTCTTAACTGAAGAGGTTGTCAAGCACTGGAACAGACTGCCCAGGAAAGCGGTGGAGTCACCATCCCTGGACATGTTTAAAAGTAGTGTAGATATGGTCCTTAGAGACATGGTTTAGCAGCAGACTTGGTAGAGTTAGGTTAAAGATTGGACTCGATGATCTTGAAGGTCTTTTCCAATCATAATAATTCTATAATTCTATAATCTGTTCTCATCATGTAGCTACAAAGCCCAACCAATGTAAGTTAACTTTTGTTTTTCCAGGTAGATCAGTTGATCTAGCATGATGGACACAAAAACACTTCTCCCAGTGTGCATCAGGAACTGCAAAATCCAAGCTAAATACACAACTTGCACTGTGAATCCCAATTGCTTTTGGCACTCAGTTAAACCTCTGAGAGCAACAGGTAACCGCAACATGAAAACAATGTCACTACAGGGAGAAGCACAGGCAATCGTAACTGAACAGGAAGCAAGGAATTCCTATGGGGCCCATCGCTTTGGACTCCTAAGTGTTACACAGTTTGCTCCTATGGTAGTTTTAAGGTCTCACTGCTGAAATGCATATTTGGAGGTCAAACACACAGAGGCCACCAGCTGCCGGGCTGTCTCTGTGCTTTATAGGTTGGCTTTGCTCCTGTACACGCAGTTCTCATCAGGGAAGAGCCAGGGCACCCAGCCAGTCGTTTGTTCACTTTGCACGTTAGGCGGGAACCCAGGCTGCTCTGCCGCCGTGCTGACAGGAAGAGTCAACCCCTCTCCCCCGGCTGAACCCTGCTCTGGTGGACACCTCCTCGGGTCAGCGACACGGTGGCGTGGGGACCGCCCGGCCCGCGTGACCGGCCCTCACGGATCCAGCCTCGGCCGCTGGGGGTGGTGGCAGCAGCTCCCGTGACGGGGCGGGCCGACCGATGCAGGGGGCGGACCGAAACCCGGCGAAGGAGGAAGCCGAGAAAGAGTGAGGCGGTGGCGGTGGCGGGGCGGTGCCACGCCGGAGCGTGGCGGCCCGGGCCCTCCTCCGCCGTCTGGGGGCCGCTGCTCCGCCCTGCTCGCTCGCCCGGCCTGCGGCTGCCGGGAGCGACTCCATGCGCTCGGGCCGCCAGTGCGCAGCCGCGGCGGAGGCCAGCCGGGGAGGAGGAAGCGGAGCGGCGAGAGGGCAAGGAGGCCGAGGCCGGCGGAGGTGGCGGCGGCAGCTCATGGCTCCGCAGGCGGGCGGGTGAGGCGCGGGTGTGCGGGCCGCTAGCGCTCCCCGAGGCGGCAGCTCCGGTGGGCGAGGCGCAGCCGGCCCTCTTACGGCGGCAGCTCCGGCTCCGTGTCGGGGACGCGGCGGTGGCAGGTCCGGCTCCTCGTCGTCTCCCTGCGGGCTGGTGTTATGGCCCCCTGGGGTGCAGAAGACTCGCCGGCTTGGAGGTCAGCGCAGCTCCTGCTTCTCGTCGCTTCCTGCTGCGGTAGGTGCTGGGGGAGTGACGCCACCCGTCCGCCTCCGTCTCCCGGGCCGGAAGGCGTCCACCCGCCGCGGGCGAGGGGGAACAAAGCGACGTTTCTCCCGGACGGCCTCCGGCGGTGCGGTGGCTCCGGCCGGCGGAGTCTCTCGGCCCGCTTCGAGCCCTGGCGCTTCCCGGGACCGCCGCCTTCCCCGCGGCGGCCCTGCTGCTTTCCCCGTACTTCCCCGCCCCCATCCCCGTCCTCCCCTCCGAGCTCGGCTGCTCCAGAACTCGCTCCGATTTTTTTTCGTATCTGTGAGGGTGGGCGGAAATCTCCTCAGGGAAGTCCTTAAAACGGAGTCTGGGATTTGGCCCAGCTGCCTGCGTCTTTCGCAGATGTGCGTTGCCGGGATCTCCGGAGTTGGCGTGGGGCCGCGCAAACAAGGCAACCCCAAATCCTCTGAGTCACCAATAATCGCTCTCTTTGGATAATGGGGATGCTTGGGAGATGTTCCACGTCCGGCCGGGCTGGGACCGTCGCGGCCTGGTGTCTGAGTGGCAGCACAAGCCCCTCAGAGGGCCGGGGGGCGATGGTGGGGCTGGCACTGTATGATGAGTTTGTGACACATCGGCACAGGCCTTGAAGCCCTTCCAGGGACATTTGTTTCTGCTTAGCCTGCTCTCAGTTCATACCCGAATGGCATTTCGTTTATGGTTATAAAAACATCTTTAAACAGAACTGCTAATAAAAATACTTGTATAAGTGCGTTAGGGAGTGTACTTACATTGGTTTTTACAGTATGTAAGTAGCCCAGGAATACATGATAGGTCAAAACGCAGATACTTGGCAATGAGATTCATTGTTTTCTCACAAGAGTTGTTTGTTTCATGAACTCGAGCGCAGGTTGTGTCCCTGGGCCCTCGACACTGGAAGGACCCTTTGGCACAGAGCTGAGTCTGTGCCTTGCTCTGAGGAGGACAGCAACAGGGGCCCTGAATTGTCAGGTTCTTAAGTAGGTGCCTTTGCTTTAAACATGTGATTAAGCATATGAAATACTGGTTTTTCTGTGCAAAGGGCTTTGTCCAGCTCATGCCTGTGCTACAGAGATGAGTGCAAACTCTTAAAGTGTAGATGTACCATGACATTTTGTAAGAACGTTTCATATTTATAAGAGCAGAAGTAAGGTAGGCTTCTTCAAAAAGAGCTACAGTTACACCAGTACCTATAACTGAGTAGTTGCATCAGTATAAGTTAATTTTTGAGAGGGACCTACTTGCTCAAACTAAGCAAGGTACTGGCTGATCTTTGAAATTTGCACAGTCAAGAAAAAGAGTTTCAATGCCTGTATGGGCTGTTAAAAATTGTGTCAAAAGCTAAAGTGAAAGTGTAACTGGAAGGGAGTTGGCTTATGGTAGAGCAGGAACTGGTAGGGAAAAATCTCGAGTCTAGATATATTAAGCTGTCCTTGCATTTGTATACTTAATGTACTTGAGAAATCTAACTTCTGTACAAAGGTTTTTATCAAACTCTTTGTTTATTATACACATGACAGAACTGAAGCAAAAAGTAAAAATTATAACTGTCATGATATATCTCATCAGCCTGACTTAAGTAGATTTGGATTATGATGCTAACTTAGGCAGTATTGTCAGCATTTCCACTATAAAAAATTTAAACCACAAGCACAATCTTTAATTAGAGAAGAAACAACAAAATAAAATTCTTGCTGAATAACATTTTTCATAGACCTTTAATGAAGGCTTTTCAAAGTTCAACCGAGAATGAAGGATCCATAAGTTTCTTTTGCTTTGCTGAGAAACACATTGCCATCTGTTATTGCCACTGCTGGGAAGGAGAAGCTGCTTCTGATTTTGATCAGTGTGCTGCCTCATCCTCATGAGCGGTTAGTTTCTCCTAATGTTTTTTGTTGCAAAAATTTTGTTTCACTGCTCAAAAGAAAGGAATTTTCTCTACCCCAGGTTAGAGCATCTGAAACAAAAGCAGGCATTTGCTGTGTAAGTGTAGGCCTATCTCAAGCTGTCATTTTGGTTTCTCCTGTTCGTTTCTTTTGGGAGAAGGAAGTGGGAGCGAGAAATATTCCTTATTAAAGCATTTTGCCTTCCTGTACAACTGCTTTTAGCTCTTCCAAACAACTAATTTCGTATCAGCATGAATTTGGTCAAGGCGTTGCTGACAGTAGAGCTCTGGTCTGTCATGTTGATACTGAGCAGAGCCTTGTAGATGTCAGTATGTTACTGCATGTTAAGGCTTTGAATACAGTGGTGGTACTCAAGGTATATGCACACTTGGAAAAAAAGTAGTGCGTCACTTTGGTTACCTTCCATTATGCAGTTGCATAGCTATAATGTCTAGAATTTTCTGCTAATTAAAATACTAAATTCACCAAGGTTGATATGTGGGCATTGAGCTCTCCAGAGAATGTTTCTCTGTAGTTAGTGAATTTTTTAAACCTTCCTTCTGATGATGACTATAATTACAAAAATTTGAGAAGGATGAATACTGATGAGTGGAATATTGGAATAGCACTGACTAAACAGAATTATAGCTTGGTGGGGTGTTGGGCAATGTTATTTGGTTTTAATGTGTCTGGCCCTTCCTGTTGGCTTGAGATTTTTTATATCCAAGAAATAATTGATTGTGTGTGTGTCTCTATATAATCCTGGTGTGGCTTTTACTGGGACAGATATGAAGGCATTTCTGCATATCTCAAAGGCCTTAACAGTTAATCTGAGTTCAAAACAGAACCATATGTGATGCAAGGTAGTTTCTTTATGGGAAACATGTCATTTGAAAAATTGGTCCTGTTCTCGAGGGTGAGGTTTTTCAAACCAAAGTCTGATGATTGATTGACTAGAAATCAAATGAATCTTATTTATTTTCTTGTTAAAACACAAGCTTAGATTAGAGAAACAAATTCCTAATGTTATAATTTTGTTTGATTTTTATTTAACCCTTGGTAGGATGGTGGTTTATATCTTGCTGTCATTTGCAGGACGAGCTTGGGAGGGAATGGTGTTCCAGAGCAGATGCTGAGTTATGAAAAGTCTCTGAGGTGGTACAAAAGAATGTGCCTTCCTTTGGAACAGAGTTTGGAAGCATGGATCCTTGGCTTCAGATTTCTGGAAAGTTGGATTCCTTATAGTTTTAACTATACTTGTCACACCAATACATTAGTTTGAATCTCTGTCTCACTGAACAGAAGACTACAGCAAACATTTGTAATGTTCTATACAGTTGGTAGTAGTCGGTGCGGTAATACAGTAGTGAATTTTCCTGCCTTTGGTTTCACCAAATGTAATGAGTATGAAAGAAAAATATTTATAGTAGTAGGACAGTGAGACTAAAGCAGTTCAGAGGTAGAAGTGGAGGAAAATAGAGATCAGTCTTAAATCTCCATATCTCCAGGATGAATTTGGCTTTAGTGAGAGTACTTCTTGAAGGACTAATGATGGAGAAACATTAGCAGAAGTCAGAAAATATTATTTCCCCCAAACTGTATTTCAAACAGTGTTGTATGTTACTGCTGAGACTGCAATGCTATTGACGTGATTCTGGCCCTTTAAAGAAAGACATATTACATTTCCATAAGCTTTAAAACACTTATATTTGTGTTAGAGCCATTCCAGGTTTCTGTGGTACAAATGTTACTTGAGATTACAATGAGACTATGCATATAATTTCTTGGTCATTTGGCTTTCAGATAAGGCAGGTAAAATTGTCGTAAGTTCACCGGTCAGGACTCAAATTTCGCTTACATGTCTGTTTGCTGATGATGGTATGAGAAATAATAAAGGTTTATTCATCTTGTTTGAAGGAGTAGCCTGAATCATGTAAGCAAAGTCTGCCAGACAGTTTATTTAATTTTCTAAAGAAGTTGGACTATAAAGCCAGAACAGACTGTCCTAAAGAAATGGCTTGGCTTAATATATTTTTGTACCTTAAACTCCTGAATGTCACTCTTTAGTGATACTTTTGTGATATACTGAACAGATGTATTTTTCTAACCTGTAAATCATATTATTGACAAAACTACTGCATTTAATTTATCGGAATGATTTTATAGTTCTTGAAGTGAAAATGTCCTAATTTTAATGTCAAAGAATTGTTTAATAAGTTGATCATATGCCAAGTTGTGCAAATACATACATATTCAACTGGCTGTTCAGAGCCACAGTTAGGTCTTTAGTCGAAGTATCTATGAGGTCATGTGGACAGTATTTAAAGCAGCGTTCATTTTAGGGGAGAAGAGAAAACACATATTCTAGCATAACCTCGTAGTAAAGGAGTTTGAAAATATAATCTAAGGTTCTTGGTATGGTTATTACGCACTAAAGGAGAACATTATCAGCCAGAGGAAGAGCAGAGAGGTACTTGTAACTGGAATCAGGACAGAAGCCACCTGATTCTATTCCTGTCATCAAAGCAAAGCATATAATTAGCATGGCTTTCTTTGCTGTGTCTGTCATTGCTAGGAGAGCAGGAGTTCTGCTGGGTTAGTGTTGGATGGGCCCTACAGGTGAATATGTTTGACTCCTTTGCTTTAGTCACTCCAATCTTAGTGTCAAATAGATGTAAACTGTATGGGTATTATTTTCAACTAAGCCCCAAATATGTTGCCTTATATTTGTCCTGGCTAAGACTTGCCTTGTGGCTTGTTAACAGATCTCAAATTTTTAAACTTAGTATCTTTGGTATTTTAGGTATATCCTTCCATGCATCATTTATCTTTTACCATATGCCTTAGCTTCCCAAGCTGTAGACATTATTTTAATACTTGCTAAGTATAAGTCACTAATTTCCTTACAGTTTTTAAAAAAAAAATTGAGTACTGGTTTTATTGTATAAATAATGTGATTTTGTTTTCCTAGATGTCTCTGCATTTCCAGTTTGTGTTCTCGTTACATTGTCCGAGATAGCTGTGCCGGTATTTAACATCATCATTAACTGAGGTGGTCTAGCTAAGTATTAATTGAAAGAGTGTGATTTGTCAACAACATGGGATTTATTTTTTTTTTTGGCTTGTATGCATTTCAGGATTCCTATCTGTAATATTTTGCAGTATCAATTATTACTGAGGTGATGGTTGATTGGCAAGATTCAGCCTACTTTGTTAATGTGGTTTTAAGAAAGCACTGGGTACCAGTACTTTTGATACTAGGGAAGTTGTTTGTAGATCCAAGTTCTTGTGTTTATCCCCTTGGTAGAAATAAAAGAATGAAGTGGTTTATAGCAGGCTGTACGATACCATGGGCTGAAGAACTGTTGTACTCTGACTACATTGTTTTTATTGTTTTCTACACTTGATTTTTTGCTGCAGTTGTTACTTTACTAATGCTTTATTATATGAAGGTTTATAGTTGCATTGAAATATATAGTATTGATTCTTAGTATCTAAGTATAAACTACTGAATTTAGCGTAACATCTAGCAGGGCAAATACTATCAAAAGGACTATTCTGAATTGTGTTTCTAACTTGTTTCTATGAAGAGATGCTTTAAATTTGAATATACTATAACTTTTGCTACTTTGTTAACAAGCTGCTGATGTCTTTTTAGCAAGGCAAGCATCTTTAGTATCTATCCACTAGACTACTATTTTTTTTCCTGCTCTTCTATGTGTTGCTGAATTTTATGAGGCAGTTCTTGTATAGCTTTCTCATCTGTTTTGTGAGGAACAACTTTGTGTAAGTAGTCAGGAAAAAACCCCAGTGTTTAGAATCTTCCCCCATACCCTCTCCTCCCAACTTACTTGTTACTGGATCAAAAGTAAGTCAGCAAGGAAGAATAAAAGGCCCCAAAATTTAAGAAAGCTTACAAGTAGGGCATATTTTGAAGGGGAGAGGTCACAAGAAAACATTTGGTTTAGTAGCTTGAGTTGTCATTAGGTCTCTCTTTTCATTTAAGCATCTTGTGACTTGTCAGTACTTTCCCAGATAGCTTTAGTTGGTTGTGGAATTTTTTGATGTACAGAAAAGCTGAACTTGCTCACTCTTGTAGTGAACTCTCAGCTTTGAGCAGAGCAGTGAAAGTGAACTAGTTGTGTTTCTCTGTAAGTGGAAAGTACACTTGAACTATGTCTTAGGATGTGAACTGCTTGTTTTAACCAATCTGATTTTAAATGCCTTTATTTCACGACTGCCCTTCCTTTAACCTCTGAGATGTTTCCTCTGCTAAGTGGCAGCCCTTGGGACTGACTGGGTAACCACCGCAGACTTTTTAAGTCAGGTGCAGCCAGACAACAGTAGGGTGATCCTCTGACAGGCAGTGTGAGCCCACCAGCATTGGCTGAAGTCTAGAATAAAGCTGCTTGCATTTAAAAGTTAGGAAAGAGTGACTCTGCTCCTGTGACTTGGTTTTATTACTCCAGCTTTGTATGAACCTATTGGGAGACATAGGTAGGTCCTTCTGAAAGTACAGATTGTGAGAATAGTTCTTTCATGGAAAAAAAAAAAAAAGAAAAAAAGCCCCAGATTTTGTTTTTCCTGTAATTTATACAGTGTTACTAGTAACAAATTTGTTCTGATCAGTGAAGTCCCTTAAAAATTTGGTGCTCTTACTCACTTAGGGAACTGCTCTTTAGAAAGGACTGTTTAGTAACTGAAGGTGAACAGTTTAGAACAGCAAATGGAATTCTTGCTGATGCGTCTTGCATGTACTTACATTCATGTGCTCTGGCTTCTGGATTTTAGCTGTATATAACTTTCATAAGACTTTCGTTAAGGCTTTTTTTTTTCTTACACTTTACAAAATGCATTAGAATCCAGTGAATTAGTATGCCCTGGGTAGAGTGTTTTCCTTCTGTGAAACTGTATTTTGAATATCTCAACTGAAAGAACACAAAAGCTTCAGTTAGGAATATTGTAGTAAATGGGACTGAGGCAGAAAATGAATAGGTCACACCCAGTAAACAAATCCACATATGTGTGTTCCTCTTACCATGTAGTTTTTAGTGGAGACTTTAACTTTCCCCTCCTTTCTTCCTGCACATAATACTTAACAGTGTCATTTCCAAAGAGAGAATGATTCTAATTAACGTGCTGTTCTATTCACAGTATTGTTGTATTTACTCCAGTCTGCTCTTCATACTACTAAGGAATTACATTTTTCCATTTGCTCAGAGGGAGTGCACAGGTACTTAACTCAAAGTGGGTGTCAAAACAGTATGGAAGTATTTGTAACTGGACTTGGGAGAGTATGTATCTCATTTTATTTTTTTTTCCATAGTTGATAATTTTTTTAAAGTATGGAGACAGAACATTTCTACTTTCCAAGATGTAAACATCAGGCTAGATATTCTGAAAGAGATGCCTGTTGATGTCTGTCAGAAAAATGAATGAAAAAAGTCATCAGTCACATGTGTCTTGATCACAGTGACATGCAGCTGGAAATACTGGCTGGGATGGATTTGGGTAGTTGTGTAATTAGTAGAAATGTCTTCTGTCCTCAGAGCACCTTCCAATGTTTCCTATCTAAAGGTACTGAAAGAGCGACCACTTCCATGGCTGAAATTCAGCAAGTGGCAGTGGTTATTGATACTCATGAAGACTGGTGAGCTGGGATGGCAAGTAGGGGAAAGATTTGGCCATCTTGGGAAGGCATGTTCACAGCTAAAGGTGGCAGAACCGTTCGTCCGTGTTGAAGAGGAAGCCAAACTGTCTGGGAGAGCAGTTATTGTTTAAGAGACAGTGCAAGTGGAGGGGAGGAAGGAAAACAGCCCCTTTATGTTAAGGGGTGTTATGGTGGCTGAGAGAACATCTAATCAGTCTTAGAGGTTATGCTACAAGTTACCAGCAAGCAAGAAGAGAGTTTTGAGTGCAAGGGGAGCTCAGGAATCACGTGAGGTCTCCCTCTCAGGCCTTCCAAGTATTCTCAGGGAGGAAGATGTTACAGAAACATTAGATTCTTGCATTTTACCTGTGCTTCAGAAAATAAGTGAGTGAACAGAGATTTTGAACATTTTGTAACTCAGTGTATGGCTTTCATCAGTGTTTTGAAACATCCTTTTTTGTGACCCTGCCATGTGTTCCTGTTTCTGGCTGATACTGGCATTTGGCAATTGTGCGCTCTTTAGCGGCCTTACTAGGCTGGATGTGCCTGGAGCTGTATGTTTCTAGAGTCCAGTTACTACTGACCTTCCTGTTGCTGCTGATCCAGGTAACGTTGTTTCCAGTGCCTGTTGCCTAGGTGTTATCTAGCTTGTCTCACTCCAGTCCCCGATTTCAAGTCATCTGTTGTGTCTTGTCATCTGTGCACACTGTAACAAAGCTGCTGTGGTATCATAGTTCTCATGTAAATGGCAAACCAATATACCAAAGCTGAGTGGTGATGTTACTAATCTCTTGTTAAGGACACAATACTGGCTTTTTGGGTTTCTTCATCCATTGTGGAAATCTGGGACAGCACTGCCTGTGGGCAGCTGTCACATTTACACTGTAGATGAGTAAGGCTTGGGAGAAGGACTGTACTTTTGTTGTCTTGCCTTAGCGAGGAACGCAATCTGCTTTCCCCGTTATCAGTTGGAACCACATAGCTTGGGTGTGATGCCTTTGGGGGCCATGATGAGTTTTCCCAGAATAAGTGATCCTGTGTTCTAAGTGTACAGATTAGGAGGAGCGAGCAGTGTTGCAAACTGTCCTATGCCATGACATCTCCTAGGGCTGACTCCCTTGCAAGTCACATCTGCCAGGGTGACAAGTTGCGGTCATTGCTGGGAGGTTTAGGCACCCCCCACTCTGCACTTACTGAACAAAGTGTCAGTAGTGCTTGAAAGTGGCTTTTTTATAATGAAATATACAGCTGTACATCTGTCTTAAAGTGTTAATTAAACTATGGAGGCCAGGAAGATGTATGTGGGAATGAAGCATGTTTGAATCTTTCAGTGGCTTTTTTGGAACTGTCTCTTGTTTGTGGTTTTACGAAGGAGGTGGATATGAACTCTGGATGTGAAGGAATTTGGTATAAAATGTGACAGCTTTCAGAAATGATTAATGACCAAAATAAAGCTGAAATTAAATTTTTAATCTGAGATCCTGCTTGCTGACCATACTGCACATTTGGGAGTCATTGAAGTACTCAAAGCACCTGATTTGAAATCAGTATGCATAGTTTCTCAGACATGTGTGAGTTATTCAAGTAAAATGATCACATCAAACAGGTTTTTTTTTCCACGGGAGAAGTTACTCTGATGGGAAGAAGGTCTGAATTAGCTTTAAACTTGTGAGTTGTTGAACATAGTTTGTTTATTATTGCTATGGCTCGTGGCATCGTATTCTTATTGAGCAACTTCATCATGCCTGTACTGCAATACTGTGTACTTTGATGTAGTTTTGAACCGTCTGAAAATATTTTCATTTAGTTAGACATGTAATCAGAGTTTGTGTTTTGCAGTTTATGGGGTTCTATTGTTCTGAGTGTATTTTTCTCCCTATATCTGGAAATATGCAACTAAACAGGAAGGATGTGTACTTAAATGCATGATATACTTTATTATATAGAAGCAGATAAATAGAAATTTAAACCTGTAGTCATTATGTGTGATGTTGATACTGTACTTGTCACCGTGCGATGTCACATTTCTTGCTATTTTAAAATTCAGTGCCTTCCTTTAAAAAGGCTGTAGGAGCAAGGGCTGAATTTTGCTAGCAGGTTGGCTTTTAATAGAGTGCAATGCCTGCCTGTATATGTAATTTTTTTACCCTTTATTTTACAGCTGAATTAGTGCTTTGATGCCTAATTTACCAATTTTCCTCTTAAAGCTATGTTTCTTAAAAAGGAAACCTGTAGCTATTTGATCCTATAGCAGTACAGAGTGAACTGTCCCCTGTTGTAGAATGGTCATTATTATTTAAAAAAAATAATTACTAAGTACTGTATTAAGTTAAACTTACCAAGAGACAGGATTTGCATAATTGTATAGGGCAGACTGAGAATTTCTGTCTTTAATCCACAATTTTGTTTCCTGAGACAAGACTAACTTTCTCTGTGCTTAAGGTCTCCTGTTAAGTTTGTTGACTGTTGCCTTAGCCCTTCCTTAGCAAAGTTAGTCATTGACTTTCTCCATAATTCTGTGTCAGCAGAACTTGACAAAATCAAGGTAAATCTTTGGTTTTTCATCATGCATACAATTTTGTGTAAGTACTACTATGTTGTGTGGTCGGTTTGAATTTGTACGTGCATGTTTGGAAGGAGAGGTGTGTGGAATTTTAATCCCCACTCAGCTATGACTTTGCTGTGCTTTGTTGTGATCAGTTTAAAATTTACTGCTGGCATCAATTAGATCAAAGTCAAATCAAAATAAACTGCTTTTAAAAATGTAATAAAATTGATACCTGCAGATGAATAATTTTAAGCAATGGAATTAACTTTAGACTGTAGGAACTTTCAGTGGTGTGTTTATTAATTCACAATTACCTTTATAAAAAAATGCATTTTAAAGTTTTACCCACGCAGGATTATTGCAGAGACATTTATCACTGTTGTAGGTGGTCCACATTAGAAACCTCTACAGCCTGTTTTGCTTTAAGGGGACAAAGGCCAACAAGAACACCATCCATCAACTTTAGCTACAGCAAGCCTCGCAGTTACCTTCTAGGAACTGACTGGGCTAAAATACGTAGATCTCTTGAGAAGTCATATTGTGTGACTGCCCCAACACTGGTAATGACTGAATCTGTGTAAAACTTGTCTTGTAACGTTGATGCTGAACCTCTGAGTACTTCTGCAGGTGATCCAGAAAGAAAAATCAAGTAAATAGTCAAGTGGATAACTATCAGTGGTGAAGTATAAACAGTGTAAGAATTTCCAAGTATTCTGTCTTCTACAGTATCTACTTTATCACAAATAAGCCTTGCTCTTCAGTTTTGCAATCTATATCAACTTGAAAGTACTTCCTAATTTTAGAAAGTAGTATATGTCTATATTTTTAATAAAGATGAGGAATGGAAAACTCGGATACCAAGAAGTATTCCAGATTTTCTTTTGTCACTGTTTATCCCGGGAGCAGAGAGATGCAGCAACACACAAATTCAGCAAGAGCAGGCAAAATAAGCAACTTTATTAATTTATAACCCCGTTTTATATACCCCAGCCCCATAGGACGATTGGTCAGTGATCACCCATCTCCTAGGGTGGTTGGCTAAAGTTCTACAACACCCATTTCAAAATATTTTTCCAATGTACCATAAACAGAACTTAGCAAAACACCAGGTGTTAGTCTAGC
>WUAM01000269.1:6655691-6676741 GCA_024336885.1 Actenoides hombroni | reverse complement strand
TCAACACCCTCCAGCTCCCAGTACTGCAGCATGAGGGCTGGATGGGGAAAAGCAGCTCAGCCAGACCCACTACAGGTAGCAAAGTGAAACACATCAAGTTCCATCTCAACTTGAGGAGAAACGTCTTCACTGTGACAGCGACAGAGCACTGGAACAGGCTGCCTAGAGAGGCTGTGGAGTCTCCTCCTCTAGAGACTTTCAAGACCTGCCTGGATCTGTTCCTGTGTGGCCTGCCCTGGGTGTTCCTGTGCTGGCAGGGGAGTTAGACTCGAAGATCTCCAGAGGTTCCTTCCAGCCCCTACCATTCTATGAGTATGAGAGGATGATACAAAAATGCAGTGTTGGACAACATGTTTTAAGTGTAGAGGGCAGACTTTTGGCAGCACCATACTTATCGCTTGTTGTCAAAATTAAAAAACCTAAAACCTACATAAAATATTCCACTGCAGAATTGATTATCTAGTTCTTGTCTTAGTTTTCTAAATAAAACTACATCACAGTTGCTCTAAAATAAAAATGGCACTATTTAAAATAGCAGCATTAGTATTGTAAACAAATTCTGTGCTTTATCTGTTTTTCAGTGAAATTTTATGTGCATATTTTCTACTTTTGTATCATAAACATAATTAAATAAGCCACTATTTCACAGTATAGTTTCATCTGTTAGTCATTTTTATTCTTTCTTTAATTAAAGAAATTAGTGATGCCATTGTAGTATTTGAGCATAGAACACTTTCTTATTTTGGGTGACCATAAGGAAAAAGTTTTTTGCTGTGATGGTCACGGAGCTCTGGAACTGGCTGCCCAGGGGGGTTTTGGAGTCACCTTCACTGGAGACCTTCAAAACCTACCTGGATGTGTTCCTCTGTGCCCTGCTCTAGGTGATCTGCTTTGGCAGGGGGGTTGGACTAAATGTTCTTTTGAGGTCCCTTCCAACCCTTAATGTTCTGTGATTCGCTTTCAGTGAGAGAGATTTTAGATACATTTACTGTATCTGCTTTGTGGCAGATGTTATGCTGTTACAGGGATTTAGAATAAATCTTGTCACTGTTACTCAGCTTGACTTTAGTAGAGAATTCTGACTCATGTCTGCACAGCAGTAAGGCTTTCTCTCAATGTTTCTGTGTATTGCATGTGTAATTTTGTATCAAAAGAAATAGTTATTTAATCCTTTCCTTATGTGAAGGATAATTTACATCTTGCTGCGCAGCTTAATGCTGTTTTACAAATGACCACCTGAAATTCCTATGACTCCAGTACATAACGCTAAGGAAATATGGAAAAGACTGTATGTAACTAGTTAACACCAAACTGTTGATTGAAAAATAAATAATACAAAATTTGTCAGTAATTCTTGCAAAGATTCTTCAGTAAACTGGAGATTATTTATCAGTTAATGCCTAAAAGTCAATATGGTAACTTCTCATGATGCTTTTTTAATTGTCTTTTGTCATGAAATTGGTGAACTTATGCAGAAGTAGGTGTTGCCCTTTGTGGAGGAAGTAGGCAGCAGTTGGGTGTAGGACAAAAAGCTGTGGTCAGATGAAATGCACTACATAAAAAGGAACAAGAAAGACATGAAAATGAGATGACTGTGAATCATAAATCTTATCTTGAGTAGTTAATTGACATACATATTGATGCACAGACATGCTAATTTGATTTCATGCATATCTCTAATCAGTAGGCTTCAGTGATTGCAGTCTAAGCTATGGGAAGGCAGGAAATAATAAAATGGTGTCACCTGTAAAGGCTGTCACTGATTTCTGTAGGGATCTGGGGATGACACTACTTTGCTTTGTTACTGAATATAGAGAATATATAGGTGTTGCCTGGCTTCAGTGAACTGTGTACTCTGAGCTCTGATGCACCTTCATTTGAAGCGTTCCTTGTAGTATTAAGAGTGTTTATTTCATTAACTGTTCTGGGAGGGTAAGGTTTAAATGTGTAGACTTTTCTTTTTTCTTTTCTTTTTCTTTTTTTTTTCTTTTTTTTTTTTCTTTTGTTTTTCTTTTCTTTTTTTCTTTTTTTCTTTTTTTCTTTTTTTTTCCTTTTTTTTCTTTAATCTTTTTTTTTTCCTTTCTATTTGCTCCACTTTCAGTTCCTTTTCTCTTGTAATGTTGAAGTTGCACATGTAGTTCTTTTCTTGTCTTCTGAGGAAGGCAAAGACTGAATTTCTGTAATACAGTTTGGCAGTGGTAGAACACATTTTGCACAGGTAGAAGAGAAGGAGAGGAGAAACCATATTCTCAGAGACTTGTCTAGGTTATAAAGGATGAAAAAAGAAGTCTAGTCCCTTTCACACCCTCATGTTCATTTGATATTATAGAAGAGATTGTGATTTTTTTACAGTTGCATAATCCCAGTTTACTGTGTGCTACCCCTTCTGCAGTACAGGAGAGTTGGGCAGCAGTATGGCCGTATATGTATGGCTGTGTGTAGCTCTTTGCTGTTGGTACAGTGTTAAATCCCTGCAGCTAATGCATTTAATTCTACTTGCACAGTAGTTTAACAAATAGAGGTGCAAAGTGATCGGGACACGAAGAGATGGTAAGTGATGAAAGATTGAGGAGGATCTTACCTAATTTTTTGAGCTCATTAACTGCAGGTGCCCTACATGTAAATAATGTAGTATAGTATTTTGGGTTACATACTGAACCTTTTTTTTTTATCATGGATGGTTTGAGTTAGAAGGGACCTTTAACGCTCATCTTGCTTATCTGGAGGAGGGTGTTGTACTTGTTTTTCTGTTGGTCTCCTGCATGCCCTGCTCTGAGCTGTAACATCTTAACCTTAGATTAACTGTAGGTGTGATAGGTAGACAGTTAGTCCTTGCACTTTTCTCTCACGAGACTCAGCAGATGAGCGTGGCTGAGGTTCGGCCTAATACACGCTGTCCTCAGGTGGAGCTTGATGTGTAGATATTTGCTGGAAGTGAGGGGGTGGGATGGCCACTAGCTGGGACTGTCACAAAATGTGCTAACAAAAGGGATCATTTCCAAGAAGTGTGCTGGAATACTACAGAGGCATCATAGATGTTTCCAGCTCCCATATCTAGATCAAGAAGGATATTGCTATTTTGGACTAGAGCATCACAAGACAATTGCTAAGTGGAGTTACAGGTAAGGCAGCACCAATTTGTTCATTGAGGCATATAGATTGTTATTTTGGTGGTATCATCCACACTTGGACAGTTAGAAGCAAAATTTGAAGATTAATGCAAGATAATTCCAGCTGACAAGGGGCAGCGTAAACAAGTTAGGCTTTTACTTTCTGTAAGGGACAAAGTGCACAGGAATTTTCAGAGTAGGATGAGGAAAGGAAGTTTGGTCATGAAGTACATTGTCTAAAGTAAAGCAAGATGAACAGGTACCATGACAAAGGGTGTTTTGAAATGTGTTGTATACAGGAAGTGTTGATCTCTTGTGCCTGTGATAATTGTGGTTCAAGAGAAACATCCTGTCCAGTCTGCATATGTAGCATTCATTATACGCCACAGTGCCTCTTAATGCAAGGTAGTTTAGAAAAATCTCTCCATGCCATTTAGTTCCAGCGCTTCCTTAATTTATAGAGTTCTGTTTATAGGGGGGTTTTAATTTGGCTGTTAAAGGTATTGACAGAAGCTTAATCTTGATATAGAAGACTGTAGCGTCAGTGGAGATATGTGTGCGTATTTAGTTGGTTGGGTTTTTTTGGACTGTAACTACTTGGTCTAACAGCAAAAATAAAGGTAACTTAAATGTGTTTGCCAGTATGGATTTTTTTTTTTTTTTTTCATTTTTAATTTCAACAGTCAATTTCTTTGTAAGACACAATCTGGATTTAACTGACTCCCAAGATACATGATGTTCTTCCAAACAAGTTATGAAAAATGATTTTACAATCATGGCAGGTAAAGTTGCATGTACCAGATTTTTTTTGGTGCACTTTTACAGTATTCATCACTACACTGCCCATTCATATTACTAGTTTTAGTCAAATTGAAATTAAAATAGGAGTTTTCATTTAAGAGTCATGTGCTATCTCAGATATATCAGCGTTTAGATAAACTTCTTGCTCTTCATCTGTAACCTCATCTGGAATGCAGAAGCTTATCTTGTTTAATCTGAATGTTTTGACTAAGAGGGGCACTTCATTATTGGGGAGGGATGTCTCTGGTATGCTTTTTGAAAACTGCATAAATTTGACTAAAACTTCAAGCAGAAGCTCATTTCAGGAACGTAGGCTTAGTTTTATCCTCTGAGGTTATATGCAGATAAACCTTTGAGCCTGATACTGGTCACATTTTGAGAGCGAGCTATGCTGTGTAGGTTATAAGGAGGGATGCAGGAGGTAAGATCCTGAAACAAAAGCTTATGTGTTATGGTTCTCTTCCACATTAGTCTGAGCATTGCTGCTACTGTCTAGGTTTCAAATATATAGAACTTTGCAGCTGTTTTTTCCAAACATCATGTTTTTCAAGTGTGAAAGCATAGTTTTTTCCACATCCACCCCTTATAGTTTTCCTCTGCAGTTCAGTTGGAGTGTTTGCTGCCGTGTCGTTTTCCTTGTTGCCAGCCCTGCTCCCCTGGCCCTGTTCACTTTCCTATCTGTGATCAAACTCAGATGATGTTAGTGAGTCAAATACCTTCCAAGGCTATGGTTTTTATCTTCTGTGTAGTTTTGTTCTCCTCTCCAGAGTCCGTGTAGAAGTATAGGGCTTATGGCTCTTGGACCAGGATTTTGGGAAGCGATGTTGTGAGGGTGTTGGGTTTTTCAGGGTGAGATGGGGGGTGTTTAACATAATTTCATATAGACTGATAGTTTCATGTAGCCTGATAGTGGAGAAATGCTCCAGCTGCTGGAAAACCTGAAGGCAAACCTAGTGTCATCCTACCTACTTCTGTGGTCAGCTGGCTGTGAGACACAAATCAAAAGAAATTAATTCAGGTATTCATGGAATTACTTGCCTGTTTCTGCCTGCTCCTAAGATAAGACAGCATCTTAATCCAGAGGATTTGAGTGGGATAGAAAAAACTGGTGAAGGTCAAAGGGACAGGCTTTGTGCTGTGAAAATAAAATTTTCTGGATGAGTCTGTCAGATTCAGTGACCAACTTTGACCATAACTGTGCTTTGGACATTTAAGATATTTTTGAAGTTATTCAAGACAGAAAGGCACCTGGAGATTATTCCATACTGTAAACATACTCTATAAATATGGTCTCACTCATTTTATAACCAATTGGCTGGGTTTTGTGTTGCTGTTTTGGGGTTTTTTTTAATTGCAGTCCAGGGACCTTTAGAGTTATTACTAACAGTGGTGGCAACAAACTCATGTGCACTTAAATAGAAAGCCATTAAACATATTTCCGTATTTTTGTTTAACTTAAGGTTACCAGTAGCTTAACATACCTTTTATCCTGTTAACTGTATCTTTTTAGTAGAAAAAAATACATAATAAATGCTTGAATTTTATATTGAGCTTTGTCCGGTTTAATTTTTTTAACTTGTTAAAATGCAGTTGCTAACCGTGTCTCAGGCTGCAGGACTACAGCTGACAGACGTTGCTGTGTAGTACCATTTGTCGTAGGAGTTTATACAAGTTATGCAAGTTACTGGTTATACACGTGAATTTTTTTTTTAAGAAGACATCAAAAAAAAAGTGATGGAATATTTCTGTTTTTGAGAAACAAGCTTGGTTTCTCTCAGGCAAAATAGATTTATACAGGAGCTTCTCAGTGTGTGTTTTTCAGTGCTGTGCTGCCACACATACTTAACCAGCTCCTGTAACTGATGTGGGCAAGCTTTATGTCAAGTTTTGTTAGGTGGCACCTGTTGCAATTTAAAACTTCAGGTTCAAATGAGAATGTATAGTACGTATTTCTTTAAAATATCAAGAAATATGAAAGCTTACTGGTGACCTAAGAAAACTTTTCTGTATACTCATACTTTGCTGTATTAAATTGATAGGCTAACAGGAATTTCAAAGATAATTATGTTCCCATATCTTAATGGAAATCACTGATCTGTTATCTGATATATTGGTATTTTAGTGGTCTCAGTGTATATGGAACCATGTGACATAATTGTTGAAATCATATAGAATGGTAGAGATTGGAAGGGACCTCTGGAGATCATAGAGTCTGTTCATATAAGGATATAATGGTCATATAAGGATCATTGCCTAAAAATTCCAGAAAGGTGTCAGCAATTAGTAATGCTTAAATGTCATTTGAACACACTATTTCAGTGTCAGTTTCCAGTAGTAATAATCTGAGATGTGTCTAAGGTTCCTCTTTCATGTAATGAAGGATTATCGGGAAGGAAATAATTTTTAAAAAACACCTTATCTTGATACTGTAGTACTTGGATCTGAGTTGGGACTTCACATCGCTCATTAGCGATTCTTCTGGTGAATCGCTGAAATCAGTTTGACAATAAATGTGACATCACTTTATGTCAAGAGATTAATTGTTAGATCATAAAGCATAATTAAAGGGAAAATACTAAAACGTTCCATTTTTGAAACGTGGACTTAAGGTTTTTTTTCTTAATGTAACCTATTAATTCTAAGTCAATGTGTACAGGATTTGGATGTGACTTCCCATTTTAGTATGCTTCTAGTTATTACTGATTTATCGGTTTTGTCAATTTTTTATATATACGTTGCTTTTTTTTCCATCACCTCAGTGTTACGTTAGTATTTTCTTGTTTAGTTATTAGATTTTTATGAGAACTGACTTAATTAAAATTCTGGAGTTTTTGTTTTCCTGTCTTTATGTATAGGCAGCTTGTCTGTAATTCAGATTCTGAGGGCATCAGTAGGTTGCCCAGATACTGACTGTCTTGAACATAATTTAGGATTTTTCATATTTCTAAATGTTTGTGAATTCCTTCAGGGTTTTTTGTCATACTGTTCATTTTCAGTGTTCAGTAACAACTACAGATATAGTTGTATGTGCTAATAACCCCTTTTGGAAAATACAAAAATGGTGAATAATCCCTACTGTACCTTGACAGGTGAAATAACCAGTAAGCTATTTTTAGCTTTAACACATTTCAAGACCTCTTGTTTTATGTTTCCCTTGTGTTGATGGAGATATTAGAAAACAAGACAATCAGATACGTGCTTCTGGGGAATCAGTTGCTAGTAAAATCACTTTAAAGTAAAGATGGTGTTTATTTTGTAAATTTAGAGCTAAGTGTTACTAAAGACATGAAATCAGAGTGGCAAACACTCTTTAGCATGTCAGTTTATATGGAAAATGGAGAAATTATTTGAAGAATAGCTTTTTAAAACTTATAGGTATTTTTACTTTTAAAATAGTTTAAAAAATAGTTGCACACTGATACGCTATTTGAAATAGTTTTTGTTTTAAAGTACTTCCAGCTTTTGAATATTGAAGGGAATTGTTGCAGTGCATTTTTTTTTTATGTGATAAAGCAATTTGGAATATAGATACATACCACAAAATTAGTACATGAAAAATGGAAGGAGGAACATAGCAGCTCTAAGAACTCAAGGATTAATTTTTGTAAAAAAGGAAAATTAGACTTATTATTTTTCTACAAATTCTGAACATCAGGTTTCTAGCTGTATCATGTCTTTAGGAAGTAAAAAAACCCGACTTTTTGCGTCTGATGTGAACCCTGAGAGCAATTTCTCACACAATTTATTTGTAACCACTGCAGTGGAGGAGCACTGAGATGCTTGCTTAGCAATATATGTTCTAGATCAACTCTAACAGTCTTTAAGCTTGAAATAAAAGGCATTGGAGTTTTGTTCATGTATTTGAGGTTCTTGTTACCCAAACATATCACACTTACATTGCAGTGCTGGTAGAACACCTTATTTCACATGTATGAAAATCTGCGTGACATGGCAAATCTTCAATATTCCAAAACTTTGATTAAGAGTTGTTTTAAAATTTGCCTAGTGATGGTATTTTACATTTTAGATTTCCTACTTCTGTGCAAGGAAGCTTATTTATGAAAGTAGCTCTCTCATCCTGAAATGCCTGAAAGATTTTATTAAAAACTTGTTTTAAGGGTTAAAAGAAAAGATGTTGAATAAAGGAGAGGAGATTGAGAGCTGTTCAGTGGGGGAGAAATGTGCACAAATATAACTTGATCTGTCACATCATGTAACAGGGCCACCACCTGTCAGCAAACGTATTTGCTTTAGCAGAATTACTTTGGAGGAGTAGTATGAGATTTGGAGGAATAACTTTTTGTTTTGAACCCTTGATGACCATATGGGTCTCGTTGTTCATCTTTGCAAGTATATGTGGTTTTAATGAACATTTATGGGGAGGTACTCTCAAAGGTAGCTAGTTCCTGGCTATATCTGAAACATCCTAGGCAGCAAATCATTATGAAATAGATGGGTACTTCCCCTGGATGTCTTTATTTGCATAGCATTTGCTTACAAATCTTGATCCAGCAGGAGGTGGGGAAGATTTAAACTTTTCTTGAAAATAAGATAGCATTTGATGCAAAATCATGCAAAGTCTACCATCTAAAATGACTGATTTCTCAAAACTCTTTGCTACTATCAGTCTCTCATTCCTTAACTTTCTAGTGTATTTAAATGTTGCTACTACACTAATGATGCTTGGTTTTATTTTTCATTGCATAGTAACTTTTTCTCTCGTTTTTCTCTAACTTTTATCATAAAATGAATGTAGGGCCTTTAATGTTTAATATTAATTAAAATAACTTCAGTTTTGTTCTTTCTGTTCTGTAAAAGGGTATCTGAAGAATTTTTACAAATTTTATCTTGGAAATTAGCTTATTCATTATGTTTAATTTTAGGAAATGGTGCTCTTGCAGAACGTTCTGAAAATGTGCATATTTCAGGAGTGTCAACGGGTAAGTCATTTTTTGTAATGTTTAAATTTCATGCATGACTTAAATAGTAAATATTGAAAGCCACCTGGTATCTTATGAAGAGATATTTGGCTATAAAAATTATTACTGCTTTTTGCAGCATGTAATAAGGAATGAAGCAACTGGAACATGGAAAAATTCTCATAAGATAAAATTGATACCTGCATGCTCATGAACAGATTATGCCTTTCTAAGTGGACTGCTTAATTATTTTTCCATACAAACATTGAACTAAGAGAAAAGTTGGCTTAAGTTGAATTGATATTTTCTTACCACAGTAAAGTTTTTGTGAAATGAAATTTATTGAAATGTAATTTTGGACACTGGTACTATCAAATAATATGAATCCAGGAGTTATGCATTTCACCTGCTTAGATTGAAGCAGTAACTGAAACTAGTGTATACTTGACTGCACAGTTTCCTTAATACAAAAAAAAGAGAATTTTAGAACTCAGGAAACTGAGAAACTGATGAGATGCTGGGAGAATATGGGGTATAAAAGCAGCATGTGTTGCTCAAAGCTTGCTGCTTTCTCTTCCAGGAAGTCAGTCATAGGCCTTTTCAGGGCAGCAGCCATGGTTGGGACTATTCTGCATTATGTCCGTTAAGGCATTAGGTGATGCCAGTGTATAGTCTTTGTTCTTCAGATGTTAAGCAGTGTCAGCTAAGCTGTTGGTAGCGTTTTATGATACAGATACTCAGAATATGTGCAAATGGGGAGATAAGCCCTTCATCAGTGGGTAGAAGACGATAAGTCTGATTCTTTCAGTAGAGAAGCTCCACTGATCCCTGGAAATCGTACTGATTTTCACACCCTTCTTCAAAGAGTCAAAATGCAAACTCATCCTTTTTGATGACAGCTTGCACATTGCACTGTAGTTATCCTTGCAATATTGCTTCAAACGTTACATTGCTACTTGTGCACACAGTTGTTTTTGGATAAATGTGTGGTCAGTGAATGGTCTCTGCTATGTCATATTACCTTCTTTTTCCCTTTCATTGTTTGCCACTCAAAAGACGGTCAGAAGTCTAATTATAGAAGATCTTTGCTTATCCGTTCTTGTGCTACATCATGAAGAATGTTGTTGCTTTTCAACAGTAGTAATGCACTAAGTACCATATTGTCATGGTTTAAGCCCACCTGGCTACCAAGCCCCCCAAATCCCCTTGCTCACTACCTCCTCCCAGGGAGATGGGAGAGAATTGGAAGAGTAAAAGTGAGGAAACTTATGGGTTGAAATAAAGGTGGTTTAGACAGTTTAAAGAGGTAAAGCAAAAGCCATGTACACAACAAAGCAAAACAAGGAATTCATGCACTGCTTCCCATGAGCAGGTAGTTGTTCAGCCAGGAAAGCAGAGCTCCATCAAATGTCATGGTTACCTGGGGAGACAAGTGACATCACTCCAAACATCCCCTGCTTTCTTCTTTTTCTCCCAGCTTTATAAGCTGAGCATCATGTCACGTGGTATGGAATATCTGTTTGGTCAGTTGGGCTCAACTGTCCCAGCTGTGTCCCCTCCCAACTTCTTGTGCACCCCCAGCCTTCACTGGTGGGGTGGGGTGAGGAGCCAAAAAGGCCTTGACCCTGTGTAAACCCTGCTCAGCAGTAACGAAGACATCCCTGTGTTACCAACACTGTTCTCAGCAGAAACATAGTCCTGTAGTAGCTACTATGGAAAAAACCTAACTTTATCCGAGTCAAAACCAGCACCTTCTCAAGCCCTTATTCTGTACCATTTATGTCATGCTCAGGTCCCACGCTATCCAATACACATATATAGTACATTCATGGCACACTGTAAATAATAAATAATAGCACAAGTGCTTGCTTCTGTTGCTGGAATTGAATTGTACAAAATACACACACGGCCTAAAATCTAGCTATGCAGCTTTCAGGATATGATTTAATAACCCTTCACCCCTTTGTTTACTGCAAGTCGTGTCACAGGTCACAATACAGACAGAAAAGCATCTGCTGGGCAAGAGGTAAAGAATGGAATTTTTGACTCTGCTTTCAGTACTTTGGCCAGCATGCTTGACTAGGCAGTGCCAAGAAGAGATCACAATGTGCTCTCTATACAGGATAACAGCTGGTAGACAGACCTTTAACTACTGAGATGAAAGATGCAGTGAGGACTTCCTTTTAAAAAGAAATATAAAAAAAAAATAAAAAATTTAAAAAGTGGTCCTATGTTCTAAAATAGCTTTCTAGCTGAGGAGAAATAACTATCATAGTCTTAAAGTGTCTGTCTGAATATAAAGTGAAAATTCTTCACTGGAGAGAATTGTGAGATAATGAGGATGGAGGTGATCTGATCATGAAAACCTGAGGAAAACGTGTAGACAAGACCCAGTGGCATTTTCCATACAGGTGTATGTACATCTTCAATGCTAGGTGTATGGCCCAAATATAAAACATGGGTGTAGGTAATTTTTTTTTTTAGTCCCTTTGAAACAATATGGGTCTCCCAAACATGTTTTTGAAGTTGCAGATTATATATTTCATCAAGCATACCTGGGCAGCTTTATATTTCTCAGAACAATTTAAGCAGAATTTCTGTAAAATAGAACCAAAGACATCTAGTGTTTAATCTTTCTAAATCCAACTTTAACTTGGTGTTGAAACCAAGGAAGCAATTTTCTTGGACAGTTGCTACTCAGAAGGGATTTAAAATGAAATGATTGTCTTGATGGTAGATTTCCTGTCATGCTGCCTGACCTACCTTACTGAATTATTTTTTAATAGCACAGACCTTTGTGGTCTTTGGTATTTTATGCTTCTGCTGTATATTATATCTGCCAAGTTACAGGTGTACCTCTAATATATAAGCACACTTTTTCTACCAACAGCAATAATAGAATGTTGTCTCTTGAGGATAAGCTATCACTAGAAAACAAGTGTTTATGCCTTTAAAATCTGAAAAATTGAGAAATATTTTCTGGTCTGTCTTGAAGTGTGTTGCGCCATAATTGTCACAACTGCAAAACCAATTCCTTCACCCTCCCCCCATTTTAAAGAACTTCTACACAGGTGATAACACATGTTCCCAACAATTTTTTAAAAAAATAATTATATTGATTCCATTTGACTGTTTCTCTGTACTGCAGAGCAAAGGGCATTTTAAATTAAAGCTTTTCAGCTTGACCCGGAGGCAAAGATCCCTATGCCTTCTTCCTCTGTAGTTCTCCAAATAAGACTTTCAGTGGCTTCTGAGAGTTACAAATGCAATAATTATCCTCCCTATTTATGGTTTAGACTTTATCACAACATTATTCTCTTTTTACTCTAAGCTGTTTTAAACACCTTCAGAGCATTTATCCAGCTGCATTCACGTTCTTACCATGTCCAATATAATGCATACCTTATCATCTTGTGGTTCACATTGAAAACTAATTCTTTTATCTTTTAACTAATCTCCTGGCATTACTGTGAAGATAAATCCCTAATCTCCCTCTCCCTTCTTTTCTTAAGTGACTTTTTTTCTTGGCATGTTGTTCACTGTTACTACAGGTACTTCACTTCTCTAGATCCTGATACAGAATTCTTGCACAAGTTTCTTAATTATTTTCCTGTTATAACTTGCAAGTTGAATTTGAGTACTACTGTAAAGTTTTCGTAGGCTCTTCTGTTTACCAGTCAACATCCCGTAGGTAGTTTACAGTCATGTTCTGTAATGTGGGGCAGTGAACACATTTTAGGAAGAAGGGAGTAAGGAATACTGTTGTACATGTTTTTAAAAGTCTACAAGATATACACCAGAAAACCCTGCTCACGGCTTATCCTCTCAGCAGTTTTTTTTGACCATTATTGTTCACTTTAGTCTGCGAAATGTCTTCAGTCCTAAGTACAGTATTGCAATTTACTGAACAGTTATAGCAAAGGAACAAACAGAACTGCAAATAGATTGTTAATAACAGCTCACAAAGGAAAGAGTTTAAATCAGGTAGGTGATGGATGAGCATAATTGTACCAGAGAATATAGGGAAAGTGAGAGGAATGTAGGCAGAGGCAATGCCCATGTAGAAATTGTGTTGGGGGGATTTGTTCCCACCCAGAAATCTTATAGCCACCAGCATGACATTTGAAAACATCTTGGGCGTGCATCACTGTGTGTCTTTGCTTCTCTATGGTGCAACCTTCTCAATTTGTTTTGTCCTTCTGTCTCAGTTGCAAACCCATCTCTTTTTTTCTCTAACTTTCATTCTTTTGTTTTCTTATGTATTTTAATACTTTCAATAAATAATCCCAAACCTTGTCTGTTTTCCTGTATTTGTAAGTTACTATGGACATGACTGACCTGTATGACAATACCTGCAGGGCTGCTAGCAATTGAAATGAGAAATGAAAATTGGCCACAAGTTAGTGTAAAGTTGTTTGTCTCTGTTGATGCATTTCTGTTTTACATGCTGTCAGTTGAATTGTTTTTTCGATTCCTGTGCCCTTCACAATGTTGCTCCCATTCTCCATGTTTGCAAACACGTGAATAAAATGTATATTACGTTATATTCTCAAAAGCTTTAGAAGAAATATCTTAGTTAAGCAAAGGGTCAGGAATTTCTTTTGAAAGTTCTGCTATTATCTGTATAAAATAGATTCAATTTAAAACTGTTAGATTTCAGAAGGTTATCCTTGATTTTAAAAATCAGAGAAATTACTCTCTCAAAATTACCCTATTTCTGAAGTGCAGCTTCTACACTGTTGATCTTGACCTTCATGCACTTAAGCAAATTTCTGTTGTCTCCTGAGTTACAAGTAGAGAGATTTCAGTGCCTGAATGTGTACCAAGTATGTGAGTACATTCAGCTTGTCTAGCTAGCATGAAGTCGAGGAAGCTGCAATTCCATTTTCAAGTCCATTTCCTTTCATTTTTTTGAACCTCCACTTTGTCATATAGACACATTCTTCAGTTTGATTTTCCCCTCTTCTACAGCAGAAATACAGTATTCACTCCACTCTGTTGTAGTGCCTTTGATCACTCTGGCTTCCTCATGCGTTCCTTATTCTCTTCCCATATCGTATGGTGCTGGAAGTGCTCATGTTTTGCCCTGTGTTCTTTAGTGGTAGCTTTAGTGGAAACAGAGAAAAAGCCATCTTGAGTGATAGTATAGAAAATAAAGGGATATGGCTGGTATTGTAAACAAAGTCTAAAAAAACCCCTGAATTTGAGTAAAACTGGAGGTTTTCAGGGTGCTCTGAAAATGCTGCCTTGATTATAAAGCCTTTCCATTTGGAGTTCCTTCCATTCAAACGTGTAACAAGTAACATTTGCAGCTTGTACTGCTGTGGTGATTGGATTGAGGAAATTACACTTACCAGGGTGCGTTGTGCCAGCATAGGAAGTTGCAAAGGTAATTGCACAGTAATTAACAGTTGCTAGCAGTGTTTGGAGGTTCCTATTCAACAGACACATGCTGTACATACATTTCTAGCATGCTGAAGTTTTCGGAGGTGAACTTTGTAAAATTGAATAAACATGTTGAATGGATTGTTTTTATCTTCTAGGGTAAGGTTTTTCTTTGACAGGCAAATTTGAAAGCTTCTCAGTGACAAAATCTCATATGTCAGTTTGTAAATATCTATAACCAGATGAACGTTGTAATAGCATAAACCTAACCTGAAGGCAACTTATTTTAAGATGAACACTATTTCAGTAGTAATCAAATAGTGCGTAGAATTGCTTGCCAACATCTGCAAGTTTAGCACGTTTGTTTTACACAAGCTTCTACTTTTTTGCATGTGTTGTTGTTTCACACCTGTTAACAGTGCTGTTTGACTCCAACATTTAATTGCAAATAATCAGTTTTCCTTTCCAGTCCTTCCATTTCATGTCTGAAAAGATGTAATATATATCCACATCCTCCAGACAGGAGTAGCGTTCCCAAGTATCATGGTATTAGAGCACCACCTATAGGATTTGATCAGAATTAAACCAAGGAAGTTTCCAGGGACTAGTTGGTTGAATATGCAAATAAAATAAGACTTTCTGTATTTTGAGACTTTTTCCTCCCTAGATATTAGGACAAATCCTACGTTCTGTATGTTAATACTTAACTGGGCATCATGAACTAAAGCTCTAAGAAGAACAATGTGGAAAAACTATGTAAAGCAATGTTTTCTTTCTTCTTTCTGTACATGAAAACAGTAAATTTACTGAGTTCTATTTTGGTTTTTAGATTTCTATATTTAAGGCAATACAGCAAATGAAGGCATATGCCAGCATTTTTGTCTTTTAATACATTTAAGTCTATTTTCAGAAATGTATTTGTTATCCTATATATATCCTATATATAGAAATAAATACTTTTAAGTAGGAATGATTTAAGAATACAACTTTTTACAGTATTAGAGCTAGTCAATAATTTCAGGTCCCCATAGTCTTGAAAAATGATTTTGGAAGCTTGATTGTGAATAAAGATAGAAAAAGCCTGTTTACAAGTTACAAAAACTCTTGCATTATTACAAATGCACTTCATTCTTCATCGTATTTGTTTGCTGCATGAGTTCTCATTTTGTTGTGGTTTTTTTCATCAAATGCATATTCAAAACTTTAAAAATTCTAACCACTTTTGATCATCAGACAATAATGAAAATGCCTTCTCATTTTTAACAGTCCTTGAGTTTAAACTACTGTGTGTAATTGACCGTGCTGCCAGTAAACTTCAAGAACCCACAAGTTTGGGACTAGCAGTGAGAAAATTGTAAAATAAAAGCACAGAGGGCTATTATTTTTAATGTGTTTTCTGACCTCTGAAACTTCATTATAATTTCATACTCTAGCGAGAATATTCTGTCCCTCCTATTTATGTGAAGGTTGTGAATATGCTCTATGACAGATGTTGGATATAAGGCTGCCAGTGGGGAAAAAAACCCAACAGTGAAACAAAACCACAAAACTAATGATTAGATTACTTGAAATAAAATCAGCAGAGCTGAGAACATGCCAGTAAAAGGAACAAACAGTTGAGTTAAGGTCAATATAGAAAGCTACACCTACAGTAAAGAAAGAATACAAATGGCTGAGTTACTTCAGTTACATAGAATTAATTCTATAAATACAAGCTTTCTAGTCCATTATCAGAAATGTATTTACGCAAGTCCCTCATAAGAATAATCTCTTTTAATACCTATAAATGAAGTATGCTGCAGTAAGAGCTTTTTGCCTTTGAATAATATGGATGAAGATAATTTCCATGCCAGGGGCTGTAAGGAGGTATAGTAATGATGGCCAGGCACTGGGTGGTCTTAAGACAAAGTTTTAACTGTGATTATTTTGCTTTGATTTATTTTTCACTTTCTAATGCATTTGTCAGTATTACGGTGAAAGTGAACAGTTAAGTTGAACTGGCTTTGTGAAGATTAAAAATAAAATTAGGAAATACAAAATCTTTTGCCATATTAATAAGTTGTGAAAGTCTGTGTAGAGTAATCTTTTTCAATCTGTAGTACTAATTGACATTAGTATAAAATTCTGCATTGGTAACACTGGAAACCATTTTTTGGCTGATATGATGTGACTTGTGTCCGTTATAAACTCCTTTAGACATTGTTTTTATTGCTGCCTTGTCTAACTTGGTGTGATATTTTCCTTGATAAGTGTTGATTGATTTATTTTTTTTTGTCCTACTGTTTTTAAAAAGAAAAATGACATTAATCAAGTTGCTTTCAATATATATGTATTTTATAGCTTGTGGAGATATTCCAGAACAAATTCGATCACCAAGCGGGACAATCACAAGTCCAGGATGGCCCTCTGAGTATCCTGCCCGAATCAACTGTAGCTGGTACATCCATGCAAAGCCAGGGGAGATCATTACTATAAGGTAACAGCGCTCCTGTATTAACCACATGGAGCAAAGAAGTGTTAACTAGACATTTTTAACTGCCAGTTTTGTATGTACCAATTTCCTTTTTCTTCCTATAAATGTAGGATTTCTGGTTTGTCTCTTTTCTGCCTTGCCTTTTATCTGAATTGCTCTTACACAGCCATGTCACATTTGTTTTCAACTGAAGAGTTGATGACTAGAAAGAGTTTCTGTGCTTGCTCATTTTATTTCTTTATAATGTTTCTGAAATACAAGAATTTTGCTTTAAAAATTGTGTAGGGGAAATTCTTTAATGCTTCATTGCAAATGAATGTAATGTAAAAACATTGTATTGTAGGTACAAGTTCTTTGGTTCATTCCCCATAACTGCCACAAGGGAAACCCCAGCTTGTTTTAGAACAAAGATACAAATTAGTGCTGCCTCACAGGCTGATCGTTAAACTGTATTAACTGCAGATTTACTTCAGTTTCCAGTACAGACCTGCTGACCTAATAAGCACCTCTTCATTATTAAATATTTGCTTTGACAGCAGTTGCCCTTTTTTAAAGTACTATTTTTTTAATTTAAATAATCTTTCTACTAGATTTTAAACAGGCATAAATGCAATGTAAAGTAGGCAGAGCTGTTGATCTGCTAAGAATGCTTTCTAAATTTTTTCATACAGTTTATTTTTCATAAAACTAATTTTTTTCTCTCATGTGGTTTTCTTTCACTCATGTACCTAACTTAGGTTTCACACTTCATTTCTGGTTTACTGCTGTGTTGTCTGTACTGACCTGTTTTGCTCAGGCTGAAGTGCCTTTCACATTTCATTACCGTAACAACGTATCTTGCTAAGACTGTAACCATACCATGACATTGCACGACGTATTCATTGGGTAACAAAGTAGTCCAACTGGGAGCAAACTGCATCTGAAATCATAGTTTTGAACAATTTAACTGTATTTATAATACCAAGTCATATCATTGGCTAAGTGTAGCATTCGCTGAAGTTCTGATGACATTTGGGTTAAATAAAACTACTTAGTAGTATATGAACATCATTAAATGAGACTCATAAAGGCAAAAGACAATTTCATGAGCAAAATTATCCCCCCCCTCCCCCCTTTTTTTTTTTAAATGAAGGATTAATGTGGTTTTTTTATAGCAGAACTGAGCTTCTTTAAGTAGTGGATGCAGTATTTTGGTTAACAGAATGGATTCTTGCTGTCCGCGTAGCAGTATCATCACCACAAGGTTAAATCCTATTCTTATATGGGTAGACAAGCCGCTTTTTTTATTCCAGAGCAGAAAAGAGCTTACAGCTAATTTACATTTTTATGTACAGCAATTCATCAGCTTTGTTGTGTAATATCCAGTTCAGTAGCAATTTTAAACTCTTTTTTTATTTCCTCCCACCAGCTTTCAAGATTTTGATGTTGAGGGATCCCGACGATGCAGCTCAGATTGGTTAACAATTGGAAGCTACAAGAATACTGAAGGCTATAGAGCATGCGGCTCCTCCATTCCTTCACCATACATCTCTACACAGGATCATGTTTGGATCAGATTTCATTCAGATGATAGCATCTCCAGAAAAGGCTTCAGATTAGCGTATTTTGCTGGTATGTTTCAAATGATACCTAATTCAGTTTTATGGTTTCATTTTTTTGTTTTCTGTTTCAAGAACTACTTTGTAGCAGGGTACAGTATATGCATTTCCTAGAGTCAGCTCAAGGCTATTGAAAATATACATTGTGTAGATTATTTTAATTCCATACACAAATTGACTATTCAAAGTAGGAATTAGTGTTCATAGTAATAAGCCAAAGGAATGATTGGGGACAGGGGGAGAGAAGTTCAATATTAATACTAGGCAACTTGGGAGGTTTTTTAACACTGCTTTAAGATTGAAAATTTTTTCATCAGAATAAAATTCATAGTTCAAATAGTTGGGTAGACTTCTGAGTAACGTAAATAGGGGAAGAGAAGAAAGAAACAGTGAGATTATTTTTACATATGCATCATTATTTCCCATCTGCAGAAGGTATACTCTCTTTTTAAAAAAACAACTCAACAACAACAACAACAAAGAAAACAAACCAAACCAAAAACAAACAAACAAACAACAATAACAACAAAAAAACAACCCACAACTTGAAAACCTATTAGCATGATAATATACTCTAACCAAATATAGACATGGTTTGGGTTGTTGGGGATTTTTTTGGTGGATGGAGTTTGATTTTGGCTTGGTATTTTTTTAAGTAATTTTAATACCTCATTAAACTATTTAATTCAGTGTTGTTAAGGCTGCTCTTAAAGGTGACATGTGATCTTAGAAAAAGGGGAAAAAAATAGTAATACTTGAGTTACATAGATGCAAGTTAATCCTGCTTGTGCTGAAGTGATGGAAACAATATAGGTTAAAGGCCTAAGAGACCATTGGGGAACCCAGTGTTGAAAATCTGATGTGGAAGATAGATCATGTAAATTGTTTGAGTGAAATCTTGTTTAGAGTAAATAATATCTTCCAGGTAAATTCTTGTATTTCATTTTAAACGAACAAAACAAAAAACGCATTCCAGTTCAGAACAGTACTTTAAATTTTGTGTCACTTCACTGTCTTTCTTCTCTGTCTTCCTCCTACTCCGTTTAATTTATCAACCTCTTTAATTATGGGTATCTGAATAGGGTGGAGTTTCATAATAGTGATGTAGAATAGAAAACAAAGTTAATAAAAGTACAGAGGTTTATGTTCACTGTAAATGCCTGGAAGGATTCTGTTAGTTCTGTGGCTGTAACTGCACATGGGTTCTGCTGATTATCTCGTACTATCCTGAAGTCTTTTGAGGCACAGTTTCCAATGATAGTCTTAGTTTGTAGATTTATTATTATTATTTTACCACTTTAACTTACGATTCACATGTGAACTTTCAAAATGTAATGACTTTGGGATTAATGATAAAAAATAATAAACCAGGATCAAGTAGGTAGCTCTCTTCTGGGATTCAGGTTTAAAACCCTGCAGAAGGAAGAGCTTAGGTTGAAATCATATCTTGTTTTGTTACTACAATATTGCCATTAATATATAGAACTCCATGCTGTATCTTTCTGTCAACCTTTTTCCAGGTTCTGCAAGGTAGAAGCATTGAGCTAGAGTATAATCAGTACTCTTCTTAAGCATATTCTACTCTATTGCCCCTCCATCTATGGCACACGGTCACTCAAATTAGGCAGGACAAATCTAGTAGTTCACTTTTGCAAGTTTCGAATTCAAGGCCAAAATCTGTACTAAATATTTGCTATACTAATATTACAAATCACGTGTGTGCATGCATGTGTACATGTTTATATACAAAAATGCATACATATATATATATATAAAACAGAACAAGAAGATCATGTGGTTTGTACTAATTTTGTAGGGTTTTTTTTAACTGAAATAAACATTTTCTAAAACTTAATCATTCACGTTCCTTTTTGCTCTCCTTTTACTCTCTGCCAGTGAATGTATTGACTTAAGCATTCTTCATCAGTACTTACAGCATGTCTCACTCTTGTAGGTTATACGTTTTTCTTACATTCATTTTTTTCAAAACCCTAGCATTTGTGGAATTTTTCAAATACTGATGTTGTTGCTTTTTTATATTTATTTATTTATTTTTATTTATTATTTCATGGTAGAACATTTCTTTTTAATGCTTTCTAAGATACTAAAATAGCCAAAAGGAGAACAGGGGTGTGATATGACTTGATCTATCACAGCAGATTAGTTGCAGCAAGGAAGATTCTGACTAGATAGGAGGACTTTTATCACTTCATGTGCACTGGGACTTTGAAGATACTTGACTGGACAAGGCCCTGAACAACCCAATCAAACTTTAGTTAGCTTTGCTTTGAGCAGATTTGGTGACCTCCAGAGATCCCTTCCAATTTGAATTGTTTTTTGGTAAAACAAGATAAACCCTGCTGCTCTTGCAGAAGTCTCTATTTCAGTCATTTTATCATGCTGTCTTTCTGTTTCATTTTTTAAACCCTAAGTATAGTGTTATTTAGATTTAGTATGTATTTACCTAACTTAATTGCTGATTTACTGCTCTGTAGGACCATCTGCATTTGTCGTGGTTTAACCCCAGCTGGCAAGGAAGCACCACACAGCCGCTCACTCACTCGCCCCTAGTGGGATGAGGAATCCCAGCTGGATTTAAAAATTTTTTTGAGGATTGACCACAGCAGTTTGTTTTATACCCAGTGTTACAGTCTCTACTGTGGTTTTTAGAAACTGCAGTGACTTTAAATCACAGAATCATTTAGGTTGGAAAAGACCCTTGGGATCATCGTGTCCAACCATTAGCCCTACTCTACAAGTTCAC
>WUAM01000269.1:6628196-6646679 GCA_024336885.1 Actenoides hombroni | reverse complement strand
AGAAATCCCCTTTAGTGTATTTTTTAATTATATGTTGGAGCAAAACATATCAGTGGGAAAAAGTTCATAACTTCCAGTTTTGTGATGAAGGTTAATATGTGGCTACTAGCGTGACAACAAGAATCAACACCTTCTAAAAACAAAAACGTCAACTACTGTTTTATTTATTCTTTGCCAGTCTGTTTTTAGTAGGCTAAAGATCCAGTATGAAATGCATTTGTGTGTGATTGTATGCTATTTATTAAATTTTAAATACTTTGTTGAATGTCATTTTAAAGCATGTTTAAAGTCTTGTGCATTTCTGTCATGTTACGCTGTCAGGCAGAACTGACTAAAATGTTTTAATATGTATCAAAACGAAATTGAATTTTTGTTTTGTTTTTGAGGTACTTTTAAAGATAAATCCAAGGTCTGTCTGGCTTTTTACTTTATTTTTTTAAAATCCTCATCTCTGAAGTACAAATCACATGCAGAAGAAACAAATAATTGAATGGATTCCAATGTGTGTTTATCTTCTCCCCCTTCTCTCCATTCACGGACACTGGGTTGAGAAAAATAAACAATTTTACCATCTGGTTGATTTTATTTATGAGAGTTAGCATGTAAATTCTGTTTAGGACACAGTTATATAGATTTGTGCTTTTGAGGAACCTTATGTGCAATACAGTTGTAAAAAATTTTATTACAAAGACCCATGCGGTTTCAAGTTTCAGAACAGATCACATCACACTGGTACCAGGTCAGGTACAGATTGGCCCATAATTACACATACCCGAGTGCAAGTCATCAATGGCCATTTTTATTCACATTGAATAATATCTAAATCTGTGGGTAATCTTTAGTCTGATTTCAGTGGCATTGCTTATAGAGCAGGCAACTTTGCAATATGAACATGTCACCCTGAAATATATGTGAACAGTATGTCCTGGTATAAAATACTGGGGTTTTAAACCTTCCTAACTAATTGTCAATAGAAAGTGGTTATTGAAATGTTTGTCCCTGAGGCATATACATTTTGAAGAGTCTTCACAGAATACCTTCAGTGTTAAACACACACATAGTGATCTAAATTTGTTCCGTTAGATGACCCAAATAGCATGTACCTATAGACTCCATATTGCAGATGTAAAAAGAACACAATATTTCATTTGTTTTACAGGAGAAATGCTACATATTTAACCGAGAAGTTGGATTTGATTGAGAATTTGGAAAATTGTAAATAAAATTCATATTTGTATGAGGCTGATTTGTTGCAGTGATATTTTTTTCTTAGTGATTTTAACCAGAGTGATCAGGTTTTCTTTTGATTAATGTATTCATTATTTGGGCTTGTGGTTTTTGTTTGGTTTGGGGTTTTTTTTCTTTTGCTTTGTTTTTACTGTGACCTTCCTTAACTCGTATTACTTCATTTCTTTTTATTCTGGAGAGCTGGAATTAGTGTTTTGTTTAAATGATTCTTGATTTAGCCGTGCTACAAAGGTAGGGCATTTTGGACAAAAGTCAGACTGATTCACTGTGGAATTATTTTCTGTAATAAATCACTTTCGTCTGAAAGCTTTGAAGAATGTAGGTTATTGTGAGGCAAGCTTTCTAAGCATGGAAGGACTTTGTCATTGTTCCTCTTCACATACCACTTTTTTTTGTAATTTGATTTGCGCTGAAACATTGAGGGTGCTGACTGAGCTTCCGATGCTGCAAGGGCTTGTTTTGTTTCCAAAGTAAAGTCCATTTTCAGTACAAGTTCAGCAAGTATTGCTGATAACTTCATTCAAAACAGGTTCCCAGACAGGATGCTGGAATTAATTGCAGTTCTACTTCCTATCCAACTGCCAAAGGAAGAACTTGTGGGGAAGCTTGGATTCAGTCTAGGGAAATTACAGTTCAAGTTTGGGACACAAATACTGTTTCACTGAGTCCTTGCATGAAATACTCACTGCAGATCAAAGTTAATTTAATCACAGCTTTTTCTGCTGGGATGAGCTTTTGCTTCCTCTCTGAAAAGTGAATGTTCACTGGCCTGTCTCATTCTTCAGGTATTGGACTGCTGCAGTTGTCCTGAGGAAGTACTAAGCGTTTCCTGTTAATTTGGTTTTAAGTCAATAGCTTTTATCTTCACGTAGTTGTGATGAGGCTTTTTGTGGGGTGTGTTCTGGGGGCTTGTGGGGTTTTTTTTGGCTGTATCTCTTCCTCACCTCTGGGTTTCTGAAAATAAGGAGGTGGTAACTGAACTCTTCCAGGACATCAGCTACAATTCAATCGTCCAAAATGGATAATGTTCTGAAAGGACAGTGGAGAAGTCTGTCTTGTCCCTTTGCCAAGTCATGGAAAGTATGGAGAGGTAAGCAGATTGATAGCTAAAACTCTTTCTCTTCTATCCTCTTGTGATTTGACTGCTACTGTAATTAGCTTCCCCTCATCAAAGTAAATCGAAGTCCGTAATTATTTGACTTGAGAAGTTTTATAGCACAATATTCCTTTCATGTCAATATATTTGTTCAGTTGAAGCTTCTGTTATCCTGTACCACACTGTGATTTATCTGGTGAATAGTAACTGGGGAAGAGAATGTGGTATTCACCAAATTGAAGTATTGTCTAACAATTCCAATAGACAAGACTTCCTCCATCACTGATGTGATGAAATAGCTCAATATCCAATCTAGGTTAGTGACTCCTAATTATGCTTTGAGAAGGGGCCTTTAGGGAAAGCCAACATTAACGTAACGTAGCTAATCTTTGTGAATATCCACACACAATGTATTGTTTGTAGTACTTCCGTCCCCATACACACGCTGAAATCTAGCAGAAGAGTTTAACTTTCAGCAGTAGTCCTTTGTGACCAAGTTGCATCATATTAGAGTACCAAAGAAAAGATACAATCTGAAATACTTGCGTTCCATTTGAAAGATTATTCCACATTTACAGTCACCCTGTGCTGCTTGTGCAGGAAGGGAAGAGAACAGGAGGCAGAGCAATTTAGATGATAAGAGGAGTGACTGTATTTTGAATTTGAATGATGAGAGAGTTGTAATAAAATGGACTATAAGATGGACTAGAAACTAAAAGACTATAATTATAATCTATTACATTGTGCAAAGGATTTTTTTTTTCATTTATTTATTTAGATAAGCAGTTGTAGGAGACACCCCCAAAATAAGTCAGAATGGGTAGGGCATGTCAAATCAGGAATGTGTAAGAGAGGAAAAGGAGGAGTTCAGCACAGCATTATAAAACCTGACAGTCAATTACTTTGCCTGTTTGTGGGACTTGCAGCTCTGACTGGCCATGAAGTTACAGGTAGGAAGATTTAGGCACTTAAGAGTAGGATCCACAAAGTCTTAAATATCCAGGAGGAAATCAGAAGAGGGGAAATGGAGCTCAAGCTCGATGCTGTTCAGAAGCAGGTAAATAGGATTTTGCGCCATGCTACTCTTCATGCATTGATGTGTCAAAGTCATGTCAGCTCTTCCGTGTGATACACGAAAAGATAGGAACTGGATATCCTGGTTCTTATAGTCACCTGCTGTGCTGTGGCAGGCCTGTCTTCAAGTCTCTGCCCGGTTTGGAGGAAGGATTTGAGCAGAAGACAGTTCACCACTGCCACTAGCCCAAGAGCATACATGGAGGTGATTATTTGGTCTGTCATACAGCAACTAATTTTGTAGAAATTACTAGATATTTATTTGCCAGGGAGAAATGGTAAGAAAGTAACTATTTTAGGTTAGCAGTTTCTGCACCAGGGTGGGAGAGTCAGGATGAAGCCTCTGTGAATAAAAACCAAGTAATTTGTTGATGCTGTTCCATATGCAATCATTAAATACCCCTTGAGGCAGGCATATGAACTTGACTGCTGCACTACTGCTGTGACTACATATGATCAAATGTACATATGATCAAAGAGAGAGCTCTTTGCCACCTGCGCTTCTCACTTAAAAAGGTCACTTCATTTGCACAAAGTGAAACTTTTGCACCTGAAGTATACTCATGTCAGATCCCTGGCAGTCCAGCTATTCAGGTGCCCATCATGCATGGTGGGAGATACGGGTTTACTGCCTCAGCAGCAGCAGAGATTCAAAGTATAGCTCCATTATCCCACTTCTGTACCCACTTGGACCTCTTCTGCCCTCACTCGCTAATGTTCACAATTCCCATCTTAGAGCACCAGAATTTGACTTCCCTCCTGTGTCTTTATGCCCCAGCTCTTCATCTGAATAATCATACTGCTGAAACATGTCTTCCTGGTTTATCAACCTCATTGTAACTAGTGAGCCAGAGTTCCTGCCTGAATTCCTGTCACAGTACCTTGACCCTTGTCTTTTTACTGGCTTTAAATGCGGTAGACACGGTAGGTGTAGGTTGCCCTTTCCTGCCCATTCAGCACCATACAGATGCCCTGGGAGCCTTGGGGCATTTCACATAGTTGTTTTGATTCTCAGCTCTGCTTTTCTGAATGAGTTATGACCTTTCCGGTTGCTGTGTGGTGTGATCACTACTGGTGGTCTCTGTCCCACCCCACAAAGATGAGGTGTAAGACAAGACAGTTTGGGATGAACAGATACAAAGGCAAACTGTTTTCCTGCCCACGGGGAGAGAAGGAACAAAGGTAACATGCTTATGGGAAGGTGTTTCCCAAATCTAGTGTCATTTATCTAAGTGACTTTTCAGTAGCTTTTCTGTGCACCCTCTCGCAGCCCTTGGAGACAATATTTTGTCTTCTGAAGCCATCATCAGTGAACTGGAAAATGGGGGATGAAGATGCTGGTGCTCCGCAGAATTAGAGACATGCCTGAGTGGTGTCACTTCTGAGTACACAACCTGCGAGTTATTGGTGCACAAATGCAATCAAAGTCCAGAGAAGCAAGTGCCCCTGGAAGGGTGTACAGCCATTCTTTCCAACTCTTCTGCTCCCAGCTTTTGGCTCATTTCCTAGCCGTCCTAACTTTACTTTCCCTTCTCTTTTCCCAGGTCTAGATTCTGACAGGCCCAGCCGCCTCTCCCAGCCGGGGTCACGGCAGACCAGCCCCCATGGAGCGCCGGCTGTTGCTGCGCGGCGGGAAGGGTCCCTCTGGCGCGCGGGTGGCGGTTGTGCGGCCAACGGGGGGGTCGCGGGGGGGCAGCGGGAAGCGCCGGCCTGAACACACCCGGTAGGGACGACCGCGGCCACGGTACTGGAGATGGTGGAACACAACGGCTATCGGAAGATGGTTTTTACGTGGTCCTTCGACTCTGGCCACACATCCCGGGCGCTTGATCCTCCTCCGGGCGGGGTGAGGAGCGGCCTCGGCAGCCTCCCGAAGTCCCCGAGAGGCTTCCTCCCCTCTGCCTGGTGTATTGTCCGAGTAGTGACACTGGGGGAGCGGGCGGGGGCAGTGTTTGGCTTCCGAGGGTTGTGTGTCCCAAATCATCATCAGGAGAAACAGCCGCGGAGCAGTTCCTGAGGGCGGGTGTCCCCCGACAGTGGCTCAGTCCTTGGGTAGCAGAGTGGGCCCCACCCACCATAGCGGCCTGCGGGGCATGGCTGAGATGGTGCAACGTTTGGGACTCCGCAGCCCCGCGCTCTCCCAGCCTCTCTGCCCAGGAGACTCACAGGCTCCCTGGCCACCACTGCAGGGAGCTCAGGTCACCCTTAGGTTCCCTGGGGCACTTCTATGGAGAGCTCAGGTCGTTCTTGGTTTCCTCAAATGCCATTGCAAAGAGCTTGAGTCACCTTTGGGCATCACAAGCCAATGAATGACCATGTTTTGACAAGAGCCCTGCACATGTTAAATCTCAGGGTGTACAGGTCAGACTAGAGTGAGTACCATGAAAATCCTGCCAGACCCTCTTGATAGCCTGGCCTGGCTTTCTCCAGGAGCAGAAAGGGCCCAAAGGCAACATTCTGCCACCAGTCTGGGCACTGGCTCTCTGCACTTGCTGGGCTGGAGGTAGTAGGTGGAGCTGCTAAGGGCAGAGGGGTCAATTCCTCTGATGTCTATTTAAAGAGCACTGTGTGGTCCATGTTTAGGGCCATTTGGAGATAACTGCTCTCTCAGAGAAGGGTGGGCAGTAAAATACTCTCAGCCAAGAGCAGCCTTCTGAGCTGAGGCCTCACTCTGACCTTCTAGGCTCCTATGCCACACCAAAACCTAGCTCAGCAGAGACTTTTGATCAAGGGGGGAAAAGTCGTGAATGATGACTACTCAGTGGTGGCTGATGTGTACGTGGAAGATGGAGTGGTGCAGCAAGTGGGACCAAACCTAAACCCTGAGCCACCAACTGGACTTACTGTGCTGGATGCGACCAACAAGCTGGTTATCCCTGGGGGCATCGATACTCATACACACATGCAGTTCCCTTTTATGGGTAGCAGGTCAAAAGATGACTTCTATACTGGAACCAAGGTGGGTGCATATATGCATGTCTGTGTGTGCATCTGGGCTTTCTCAGAAAGGAATGTCTGCTGGTTATTCGGCATTACCTCTAAAAGAGAGAATAGAGTGAATCAAGCACAGGCAATTGTTACTGTTCCTTGGCTAGGACATTACAGTAAGTGGTTGGGGTACTCAGAGGTCCACTTTTAATCAGTAGGTTATTTGGGTCCTTCAGAGACTTTTCTGGCTGTGGGTGGCAAGTGCTAAGCACTGTTACTTACCCTGGTTATTGCCACACAGGCTACAACTTGCGTTGGTACGTGCATCAAGCATTGTACTTTGCCGAGCAAAGGTTAACTAAAGTAACATTTCAACTCCTCAGTACATTGGGAGCATTTCTGTGGTAATCTGATTTTTCTCCTGTGTTAGCACGGGTTATGCAAGCTTTTTTTCTGTTATTCACTTTGGACTTTAAAAGTATCTCAATTCTCCCAGTTTTATACTTGGAGTGGTTTTTTTCAGCTTTTTAGCTGATCTCATATAAATTCCCTGCATTAGCAGTGTATCAATTACTACTATTAAGAGTATCATCTCCATACAGTAAAAATACTTGTACAGAGTTCCCTAAAATTTGTAAGATACTTTTCTAAGAGCTTTGCAGTGCAGGCTGAAATCCTTTGCCCCCAGAAGGTATCACATAGCCCTACTTGGCTTGTCTGTCAGCCAGCATTCTCAGAGAGCCTGTTATATCCTGTCCCTCTCACAGCAGAACCAGGGTTTGCTAAAAAGCAATAGTTCATGCCTTCTAAGGAAATGGATTTCACCAATGTGCATTTCTTTCTGATGTGCAAGATACTAATTTGCCTCTTTGAAATACCAGAAATAAGTTAAATTCAGCTCTTTTTAACAAATGGTGTGGTGCAGTAAACACACAACTATTAAGAACCTTTGAAGTTTGCTTTCTTGTTTAGATTTACCCTGTCCTTTAACAGGAAATTTCATTTCTTGCTTGCCCTGTCATGATGTCACAAGAATGCAAGTTAGATTGAGTGGTCTAATATATATATATATATATATATATATATATATTTCTATACTCTAACAAGGATTTGGCTTTTTCTTTAATGTTGAGTGCAGAGTACTGTAGGCTATCCTTAAATTACTGGCACATTTCTTTCAATAGTAATATTTTGTCCATCAGAGCAGATCTTTCCTGCTGTACCCAAGTGGCTGCTATGTCAAATATAATGTCTCTCTCCAAGCCAAATGTAAGAGAAGTAAAAAAGAAAGCTACAGCATTGAATTTCCGTCTCAAGAATTGATAGCTGGAAGAGGATTGTAAATTTGATTGTGGAAATTTTTTTTCCTCAAACTGAGTCTCTTCCATAGCCATCTAGTGAGGGAATCTACTATGATATGGGCCTAAGAATGCTGTCTTTTTCAGATGTCTATAGAGAAGAAATAAGTTTTGAAAAAAATTACTGAAATGGCTTCCATGAGCAGTTTTTGGTCTTCACACTACTTTTTGTGATAAATGGAGAGAAGAAAATTGAGTCCACAATCTCTGTTCTGCTTGTCTACAGACATAACCGTGTTTCCCAGCTAAATAAAGTGCAGTATTTGATTTCTGGAATTCCTAGTTTACATGATTTAAAGTACACATGTTAATGTTTTGTCATTTTCTGCAACAATCCTTTATTTCTCTGTGAAGACCACTATTGTAAACTAATTATCAACAATATATTTAGAAATTTAATATTGCAGGAGAAGTCAAACAAAACTGACTTGAAGCCAAATGATTATTTTGTTTGACAGGAGAAAACATGTAAAAGAAATAGTAATGACTATGGCTTTCTCTTAAGATGCCTTCTTTAGGTCTAAGTGATCTCGTTCTTAAAGTGCCTCCATTGACTTTAAAGAGAACCAAATGTGCCGACTGACTCAGATGTAGCTGCCTACGTTGCAAAATCCAAAAGTAGGGGAGATAAATTGTGTGCTAACTTGCAAAAAGAATGTAATAATTTTTGAGGTTTTGAGATTTCTTGAATATCTTTTTGAGGTACTGGACAGAGAAGCTGCAAAATGGAGACTGCATACACAAGCCAGGATGGTGCCTAAAGGAAGGCTCTAGATCAAGCCTGGTGATCAGATGTCAAAAAGTTAGATATTGTGGACCTTCTTAACCCAGGTCAAAGTGTTGCAAGTGTTCAGAGCTGTCTACTGAAGTTCATCATCTGACAAATATTTTTGCAAGAAAAATGAGGAAGACAGAATTGTGTTCCAACTATTGCAAAATATACTACAATGATTAGCTAAGATTTACCCATTCTAGTGAATAAATAAAGGAACAAAATACCTCTTTTGGTAAACAGAGGGGAAAAAAGAACATTGCTGTGGAACCCATGCATTATTTTTTCTTAAATATAAATATTAATTGTAAATCCTGTTTAACAAATAAGAAGTCAATCTGTCATGTTGAAAAAAAATTGACAATTTTGACAACCCCTCTTGGAGAAAATGTTTTTCTGAATTAATCACAAATGCACAAGTGTTTATGTCACTCTCCAAACTTCTTTTTTTAAAAAAATATACTTACATATTTACAATTTTCCTTCTGATTGCTAAATGAAGAGAAGAAAGGGACTAATTGATCTAGAAATAGGAAGAGTAACATAGCATGAGTCTGAACTATGTATATTTGGTTTTACTTGATTGTACCTGTTGGGCAAAGAGGTGTTCAGAGCAAGAGAGAGTACTTCTGTGGCTAATTTGGAAACTGAAATAATTATAGCAAAGGGGTTTTTATACGTGATCAATTTCTTTTAGTTGAGGATCTGGTTTATTGGAGTGGCTAACAAAGATCCTGCAAAGGGAAAAGAAAAAAAAGGTAGTAATTTACTTGTCCATAAAGGACAGTGAAAACTATTAGTTAAAAAGCAATTTTCGATCCTCATAACATAGATAAAGTAAGATTTTTATTTATTTACTTGTAAATATTTATATAAAGGGCGTAAATGTTTCATTCCATTTAAAAGCCTGCCATGCAGTTTTACTAAATGATACCCTATCAGTAATAAAAATAATTTTAAAACACCTTAAAAATCCTTTTGGTTTTAGACAAGAGTTTGGGGATTTTCACAATGGATTTTCAAACTAAATCCGTTTTGGATTTTTTTTGTGTGTATTTACCCCTTAATACTTTCCTGTCACAAAGTCTTGTTTTTTCAACTAGGAAGCATTTCTGAAGTTGACTGTGGTCTCCTGGTGCTCTTCTTTCTCAGTGATCCCACTTGCTTAAGGAAACTCACTGATGTGTGAATGCTGCAGACTCATCATCAAATATTTGATAAGATTTTGCACATGTGTGAAAAATTCTTTAGTCTGAGAATTTCCCTATGATTCTCCTGAATACCTCTTTGAGATCATTCTTCTCAAAGGAGGTGAAATTAATCTCCACAATAATTTTGAAGTTCAGACTCTATGCAGGGAAGCTGTTCGGTGGCTTTTGGCTTTTCAGTGTATCAATATTAACTGCTGCACTGGGAATTGGAGAGGGTTGGAGGAAATTTGCATTCTCTCTGATTGCTAAACATTAACTTTTCCTTTCAGGCTGCTATAGCAGGAGGAACCACTATGATCATTGACTTTGCCATCCCTCAGAAAGGGTGTTCTCTTATTGAAGCCTTTGATACATGGAAAAGCTGGGCAGACCCTAAAGTCTGCTGTGACTATGCACTGCATGTGGCAGTTACATGGTGGAGCAACAAGGTAAACACAATAGCTGATTTTGAAATCCATTAATTGGTACCATACCTGCTTTGAATAAGTCCTCACATGCTGAATATAGCTTGCTGGCAGTGTAATAGTATTTTTGTGTGTAAAAACATTTGAAAAGTCCACACCTGCTGCAGATGTGCGTTTTAAAGAATTTGTAAAAATGCAGTTTAAGAGAGTTTGATGGTAAGGTTCACTCTGTTACTGCACAGAGGAAATGTAGAAGGGAAAATCAAGTCCGAATCTATTTGGAATGATTTGCACAGTTTGGAGATGTGAAAAGGTAAAGAAGACCCTCCCATTGAGTCACAAGGTTCAGAATGGGCCTTGTTGTTTTCTAAGCTCCTTCTCAGAGAGGAGTCTAGGTGCAACTGGATCTATTCCTAGTCCCAGACTTGGTCAACATTTTATGGCTAAGGGGTTATGTGTTTACTGCTAAAAGATGTATGTGGTTATGGTCAAAGAAATATATGTGTTAACTCAATCGTTTATATCATTTCACTAGGTTTTCAAAGTTTCAGCATGCTTATTCCCAATTCACTTACCTGCTGTCCAGGCATCCAGCGATAGTTTGCTCTGAAGGTTTCAAATCCTAGGGTTCCTGAAGCAGACTCTAAGGCACTGGATTTTATGAAAACAAATAATTTAATAGAGTGGTACAGTGGCAGGGTCAGCTCATGCAGGAGATCCCCAGAAAGGGATTCCACAATAAAGGAAGGAGGAAAGGAAGGACCCGAACAAAGAAATCCCTGGGCAATTACACCCATGCAGACTATTCACCCATCCCTCATGTGACAGTTTAGTCCAATAGCAATATTTGGTCTGGGATCTTCTTGTTCCTCACTGGGTCTGAAAAATGATTCTGGTCTGACATCTTCTGACTCCTGGTTGAATTAGTTCACTGTCTCCAGACAGGCTGTTATCATGTCTAGCTGCACCTGCTGTTGATGGCTGTAACCTTGAAGCCTCCTTATCTTCTGATTTACACAGGTTCTGCAGGCCCTGTTTTGGCTAAGTAAGTACATGTTCATTAAATCTAAGTAGAAGTTTACAGCCTGCAGCCTAAGGCTTCAGCAGATGTAGCTACTCATGCTAAGTAAGTAAAGCTAAGCAAACAGTATACTAAATCACACAACATTTAAGTGATTCATTCTACTTAAAACTTACTTAAGCTAGACAATTAATAACTTGTAACATTGAAAGGCATCCTTACTCAAGGGGAGAGTTGCCTGCCACGCAGTCCAATTGCTGCCCCGGAAGAATTCAAATTGGGCTCATCAACCAATCTGTCATTGTTAAAAGTTCTCATTGCTGGTACTAACTGCAACACTGCCTAGCAGGGTGAGCTCAGAGAAGTCTCACTTAGGCTGTCGTTTCATATTTATGGCATATAGTGGTTGGCTTGCAGTCAAATTGCATAAAATGGGAAAGGTATGAACAAGACCCCTTGTACCCACAACTTTCTTTGGGCATGAGGTATTTGCATAAATTTTGCCTTTTCTTGAACACTTGATAATCTATGCTCCTGTTGAGTCTTGATGGTTTTGGTTTTTTTGGATCTTTTTGTGTTTTGTTTTGTTTGTTGTTTTTTTTTAATAAGTATATACATGAAAAATATGGTACTTAACTTTAATTGTAAAGGAAGAGTTCTATTCCTGGGTTACTGAAGTTATATCACCTTAAACTAAATCAGCACTGGAACCAATAATTACTTGAATGTGAGATTATCTAAAAAACCTTTTTTTGGAATGAGTCATCTGCCCTAGTGTTAGTCCTGCTCTAGGAGGGGATTGGACTTGATATTTGGAGTTCCCTTCCAACCCCTGACATTCTGTGATTCTGTGAATTGGCGTATGGGAGAATTGTCCTTTTTGTGTGAATGTTTGCTGATAGCCTGAAAGCTTTACTGAATAAATCAACTTTACAGGTGCTTGACATCTATCTGAACCTGGCCTGTGTTTTGCAAGACCACTTTGGATCCTCAGGGAGTGTGCATCAGTACATAGATACATTAAGTAAATTCCATTTTTAAATATGCCTCTAGTATGTGCACTGTGGTGGTACTGGTTTATAAACTTAGAGACTCAATTTGATACAAGAAGGATAGTATGGAAGTCTTTAAATATGTTACCTGGGCTTTTTGGCCCGAACAGTATGTTTGATGGGTGAGTAAAGGCTCACCCTTCATAGTTACAATTTCTTTATATAAAATTAGTAACAGTTAAAATACAATATTGCTGGGTTTTGAAAATTCCTGACTGTCTTTCAGGTGAAAGAAGAAATGAAAATTCTTGTTCAAAACAAAGGAGTCAACTCCTTCAAGATGTTTATGGCCTATAAAGATGTATACATGGTCAATGATGAGGAGTTATATGCAGCATTTTCCTGCTGTAAGGAACTTGGAGCAGTTGCTCAAGTCCATGCAGAGAACGGGGAGCTAATTGCACAGGTAGGCATTTGACATTTTGTCCATCAAAGTCAGAAATATAAATGGTCTTGTTACCTAAGCACTTTGATAGATGCATCAGTATCATCATTGTATCATAGGGAAAGGCTTTTCTACTTGGTTATATTTCTAGGGAACTGGGGACAAACATCTTGTCCAAAATCCTAAAGGATACTTGTGGTGGGCTAAGAAATTGTAATGTGGGGTCCTGGGTTCAAGGTAGACACAAGGCAAATGATCCTGTTATAGTGAGAGTGATACTTGCAGTATAATATATGTACTTGCAATATAATATGTATATGTATAATTGTATATGTATACTTATCTGACAAAAAAAAGCAACAGTCAGAGCCTGACTATCAATCAAGTCGAAGTGGGAACACTGGGCCAGGTATTTAGATATCACATGTATGATGCCTAACGCCACGTCTCTCCAAACATAGTCAGCTCATCTAACAGGAAAGAATCCAGAAGGACATAGAAAGCTTCACTGACTGGGCACAAAAGTCTCAATGTTCCTCTCTGCATAGTTAGCCTCACTTCACGCTTGCTACTGCCATTTTAGTGCAGTGTATAGGCACTAGGAGCATAACTACAGTGACGTCTTTGAGTTTCTTCAACTATTCTAGTCTGTAGTGCTTTGACTCTTCTCCAGGTCCCATAATGGAAATTAATTTATTGCTAAGTAATCTCAAATCAGTAAAGCATAAGTTTCTGGAATACAGCAAGGACAAAAACTATGCCTATTAAAACCTTGGAGCCTCATTCAGAGGCTCTGGATGTGTATGGTTTTGCTTAGTTTTGTGGGACTTTTTCCACTGTGGGATCAGTTCTGTTATCCCAGTTACTTGCGGAGGAATAATGGACGCCACAACCAACCAATGTGATCAAGTAAGCAGTGACGACCCTTTATTGCACTACACACCCAGTTTATATAGCTCAGGCAACTAGCCATGCCCCCCAGAACAGATCACGATTGGTTACAACTGTCCACGGGTCCTTTCTTGATTGGTTCCCTGCAGGCGGTCAGACAGCAAGCATTCTATCGCGGTAGCTTTCCATCACGATAGCTTTCCATGCCCGGAACTGTGCTGTCCTTCTTCCTGTCACATACGCCACCTACTGTCCTTCAGTCCTCCAGCTTGTGATCCTTCACACAACGGGTTATAGTTTGGGTTGCCCACGTGTCCCCTTTCGACTACATATCCCACAGTTACTGGCTGTGATCATTTAGAAGTCCATATGGAGAGAGGAGTAGCTTTTTCAAAAGCAGTGATTTATCCCTGCAAGCCAGTGGAGTGTGTTCTCTGAAGTCACTTAGGTATTCTAAGATCTGTGTTTATTGAGAGATATATTGGATTTTGGATAACACAACAGTAACTTCAAAAATCACAACTGTCATGTGTTGGTTTTTTTTCTCAAACTAGCTGCAGTGACTGCTTTAGGATCCATTTGGCTAGCAGCATGTTCACAACACCATGGGTGCACTTTAACTGACTTACATGTTTTTGTGTGGTGTTCAGGGTGCAAAGAAGATGCTGGCAATGGGAATAACTGGCCCTGAGGGGCATGAGCTGTGTCGTCCTGAAGAAGTGGAAGCTGAAGCTACGCAAAGAGCAATTATTATAGCAAATGCTGTAAACTGCCCCCTTTTCGTAGTCCATGTAATGAGTAAATCTGCAGCAAGGGTGATAAGTAATGCTCGAAGAGAAGGTAAAGTCCCAATTTTTTATGCTTGGGCAATGGCATTGGAGGAAGGGTCATGGAAAACCAAACATAACATAAATGTCCTACTTCTCCTGGGTGCCTTAACCCCCAGAACATGGATGAATTTCTTGGAGTGGGATGTCTAAACTCTGTGTGTGTGTGTGTACGTGTTGTGGGGCCCAAGGAGAGCTAGGTAGCATAGAAGAGCAGCAGCTAGGATTGAGACTTCCCTTCTCCCCTGAGTAAATATTTTCTTCCTTGTACTATACCTCAAAGGCCAAAATGGTGGCCAGAACAGCATTATTGCATTCAAATGGTGTGACCAGTCCAGGAAAATATTTATATGCTCTGTTATTCCCCTTCCTTGAGTTGCTGTCTGCAAGCCTTTACTAGCTATTTAGATGAGAAATTCTGCAACGGAGACCACACCATGTTTTTACATACAGTGCCATGACATGGCCACAACTCCTACTCAGTGGGCACTGTTGTGGTTTAAGCCCAGCTGGCAACAAAGCACCACACAGCCACTTGATCACTCCTACCCTCTGGTGGGATGGGGAGGAGAATATATATCAAAAGGCTCAAGGGTCAAGGCAAAGGACAGGGACAGATCACTCACCCACCAGTTTTGGTCATAGGCAAAAGACAGTCTTAACTTGGGGAAAAAAACATCAGTTTAATTTGTTACCAAGCAAATCAGAGTAGGATAATGAGAAATATGACCAAATCTTAAAAACATCTTCCCCCCACTGCTCCCTTCTTCCAAGGCTCAGCTCTGCTCCCAATTTCTCCACCTCATCCCCCTCAGTGGCGCAGGGGGACAGGGAATGGGGGTTGTGATCATTTCATCACATATTGTGTCTTGTCTCTGTCGCTCCTTCCTGCACAGAGGGAGGACTCCTCACACTCTTTGTCTGCTCCAGCGTGGGGTTCCTCCCACAGGAGACAGTCCTCATAAACTTCTCTGATGTGAGTCCTTCCCACAAGACTGCAGCCCTTCATCAACTGCTCCAGCATGGGTCCCTTCCACAGGATATAGTTCTCCCAGGGATGGACTACCCCAGTGCACCCTTTCCTCTGAGTCATGGCCTTTTTGGTCACGGACACCTACTCCAGCATGGGGTCCTCAAAGGCCTGCAGGTGTGCATCATTAATGGTGTTCCACCACTAAACTCCATGAGCAGCAGGGGGACAGCCTGCCTCACCATAGTCTTCACCATGGGCTGCAGGGAAATCTTAGGTTATCACAGACTCTAGTAGCTTCTTACAGGAGCCAGCCCTGTAGCCCCACCTTCCCCACTATCAAATCCCTGCTACACAAACCCAATACGGGCACACAGAAATCATGGTGGTGATGAGAGTGTCTGAAAGCCTCAATTCCCTCCAGGGAAGGGTTTATCAGATCTTGCACTGCAGAATATATAAATAGTTCTTGTCAGCCAAGGGAGACTGACCCTCTTGACCATCTGTTGGGCAGGCTGGAAGCAGCCTGAAGGCTGTAGAGATTCAGGATGTTTTACCTCCTCACCTGTAAGTTCATCCAGAGCATCCTGTGAAACCATCATGCTGTGAGGAGACACTGTATGGTTGGAAGGACCAGGTCAGAAGCCTGTGATTTGGAGGGCATAAATCTTTATGGACTATTTGTGCTCATCGTCTTTCTACATCTTAGCTTCTATTCATCTGACTTCACATGCATTGCACGCAGACCTCTGTTTCCTTGTTTCTTGGCTTTAGATAATGCTTACACAGGGGATATAGATTATCAGTATCAAAATGCAGAATATGAGAACTTGGCAAAAGTACAATCAAACCCAGAACGATGTCATTGTGCTAATATAGGTTTATGTGGAATATGTATTGATTATGATTTCTAGTATGACTAATGAGTAATTCAACATTATAAAATAATCTACTAGGATATTTTTTACTAGCTCATCTTTTGGTACTGTGCTATATTAGATTCCTCCACTAGGTGACAGTGCTGCTGGTAATGTGGATTATACCTGTCAGTGGACGGTTATTTGTACGCTTACTGGTGTTTTGTGAACATTAACTACAAGAAGCTGTATCAACAGTTAAAATACCAGAGTAAAGATGAAACACTGTCTGTGAACATAAAAGATAGGAGGTGGTGTTTTATAACACACTATTCAGGTGAAAAATTCTATGTTGATAGCAAATACTGTAAAATAGTTAGGCATGTGTTGAAAGAATAGTCTGCAGTGCCAGTCTGATAGCTGAGTTGGTATGTAGGTGCTTCTTCAAAGTGTAAAAAGAAGAAATTGGTACAACATGAAATTTTCTTATTGTGGCCAAGTCGGATTTTATAGCTCCCTGGGTTGATACTGTCAGAATCATCAGTGCTTGCCTTTGTGCACAGCAACATGTAACAGAAATATCCACTCTAATGCAGTTTATTCATGTTTTCAGGATTATTTCTCTATCTCTTGATGCTAGTTTCCTGCTATTTACAATTGTGAAATTTTTAATCTTCCTCTCCAAGCACTTAGCATGAAGTACAGTGTGTAAGTACATATTCACCCCAGCTCATGTCAGAGGAAGACTGATATTCCTTCCTATTCCATCACTGACATCAGAAGGGGAGAGACTGATCCTCAGTGAGCATAACCTATTTTCTGGGTGACAGTGTGATACCAGAGCTTCTCAAATTCTGTGGGGTGATGATTTTCCTAGTCAAAAATATAAGTCAGAGCCCAATTCTTCTTTATCTCTCATTTAGCTATACAAGGTGAAAAATAATAGTAGAGCTAGAGACCAAAGGCCTGATACAGTTTGCAGAAGATGGTAGGCATAATTCTGTTGTCTTCAGTGAGCTGTGGCCCAGATCTTAAAGACTGAAATCAATCATACAGACTGTAAAGGGATACTAGTTCTTACAGTAAAATAAGCAAACTTTTGGGTATTCACACAGATTGTCTTTCCCTCTCCTCTCCATGACAAAGTCCACCATCTATGTCTGATCTTATCTCCAGCAGCACCACTCGCTGAAGGAAGTCTCTGGATTATAGCAGCATGTTTTTTGTGTACATCAGTAACTGCTGCACTGCTGCTGAATATCTAGCAGGAAATCCAAGATTTCCACAGTGTGACTGTGTTGGAGGGGAACAGGTTAGCTGATGTCCCTGTTCTCTTTTTGGGCCCTACTAGACTGTTTGCCAAAAGCAGTGGTTCACCAATTCTCCCCAGTTCTCAATGTGAAAGGGTCAAAGACAGCACCTCTCTGTGAGATCTATTCTTGCTCATCTCAGTGGGCTACTTTGTCATCCCTCTGCAAAACATGATCTTGAATCTTGCTAGAATAGGTAGAGGAACTGTCTGCTTCCACAAAAGTTCTTCCAGGGTCTGATATCTCTGTGTGAATGACAGTCTCATTCCTTTGAGTGGGAAGACAAAGAGGATCCTCTTCCTGCTATTGTGTAAAGTCTTCCCTACAATTAGAAGACAAGGCTGTAGACTGCTAATGTCATGCAGTGCAGCTCCCTCTCCTTGTTGCGACTACATGATGTGAACTTAACAGGGAAAACTAATGTCTCCCTGTCACCCATTCCTTTGGCCAGTAACACGTGTGGAGAAGCAAGGCTAATAATACGTGATTTAGGGATATACTATTTTTACTGGCTTCCACTTAAAAATGCTTTCCTCCTAAGCGTACTAAAGGCTAGAGATCACATCCCTTTGCCCATTTAACTGTGCTGTTACAGCTAAGGAAGTGAGACTTTGTAGTGTAAATCAGAACTGGAGAGCAGAAACTTACTAAAAAGCCATTTTTGTACAAAGGTTTCTTCCTTTAAAAAGTGCATATAGAAATACGTACTTGGTCAGATTACAGGAAGCTTACTTAGACTTATAAAGTTGGTTCCTCCTACCACTAGTGTCTTGGTTTGAAAGACAGGTGTCTGCTAAGGAAGGCAGGAGCACCCCCCCCCCCTTAGAATGGAAAAATGCAACCCCCTTCCCTCCGAATGCTTATGATTTTGAAATTAAGGGGCTTTCAGGCAAAGATATGAGGAATAGAAATAACCGTTCTTTACTTATATATAAAACAAGACAAACGAATAACAATAACTATGGTAGTAACAACAACCAGAACCAGGACCCCAGTGCCAACCTCTCTCGGCCGCAAGCCCTTGCCCCTCTGTTGCAGTGCACTCCCAGCGAGCAGGGAGGGCGCCATGATGTCCCCGC
>WUAM01000269.1:6590116-6605565 GCA_024336885.1 Actenoides hombroni | reverse complement strand
GGTGACGGTGATGTAATTACCATCAGGGGGGTTGGGTTTGATACTGGTCTTGTATATATTTGTATATATTCCATTTTGTAATTATTAATTTCATTTTCATTAAAGCTGTTCTAGTTTCCTTTTCTAACCGCTAAGTCTCTCTCCCTTATTCCCTTTCTCTTCCCCTTTGGGGAGGGAAGGGGGTGAACAGAGAGCATCTGTTATAGGTCTAAGGGGCTGCCCTGACCCTAAACCGTGACACTGTCTTTAAAGGAGCTTATACCTTTTGTCCCTGCTAGCTGCACAGACAAGCATTTGTTGGTGTGTTTGAGTGTTTCCTTTGTTACACCCTAGGCAAATCTATTCTAACCATACTGGTGAATTCACCTACAATACTGTTTTGTGTTCTGGCTTTATGGAGAGTCACACTGTCAAGGCTGAAACATAAAACAGCCTTTACTGGCTTAGCAATTCTTTTTGGGATACTGCTGGTTTCCTCCTTCTCTTGAGTGGAAAGGTTGAAGACTTAAATATATTGCTAAAGTATTCACTACCTGTGAAGAGCTCATGGCTGTGGTGCAAGCACCTACACCTGCAGTGTTTCTCTCTTCAGCCTGAAGTACCAGGGGAATCTCTGCAGAGAGTAGCAATACTGGGGTATGTAGCTTTACTGGACCACTGGAGGGCAGGGCTGGTATTTATTATGTATCACAAATGAAATGAGATGGAAACCATTCTCATGCACAGCAGGAGTCATGAAGTATGTTTACTTATTTTGAAATCTGTGCCCATAAAGTCAACAATAACATCCTATTTTCAGGCTTTGTTTCGTCATCAGCAGAGAGTGATCCTTTGATCCTTACTTTCTACTTTTGCAATGTAAAACACAACTAGAGGAAAGTAATTTGTTTAATTGCAAGCATCTCTGGGCTGTTTAAACTGTGACAAAAAGAGTGAGTCAGTGTGACAGTTTTGACTGAGCAGGAATCAGGGTGAAAGCAGTTGTAAACCCAGCATCCTCTGACTTTGCAGACCCAGCTGCCCACATGAAATGCTGCAACAAAATTAGCACAGAAAAAAATGCTTTAGCTTAGCTATGAAGCAGCAAAGTTTGTGGGTATGGGATGGTGATAAGGAGAGTTCCATAAACACAGCTGTTGAAAGGAAACCTCTTCATTTATTGTGCTCCAGGAGGGTCAGGAGAACTAGCATGTCTCTCTGAATTATCTTCACAAGACAATTAGGTCAGCCTTTCATTAATTTTACAAATGAGGTTTGATCCAATTGGGGCATTTTTTTTACAGTAAATCAAATAGCTTATACACTAATGAAGGACATTTACAAAAGGAAGTTGAGCTCTGGTCTGCGTTGGGGAAGTAATGGGTCAAAGCCACAACCAGAATTCTCCTCAGACTCTAGTTCTGAGTGCTGCATGCATTTCTGACAAGCCATAGAGAGGCAGTTAGAGATGATGCCCAGTAATGTGACAGATATTAAAAATTTCCATTAAGCCAAGAAATGAAGAAACAAATCCTTAATTTCAACTGTACCTGTAGTTCACTTGTGCTCAGCAGAAAGTAAATATACATGCTTTTAAATATGGGGAAGAATGATCTGTTGGAGCAGGAGAAAACATACCAAAAGAGGGAAGAAGATTTGAATGACAAAGACAGAGGAAAAGAGCCAAAATAAAATGAGGGAAATGTGAAGAGAGGGTAGGCAAGAAGAGGAACAGAAATAGTAGTGGATGGAATACTGTTTTTTTCTTGTAACTTGTAGACTTTTTAAAAAAAAAAAGAAGAAAGAACAATATAATCATGTAGTTGAGTTATGGTAAACAGAGAGGCCTAGGGAATAGCTGAACAACTTGCAGAGAAGCCAACTGAAGACAAACAAACACCCAGACCTCCCCAGCTCACAGGACAGAAACAAATGGGAGAAACCAGAAACCAAATAAGGTCTGCAGAGAATGAGAGGTATGTCTCTGTGTAATGCCAGGGGAAAGACAGATCTGCCTTCTCATCTATACAACTGAAGAGGACCACTGGGCAGCTGAAGGAAGAGACCTAATAATGTATATCAGGGTAAGAACTGTTCTACCACTGAGATAAATCTCAGTGTCTTTGAGACACAGAAAGTGAATTTGGTTTAGAATTTTAAAAAGTGCAGAATGTGCCATTTTCCCTGGTAACTCAGGGAATGATGCTTCAGAGAAACCCCACTTCTCTGAATTGCTCACAGCTATGTCTAATTGAATTTTGAGTATCTGCAAGGATGGAGACTCCATAACACCTCTGGAAATCCTGCTCCAGTGTTTGACCACCTTCACAGTAAAAAAGTTTTTCTTCTGTTTAGGTGATATCCCAGACAAGTTCCTGGCTCTTATGTTTGGAAATGGCTTCCAAGGGAAATTGCTCCATCACCTTCTCACAGATTGAGGTGAGGCTGACAAACCCTTAGTTTCACAGATCCTCCTTCTTGCCTTTCTTGAAGATGGGAGTTACATTTGATTTCTTCCAGTCCTCAGTAACCTCTCCTGATCATCGTGACGATTCAAAGGTAATCAAGAGTTGCCTCGCAATGACACTAGCCAGCACCTTCAGCACTTACGGATGCCTTCCATGTCCTATGGACTTAGGTATGTCCAGTGTGTTCAAGTACGTTCACTCTCAAGTGTGTTCACTCTCAAACCATGTCATCCTTCATGGGGGTAAGTCTTCCTTGCTCCAGACATTCCCTCTGGTCTGAGGGGTCTGGTTTGGCTAAAGATTGATCTTACCTGTAAAGGCCAAGACAAAGTAGTGCCTTGGACTTTTCCATGTCTTTTATCACTGGTAGCAGGATCAAGCATCTAGGTGAAATGTTCACCAGAGCTGAACATTTCATATAGAATTACAATTAGCTTACCTAAAAGAGTTGGCTTTTAACACTGTGATGACTCTTTGATGGGGTAAGCTATGCAATACTCAATAATCTGCCCTGCCAATTAGTGGCGGGACCCTCAGTACAACACTGTTCTGGAAACCCTGCAAGGTCTCACGTGTCCTACCAAAGACTAATAGCTCTTTATCATGATCTGTCATACCCACTAGGTTTAGTTTTCTTAAGTAAATATGACATACAGACATGGTACTGTCCTGACAGTGTACTCCAGAACTCAAAATTCTAACAGATTTAGGTATCTCTCCCAACAATTGACCCTTGTCTGAGTTGTTTTGAACCATTCCCATGTGCTGCAAAGCTTTCAGTTGCTGCTTGCAGAACAATGGAGAGAAAGGGTATGCTGAGTGGCAACACACCACCAAACACAAAAGGCAAGAAACTCCAAATTTTGCCTCCTAAAGCCAAGTGAAGAGGGTAGTGTTTTGTGGTAGAGCTGTCAATCAGACCTGTGTCTGCTTTTGGGCATTGTAATCCATAGGAGACCAGGGCTTCTCACCAGCCTGTCCTTTGGGACTGAAAGGAGCACATCCAACTCCTACCAGCAATGAACTTGTCAGAAGTCAGCCAAAAATGCTCAACTCTTGCTGACATTTCACTCTTTTCATCTGCAATGATAATAAGTGTGAACAAATATATCCTCTTGTCAATAGTACTTGGAAAGCTTGTCTCTTTTGTGAAAACAAATTCAGAGTAACCTTCATTTTGCATCTTTTTCACCAGAATGCTTCTTTCTACTGGTCCTTGACAGTAGTACCTGGGATATAAATGACTTTCTGCTGCTAGCCAGGTCTTTTCCACTTTAGCAACAGAACACAGTCATACCACTCAGAGACATTCAGCACAACCCTCAATAATCCATGGCTTTAATCTAGCACCTTGTTTTTGAAAGACAGATTGATTCCTGGTACATCAGCAGCCTGAGCCTATGTCCATGGAGGAGTGAGGCTTTGTTTGGAAAGTCCAAAAGAAAAAAAGACTTTGTGTTTTTCAGTGTTTCAAGTAGAAGGAACTTCTGATGCTTGCTACTGGAAAGTTTTAAAGAAGTCTTTATTCATTCAGATAACAGAGACATCGATCAAGGATTGTCTTGTGTCCATGCATGTATGATAGAGCAAAAGAGTAGAGTTTGCTATTAGGCAACCTAGAGAAAGAAGTAGGCTGTGGCTGAAAATCAAGAGCACTGTCTGGTTGGTGGATTTTTAGCTCTACTTCAAATCTCTAGGGCCGCATCAGTCAAGTCATTCCTATGTCTTTATGCTTTTACCAATAGTTCTTGTGTCATATGAAGGTCACATCACTGATGTTAGTTGAATAGGTGAAACAGTATTGGCTCAGTTTTGTTTCATTGAAATCAATGGTGGCTTTAGGAATATAATTAGCCCGTATTTTACCACTGCTGCAAGCTCCCTTGGTCTGCAAGGTTTGAAGCATCATTGTTCACCTCTGTTCATATGATCCTACACTTCAAATCCAGGTTGTTTGCACCCACAGCATCTGATGCCTCTATATTCTAGTGCTCATGAGCATTCTCACTTCTTCACATGCTGCATTACCTCTCTTATGATCATTAAAGATACAGGACAATCTGCACTAGCAACACAGTCTGTGGATTTGTGGAAGTAGGAGACTAAAACAAAGAATTCTGGCTGGGAGACTAGCATTAGAAACTTTTGAGAGACAAATCAGCAAAAGTAAGTGGGGGAGCCAAGGTGGGAGGGAGAGTTCAGCTGGGTTAGAAGATTTACAGGGCATGTAGAGCCCTGCAGAAGAGATGGCTGCAGAGGCAGGAGCAGGTATATGAAGCTAGGGAAGGGAAAGAACCAATGTGAAGGGTTTGGGACAGTTGAGGGTTGAGAAATGAATAGAAATGTCTAGAAATACCTAAGCCCTCTAGTTAGGTTCTTGGCCAGCCTAGAAGCCAAGTAGTCCTAAAAGCTCCAAGCTGTTTGACCTCTTTTGCACAGAAGAACAGACCCTCCATGGATTTCTAAAGTACCAGACAATGCAGACCCCCAAGCTGAAAAACGAGTATTACTGCAACCTGGAGCGTTTTGTGGTGGTGAGCACACTATCTCCCATGGCTTCTTTTCCACACTTTTCCAAAATACTGATGATTAGCCTTTGATCCTATTGTTTACATTCTAAAATTGACATTCCATAGGAAAGATGGGTGCAAAACACAGGTCCTTTTGGAGCTAGAGCATTTCAGCCACATCCAAAGATTCATTTGATCTCTTTCACACCATCTTCTCATTTGCCACACTCCTTTCTTTCTTCCTTACTGCCTCTCTTGCCTTGAGTATTGGAAACCAAAAGCTGACCTGAAAAGACAGAAATATAATGCTATGATCATAGAATTACTGAGTTAGAGATGGCCTAGACACTAACAGCTTGTATAGTCAGTATTGAAGGCTGTTTAAAAAAAATAAACCAAAACAAACTATGTGCATCTATCTATCTGGATTTGCCATAAATATACGCAGGTGTGTTTGTTATTTCCAGTAGTGTATATATACATATTATACAGGGTGCATGTTTTTGCAAGCAAAACACTCTGTTTCCTAATGACATTTGCATTTGCACTCCCACTGTGTTTTAAAACAGAAGTATATTACCTTCCATTTTTCTAAGCAACAACTGAACATCTTAACATACAGAGATTGCTCACAAATGCCTAACATTTGCTGTGTAGTTGCAGGCGTGTTCTTTGTGCTGGAGGTGTTTTTCATATGTTCATGAAAACCAAGTTCTTTCTCTGGAAAGCTCTGTCTGAGGAGTATTTTCCTGCCACCACATATTCATTTGAATGTACCTATATCGTGTCTGATGCACATGTGTTGAAGGACAGAACAAAGCAATTGTATGATCTAATCTCACAGATAGGCGGCCTGTCTCTGGCCCCTGCGCAGAAGAGCACTGGGGAAAGTCTATTAGCACATAACTGAAGTTAACAAGTGTTTAAGTATTTCCTGGATCTGGCTACCACCCTGAGAGATGGAGATTTTTTTTTCCTCTAGGGCTTACCGTTCTAGCAAACACATTGTTCACAGTTTTCTCTTGTAGCTTTGCTCTTTTCTTGAGTAATTTTGCATGCAAATAATGTATCCGTTTCATCTCAGTGTCAGGATAAAATGAAGTTAACACGAGTATTTTAAGTTGGGCCAGGAGGCCTGAGAATAACCCAAAAATAATCAAGAAGATGATGATGACTCCAAGATGGATCCATGTAGTGGAGAGAGTGAGCTCTGGCTGAGGGATGCAGTCATGCTTAAACAAAGAGATCTTGAGAGGATCAGTCTTTGCAATATGCTCTCTCATATCAATGATAAAGCTTTTCTCATTTCTCTGCACAAACAAACAAAAAAAAGAAAACAAAGTAAAAAAGAGCTGATTATAGTACTGATTCCCTCCTTTCTAACACTGGACATTCAGATTTACAAAGGACCACAAATTATCTAGTCCATGCAATGTCTATATATGCTATGCTTGTAAAAAATATATTTATTGGCTATTTATAAATGTTTCAGGCTGCATTTTCACCCTTTCTCTTGGGAGACTGTCCCACAGTTTGGACTGTTAAGAACTTACCTTCTCAGGGGCTCTGATAGACAAATATTTAGCTAACCTGGCTATAATGATTTAATATCTTCCCACTCCCATGAATCTGCTGAGATCTTCTGTTGAAGGGTTCTTTCTTCAGAGTGAAACAGTGGAGCAGAGCATGTCTGTCCCTTGGGTTGTGGCTCAGTGCATGATCAGCAATGCTTCCATACCCACCTAGGTAGGTGCTCTGACCACAAGTTTATCACAGAAACAAAGCCACCTCTCCTTCTCTAATGGCCACCTTTCTTTAGAAGTGCTGTTATCTTGTGGACTGAAGTGCTGAATAAGAGGGACTAAATTAGACTTGCTGCTGGAACCAGTGTTTCATACTGGCAGGCAACTCTGCTCTGTGTGTAGGCACACTGTAGGGACACTGAATCACCCACACCTCTTTTCTGACTGTGTCAGGGGGATATGTGGCTCTTCTAACCACCCTACAGAGGCCAGGTGCTTCTGTTAGATAGATGCTCATTGGAAAAATCTGGTGCCCAAAGCATGCTCCCCATTTTCAGCCTGTTAGCATTTCCTCCACATGATTCTGTTCCAGTCTATCTCAGTACATTTTATCCCTAAACAGACCAATGTATAAGCAAGGAAAAACTGTCTTAGGAACCCAGTATGAAACAGGAGTGCATGCGCATGAAGCACTTTACTGTTCACACCAAGAATAAACATCTCAAGAAGTCACTGAGTCTGTCCTGCTCACCCAGACAGCCTTCTAGACTCCTGAGATCAGCAGCCCTGAGGCTTACTATGACAAATCTCTTGAGATGAAATTTTACATTTTAATATGACTAGACTTCCTTGTGGAACTAGAAACTATGATGGCATAATTTTCTGGTTTGGGAGCATCAAACAACTTTCCACACGAGTGAACACAGCACATAAAGAGCAAATTCATAGTACAGGACTAATGAATCAGCCAGATAGGGTCAGGCTCAGGCCCTCTGTCCACAGATGGTGGGACTAAGCTCATTCTTTGCCCTGACTTTGGTCACACTCAAGGCCTGTCATGATAAGGAGCTGCCCTCATGGTACAAAGGATAGAAACACAGGCAAAATCACACAGAGCACTGCATAGAGAATAGCTGAGGCAGGTTGCTTAGGGTTGTGTTCCGTTGAGGTTTTAGTATGTCCAGGGATAGAGAGTCTACAACCTGACTCAGAAACTTTTTCTAGTGTTTAGTCACCTGAAAAGTGACAAAACAAATTGTAGCATTGAAATAGAATTTCCCTTAATTTGTGCCCATTGCCTCTTCTCCCGGCACTGGACACCACTGAGAAGAATCTGGCTCATCTTTCTTACATCCACCCTGAATCAAGTATTTATACACAGTGATGAGATCCTTCTGAGCCATCTCTTCTCCAGCCTGAACAGTCCCAGCTCTCTCAGCCTCTCATTGTACGACAGAAGCTCCAGGACCCCTGCTGCACTTAGCTGTGCACCTACGTTACTCCCATGTCTTTCTTTTGCTGTTGATAGACCTGTAGAAGCCGTTTGTGCTGCTCTTTGCCTGCCTCACCTGATTCAGCTCCAGGTGGGCTTTGGCTTTGCTGCCTCCATCCCTATACAATCAGTGTCTCTATATTCCTTCTGGGCCCCCTGTCCCTGCTTCCCCCTCCTCCATGTTTCTTTTTTTTTATGTTTGAATTTTGGCAGAAGCTCCTTGTTCGACCATCCTGGCCTCCTGCTGCCTTTGCTTGATTTAGTTGGGATGGATAATTCTTGAGCTTGGAGTAGGTGCTTTTTGAATATCAACCAGCTCTCCTGAGCCCTTTCTCTCTCAAGGTCCATATCTCAGGGGACCAGGACCTTTTCTTATGCTGGTTTGTTGGTGCTAGATCACAGCTGTTATGCAGCAGTAGGTTTTATAGAATCATGAGATCATTTTGGTTGGAAGAGACCTTTAAGATCACCAAGTCCAACCATTAACCTAGCACTGCCAGGTCATCACTAGATCAGTCTCTCAGCACCACAACTATATATCTTTTAATTACCTCCAGAGATGGGGACTCTACTAGTGCCCTGGGCAGCCAGTTCCAGGGCTTGATAATCCTTTCTGTGAAGAAATTTTTCCTAATATCCAACCTAAACCTCCCCTGGTGCAACTTGAGACCATTTCCTCTTATCCTATCACGTGTCACTTGGGAGAAGAGACCAACTCCCACCTCGTTACAACCCCCTTTCAGGTAGTTTTGGAGAGCATTAAGGTCTCCCCTCAGCCTCCTTTTTTCCAGGCTAAACAACCCCAGTTCCCTCAGCCACTCCACATAAGATTCATGCTCTAGACGTGTAGATGAGGTGTAAAGCCCCTTTAGCATGTGTAACAATCTGCCTTCTCAACATATCTCACATTAGATGAACTGACCAGATGATGAAAGCCTCTCTGCTTTTCCACAGGAATCTGACCTGTCCAGGATGAGTCTGACTTACACAGTTAACAGTGAATCCCGTGGCTTTTGCACCAACCTTCCTAAAAGAAAGTTCAGGTAACAATTAAAAAGGTAACAATTTGAAGCTGTCAGACTCCATCCACCTGTTTTCCACTGACACAATCTGGGAACATTTGGCTTATGTCTGCCATACAGATACTGAGATTTTGTACGCTTTTTTTAAGATAAAACAGTAATTTATTTTTTATCCTAAGGAATAGTTTCATATTTTGATACACAATGAAAAATAACATCCTCTGAATTATGACAGAATTTGACCAGCAGCTTGAATTCATTTCAGCTAATTTCATTTCACATTTGCCTGAAGTGCTCCTATTCCTTGAGCATGCTGTGCACTACATCTCCGTTCCCCTTCATGGTTCAGTCCCTACCAGATGAGCGTCCCATGACACACCTGTCTGCCACAATACTGTTGAAGCTGAGCCTGCAATGTTTTAGCAGCATGTCATAGAAAATGTGGTCTGACTGAAGAAGTCTGCTCAGAGGTTCAATATGTCACATGGAAAAGTGAGAAAGAGAATCTCTTTGCCAACAGGTCTGAGTGTCCTGTTCTGTTTGCTTGCAATGCACTTGTTGCATTGCTCACCTTAATAATCTTACTCTGGGGAGCTGCTTTTGACTAGATGGATTTCTGGGGCATGGGGGAAAATGGTCATGAATTGTCATTATTATGAGCTCTAGGAGGAAGTAATAGAAAATGCTGAATAAAATAAAAAGTGATGGAAGAAAGAGTATATATCAGTGTACTAACAGTCAAGAATCCCTTTGAAATCTTTATCTTGAAAGTATCAAATGGTTATATGCTTTTGGGAAAAGTTTTAAGGCTAATCTTGCAAGCTATCAAAGTGGGCGGCTTTCCTGTGCCCACACAGCGTCACATGGGTCACACACTCCAGCAGTGAAATATCCAATTTTAGAAGTATTCACAGCCAAGACCCTGAGCAATCTGATATGACTCTGAAGTTGGTTGTTTTGAGCATGAGGTTGGTCTAGATGGTCTTCAGATGACCCTTCCAACCTAATTACTCTATGGTTCTCTGTGCCACTGCGGCTCCTGCTAGATGAACCTTGTGATTTTGGCAACTTATTATTATTTCATGTGTATGCAGCCATGCTTTTTTAAATTATGAGCTTCTCACGCTACTCAGCAAAAGAAAGGTAGGCATCTCTTACACAGTGTTACAGTGGCATTTTGGCTATAAAAGCGATGCTTCAGAAATGTCTGCATTGTGAGTTACCAATTTCAAAATTCCAGTCTTCTCCATATATATAAATGGAGGAATGAAAATCCTTCTTTTATTTACCATTCTCTAAAAACATGATGACATTTTGGAGAGTGCAGAGAGCTGTCTGGTTCTGTCTAACATAATATCTGTAAAGACAATGACCCTTTTTGAAATGAATGATAATGCCATGAAGGAACTGATGGCTCCTTGGCTGCATGTCTGCTCCTGCAGCTGCTGAAGGTGAAGGGAAAATTGTCAACACTAAGCTAGGAAATATGCAATACTGATAAGTACGTACTTGCTGAAAGAGGCTGAGCTGAATTTCTAGATCCGGTACTTCTTGGAGATGTTTATTCACAGAAATAATTAACCAATAAAACAAATAATCTACTGCAGCAAACAGAAGCCAGATGCAAAGATGAGTGATTAGAGGGAGAAAAAAATACTGCATGTTTTTTCTGTCCTTCCTTGTGAGACAGAAAGATGGGATTGTAATATAATCTTTTCTTTCTTTTCTGTTAAGTGGCAGAAGACAGGGTCTTTGCTGTTGCTTTTGGTGCTCATCAAATGCAATGAACCGTTTAGTGATATAAATATTCTTAAATTTGACACTGTGAGGGCTCACAAATCTTTTTATAAAGAGGCCAGTTCCAAAAGAAGCTAGAAAAATCCCCACTATAGGAAATACTTTCTGGCCTATATAGGGCAGTATAGTCAGCATGAAAGATATCTGATTAGCAACTCTCTGGATTTCTTGTTTAGTGTCATTTAGCTCTTGTTTTAATGCATCATCTGAAATTGAATAAGATGGTGTGAAGTCATGCTTTACAAACACTATATGTTTAGATAGTTCAGTGGAAAGCTTGGCTGCCTCGTAAATCCATTTTACTGCCTCAACATAATATTTTATCAAGGAAAATTGCTCATACTCTAAATGACAGGTTATACTGTCTGCCAGAACCTTTAGGTTGTGAAAAATATTTTGGATGTTGCCAGCCATCACAACACCTGTGCCAGCAGTAATTAGAGCATTCCTGCCATTTTGCAGTCCACAAGAAAGAAGGAACAGGACACTAAAACAGCGCAGGTGCTTGAAACAGGAGAGTGCAATAGAAAGCGAGATCCATACAAATCCAGCAATCAGTAAGGGACCCAAAGAGTGGTGTGCCAGGGAGAAGTGCATGCCAAGGAATAAAAGAAAGCTTGAGAGGAAGCCAACTGCAGAGCAAACTGCAAAAAGCTGCATCAGATACTTCCAGCCAGGCTTCCTTCCAGATATAAAAATTCCCCATGCGTTCCGGGCTATTGAGATAAATGTTCGCATTTTATTCTGATTGTTGCTGACACTGTGATGGCTCAACCTAAAAAGAAGGGAAAGCAAAAATTCTGTTAGTTATAGGGTCACACTACTGACAACGATGTGCTTCTAACTGGCTAGTTAATATTTCTTCACACTGCAAAAAATGCAGGTCTGACTCACATGAGGGCTCAACCATTCTGCGTGAGACTCAAATCTTCATCCCCAATATCACGTAAATAAACATGAAAGAGATGACTCTTAAAGGTATTCTATCTTTTTTTACTTAAAGGTATTCTATCTTTTTTTAAAGTATTTTTGTCCTGTTACTTTTTGTACACTTTGATTTCTCATTTGTTATATAGATGCAACTGTTCATATGTACATATATGTGTGTATGTACATATGAGGGATGCAATCTACATGTAGAGACCAGAGCGTTCCTGCAAACACTAACTTTGCCTTACAGGGACACTGGAAAGGGAAAGAGGGGACCACATCAACTTCCCATCAGTACCGTGATGCGGGGGAGCATGGCTCGACCTGTGGGGAGCAGCCAGAGCAGGGAGACAGGAATGAGTGAAGCAACATGTGCATGCTGCCTAGAGCTGGGGCAAGAAGCTTTCCTTTTTCAGATGAAGATAGGTCAGTACAGTGGGAAGAAAGCATCTCAGAGGCATCATTCCTTCTTTGGATCTCTCCTGGGATTTCATAGCTACAAAATTGTCCGTACACACTTTTCACCCTAATCGCTTATACTTGTCACCATCTCTCCTGCCTACCAGCATGCCTATACTGTAAATGACAGAGTATTTCTGTGCGATTCAATTCAGCTTGATGTGAGACAGTCCAGTACTCACATCTTTCCTTCTTCTTTTACAATATAATATTTATAGTGCAATTTGTCCAAAGATGCAAGATAAATTTATATGCATATTAGCCTTTTAACATACCAGAACAAAGGAGATACTAATTAAATAAACTGTTGCAATTTTATCTTATAATAGGGAACAGCTGTCTTTACAAATACATCCTGAAGATATTGCTTTTTCTTTTGTTTAGCTTGAACACAGCAGGTAGCCAGGAACTAAACTGTTCTTTTGTACACATTCTGTATTTTACTGCCATTTGACTTTCTGAATTCTGCTAGCATTCACTGCACCATTTTCCCCTTCCCCTCACTGTAATTCATTATTAGTTAGGTAATTACTGTCTTTGTGTGCCACAGGAGTTGAGGGTGATTGGAGCAGGGATCTGACCCCAGCTGGGACCCTCTTGGACTGCTGGGCTTGATGTGCTGCTTTTACTTGGCCTCACTTGGCTTCAACCCTTCTAGTGCTAAGGAAGATCCTGAAAGATACTGGGTGTTTTTGGTGCTTAACTGCTTCAGCAGTGGTTAACAGTGGGCAATAACTCTCAGGATCAGATCAATCCTTGACACTAGCACACTGTACCATGAATATATCTGGGGTTCTGTTCTAGATTTTAAAAAACATAAAAAATCAAGTGCGAAAACCTATCATTTATGTAATATTATGCAAAAGCATCCATGTCAGAAAATAACACATTTTGAGTTCTATTTTGCAGTGCTGATTTCACAGCTGTTCTAAAGAGTAGTTTCTGCATGGTTTTGTGTGTTTGTGTGTGGGTATGGTGTATTCCTGTTAATGTTTATAACCATTCAGCAAATGGCTGCGATGTGTGACTGGTTCAGAATGACTGCATCTAAGAATTGGAGAGAGTGAAGAATGAAACCTTAGAAATAACAAAAGCTGTGTTTCTGGACCAGGAGTCTGGAGACTTGCCAAATATGTACAGAACTTGAAAATAATCAAAAAGTCTCCTTTACTGGGCAGATTCAATGCTGCTACATGAGATCACTGCACTACTCAGCACATACACGGCATGTTTGTCCCTAACCTGCACTCACACAGAGTTTTAAGGCAGAAAAGGCATCATAAGGAGCCACTGAATTTTGGAGCCTATGGCATGGATGCTCAGATGTCTTTGTGTGATCACTGAAGATTGGGAAGGGAGCATTCCCATCCCCTGCAGAGCCCATCTCTGACCTCACCACTCTGAGGCTCACAGTGTGCATCTCTATGGCTTATCTGACATCTCTGTTTGCCCCCATAAGACATCAGCAACAGATGTGGATATTCAGCACAGAAGAATCACGCAAAGGATGAAAACTCTAAACCTAAAAAAATGTAGAGGCTGAAAATTCTTGTATCATCAGGCACTTAAACAGCTGTGAATGCTCAGGAAGGGAAAATAAGACTCTGACTCAGAGGTAGTAATAAATCTTTGGCTCAACCAAAGAGCTTAATTCAATGTTTAAAGAAATAGTAAACCTTGAGAGCTTTATGGAATGATTCCTTTTGAAAACATAAATCACAAAAGCTCTCCTAAAGTTGTCAGATGCAGATATGAATTCTAACAGGAGGCTGACAAGAATAAAACTTTCATTTCAGTTGCAGACTGACGCATAGTATTTTTTCTCCCGTCCTGTAACTAATGTGGGGGCTGCTGCCATTATTTATGTAGCGTAAGGAAAGAGTTATTCTTGGAAAGCAGTTTCTTGCTCTTAAGTGCCAATTTCTTTCCACAGTTTCTTGTGGTGTATGCCACAGAGAGGAGGTGAAAACTATTGTGCTCTAGCTCTGCCTTTGAACTTGATTTTTCTGTAGTGTCCAAGGAGAATCTCTCTATTCCTTAGTCTCCCTCTCTAGGAAATACTCAGATCTGGAAGTGTGATATTCATCTACCATATGGCATGCTGGAAGGAGTAATTAAAAGAACAAATTCTCAAAAGGAACCTCTCCAGCAAGGAGTTTGGGCCATACTTGAAATTAATGCAATATAATTAAGATGTATTTTTCTAGTTTCATTTAAAAATAAAAGAGGGAAAGTTAAAAGTGTTTTTAAGATCCTGCTTGTGATATTTCAGATATTGGCTAGAGTTTTTAAGTAAACAGGGGATAAGTACATGGCATCAGGAGTCCCTAGAGAATGTCTTTCAGCTCAGCCATAATTCCACTGCTAGAGCTAGGTCATTTTTATATGGTACATCTTCACACTGTATATGATTTCTTCCTTGCATGCTATGGAGACTCCTCCATATTCATTTTCCAAGTTGTGGCCATCCTCACTGCTGATTTGGTCCAGTCCTAGTCCTGTGCTCACCTCATATCTGATGATGCCTTGCTACAGTTGAATTGAATAAAATAGAGCAGAGCAGAGTAGAGCAGTTCAGTTGGAAGGGACCTACAATGGCTATCTAGTCCAACTGTGATAGACTGAAACTCCTATTTGCAGGGAGTATTTCTGAAACCTTCTCTACCCAAACTACTATTTGCTTGGAGACGATCATCAGGCCTACATTTCTAGTAAATGGATTAGTCATAAGAACTCTGCCAATTTTTAAGATAACAGAAGAAGCACATGTCTCCTAAAAACATACCATGAGAAAAATAATGTGATTTACTAAATAATTAGCTTTTTTAATAGAGACACAGTTGATTTGGAAAAGCATGGCAAACAGAATCAGATCTTTAAGTCTGTGTTCTATTTTGCCACAGACCTAACTAAGACAAACCCTGGGGACTACAAGTCTGATTGAGTTAGGACTGATTAGTACCACTCAGTTTTCGTGCCCTCACACAAAGTCTGACACAACTTTTCTCTGTGCAGCACTGTTGTTTGAGCTGACCTCAGAAGGATTATGGCAGGTTGGCAGCCACTTTGCCCTGTGCAGTGCACAGGATCCTCATACCTAAAAATAAAATCTTACAAAGAAAGATATTACGTTAAGTGGGAAACTTAATATCCCATTGATGCTAAAGCTTCAGTCACACAGTGATCTTTGGCTCATTGTCCTGGTTTGAGTGAGAACAGAACTAATTCTGTTCAGTGATTTTACTTTTCAGCTCAGTTCTTCTAATTAA
>WUAM01000269.1:6569508-6580455 GCA_024336885.1 Actenoides hombroni | reverse complement strand
TCCCCCCCCCCCAAAAAAAAGACAAAACAAAACCAACAAAACAAACAAACAACCCAACCAAATTTAAAAGTAAGACAGCCTAAGGCTTGCAAGACAATACTTGACACAGTTCAAGCCTTTCTTCATGTTGTCTACTTTTGGCCAACGACTGAGTTCTCTGTCTTCTGTTTTCTGACTCTCACATGGTTTAGATGAAAAATGGCTTCTTTAAATTAAATTAAAGGGGGGAGGAAGCAGTTGATGCAATAAAGTTAGTTCTTGTGCACAATGAGTATATAATACTCAAACCAGTATATAAACAGAGTGTTTTGAGGAAGAACTGGTAAAACAAAGAGGAAGGCACAGAATAAAAGCCACAAAACATTACAAAAGAAACCTCAACGCATAGAAGTTTGCAGAGTTACGGAAATAGAATTTCATTAGACATTAATAGGTAGTGTTATGGGTTCCCATCTATTCCATAACTTTACAGGACATGCTACCTTCCCAGACAGCCACAGCCTACGTCAGCTACAAAAATATTAACAGTTCTCAAGCCATTAAACATTAACAGCATAGTTCATCTCCTCAGAGGTATAAAACCAATGATGGTTTGAGTCTGAACTACTTAGGAACTAAGAATATGCATTCTCCAGCAGTTCCCTCAGCTAATTAGGGCAAAAAGCCCTAAGCTTCTGCATTGATATGGAAAGGGGTAGAGGTGCCTTCATTGTAGCAAGAAGAAGAAAGAAAAGAGAAAGAACAGGAAAGGGAGTGATGAGCATATATATGGTCTTAAAACTTAATCTTGACCCTTCCTGTGACAATCATGCTCTGCAGACAGGCTCTCGGGAGCCTTCACGAGGAGGGGGACTCGCAAACAGCCCCACTGTTAAAGTGATACTCCTATTTCTGCCTTGTCACGATTTAGGGTCAGGGCAGCCCCTTAGACCTATAACAGACGCTCTCTGTTAACCCCCCTCCCTCCCCAAAGGAAATATGAATAAATAGAATATAAAAGATGGCTTTTTTGCTGTCATTATAGCCTGTGGTGACTAGTGGAGGAGCAGCACTTTATTTCATGGATGAATTATGTTGGTATTGTAATAAACATACACTGAAATATTTGATCTGAGTATTGGTTTTGTTTCTCATGTGGACAGTGAAGAGTTTAAGATGTCAGCAACTTCTCATGTTGTTGCTTTTAATAATATGGGGTTTATAAATGATGTGTTATCTAAAGCTATCGTCACTTAGCAACTTAGTAATTGATTTTTTTTTTTTTCCTTTTAGATTTTATTTCAAAATTGCATGGTATTTTATCGTTGGTTTGGGGGTGGGGATTTGGGAGTGGTGTTTGAGGTTTTTTGTGTCCTTGGATTATTAAAAGAAAGGTCTTTTGAAACATATAAATTGTATGTCAGAGTAGATAGAAAAGTCTGCTGTTAATTAGGCTTGTAATCACTAATCAGAAAAAGATTATCTGAATTAATACCTTTAAATTGATGAAGAAGAGAAAGAACAAGAAAGGATTTTCTTTATCCATCTGTAAGAAATACACAGCCACCATTTTTTCCTGGTAAGAAGGGGATAAACTCTTAGTTTCCTTTTGTAAATCAATCTGATTTGACATTATGACAAATGCTTACCACGTTATCACCTTAAAAACATCTAAAGACAAAGCTGATGCGGAACTTAGTGGCTTTCTGTTCATTAGGTAAGATTAGGGTTTTTTGAAGACCTTAGGAAATAGGGAACAGAACTCATAATTTTCTAAAGTTCCCTTGAAAACTTGATGCTGACTCTACCTTGTTTTTTTTCCTAAGCTCTTGATGTTGGTCTGGCTCTCCCTAGTCTCTTTATTGTTCTGTTGTTGTCCACATAGGTATAAGCTGTCAGTAATGTGTTCTTTAAGCTTGAAGAAATCTGTGAGCAGGTTAAACTCAGGTATTTTACTGCCATCAAAAAAAGCTTTTGTATAAGGCAGATAGTGTAGGATTGGTGATGGCAGCAGTTGTTGACAATGAGACAGGAACTCTTGAAATAAATGGGAGAAGCTAATGGGAGAAATAAAATAAGAACAGATATGGTGTGCCCTGCCCTTTTGCAGTTGGTGTAATTCCAACTTCCCTAAAACTGCATTAGATTATTAACATCTATGTTGACTGTAATAGATAATGCTTCTTTTTATTTGTTTAAAGAGATTTTTATGCTGTATTCTTTAAATGACTATTGCTGGATGGCCAACAGGGTGGAAACTGCTTCTGCGTTGGTCCCAGTGCCTTTCGGCGTGTCCTGGTTTCACTGGGATACAATCATAGACTCAATTTTCTATTAAGGAAAGCTGCAGTTTTGAGAAGAGTGCAGCACCCAATTTGGTGAGAACAAAGTTGATAGGACACTTCTGGTTTTGCTTGTGGTCAGCCATGGTATGTGGGACTCCATAGTGATTGATTTTTTAAGCAGTTTTGAGTTAACCAGGTGCTAAAGCTATGAGGAGCAAAAGCCAGGGCAGATGACCCAAGCTGGCCAACAGAAGTATTCCATACCATAAATGTCATGCTCACTGTAAATTAGGAGTTTTATTGTGGGTGGTCTCTTCTGATGGCCACCATCCCTGGAGGGTCTTGCACATCATTCTGTTCCCAAGGCTGACTCATCTGTTTGCTGGAGCTGTGGTGCTTGGAGTGCTTGACATCTAGCATTCGCTGCTGGGTGTGTGCATCTCGCAACTGCTACATTGGATGAGTATAACCTCATGTATTTTCTATTAGCGTTAGTATGAGGGGTTTATTATTTTATTGTCCATTCCCATTTCAACCCACCAGTCTCCTTCTGTTTTCCCATTTCCCCTTCTCATGGGGCAGGGATTCCTCGAGTGATAGAACAACTGACTAAACAAACACACTGGGAAAACCTGGATCCACGCAGACTGTGAAGTTGCTGGCACACATGGTTTGGCTGAGGGAGTGAGCTGAAAAGGCAGAGGGAGAAGGGAGCTGGTAGTGTGAACTTGTGGTATCCTGGCAAGAACATACACTGGCAGTCACATCTCAGACACAGCTGAAACAAGGATGCTCCGAGGTTCTTGGGTAGACTGCACTGTTCTGCAATTCCAGTGTTAAATGAGGAAATCTGAAACAAAGGGCCTGTTCCATGATTGCAGCACCTCGAGGATAAGTCTTCCTCTCCCCCTTATTTTGTTTCATTCCAAGTCTTTTTTTTCCTCCAGTTCAAGAAGTTCATGCACCTAGTCTGTCATTATGAAATGAAACTTCAGATTTTCAGCTTTGGTGGATGTGTTGACTGTAAGGAAAAAGGTAAAGGCACAGATATATCAAAACTAGAGATTACTTTAGGTTGCATCAGAGAGATTTTTCTCCCATATTTGAAGAGAGCTGTGTGACAGTCTTGTGGATAGGGAGGACTGGAAGCTCTCTCTGTTTTCATAGCTGTGTGCATATCTGCAAACTCAAAACCAAATGTTTTAAAATTGGTTGTGTACACATGTAAAATATTTGAGTTCTCTTAAAACTTCCAGCAGTTTTAATCAGTAAATGACTTAGTCCTTCTGGAATATTTGGTTACTGTGAAACCCAGCTTTCAATGCTCTATAGAGTTCTAACTGGAGATAAAAGCCTTGTGTCCTGAGGAGGAACTGAACTATAGTCATACTTTGTCCATATGAAACTCAGACAAGTAAATGACTTGTGCTGTTGTCATAGGTAGTAAATTAAACTATCTGCAAAATTAACATTGTCATTATATAAGAGGGAAAATAAATCTACAGCAATTTTTAAAAGTTTGTGTAAGATATGCTGTTATATCAACTAAATTAGTTTTACGATATGAATAAATTCTGTGCAGTTGCACAACAGATTAGAATGTACTTTTTCTAATAAATATTCCAGTGATAACAGAAAATGAATAAATGTCAGTATGACAGTGATTCTGCATAAGCTGTTTGCAAAACAATAGACTAGAATTGCTTTTAAAAAGCAGGTTTCTCAGCTTCCTGATTATTTTCAAGTTAGTTCCAAAAAAGGCAAAGTTAATAAGTATTGCCACACAAACTGTATTTTATCTTGTCAAACTGTTTGAGTTACATCACTTTGTAAAGCCAACTATTATATTATTGTCTGCCTACTCCAAAATGAATCATTGTTCAGTTATTTTAACAGTGTTATCAATAATCTTTTTTTTCCTGTCACAAGGCGGGTTCTGTGTTACAACGTGCTAATAGAGTCTGTGGAGAAAAGTTGTGGCTAGAATTAAGGACTCCCTTTTTCTCCCCTTTCCAACACCTATCATTTAATTTAAAAATCTACAGGTCTTCCAGAATAGCACTTTCATAACGTCAAAGAAACCGAAGAATTCACTCTTCAGTTGTATCTGGAAGTAAGGGGGATATGTAAATCACCGTTTTTACCCCTGCCTTTACCAAGATCTTTTAACTTTTCCTGGAATACTCATGAGACATTGTATTAGTGATACTTTCTGCATAGAGGAGAAACCCACGTTCTTTATTATGCAATAAATATGATTTTCAATTATCTTTAGTGCATTTAAAGGGTCTTATCAGCTACTGTAATGTATAATTATCTTACTGTTGGTGTAGTCCCGATAGCCTTTATTATAGACTCCAGAATATCTGTTGTAATTTGTCAATTGCTCTACCATGTCGAAACAATTGTTTCAGGCAATGTATTTGATGCATCATCTTAGTTAAACATCTACTTGCTGATAAAGTTATTATTTTAAAAATGAATTAATCATTTTTCAAGGTTTCCTCTAATTGTTGCCTTTTTATAACAATCAAGAGATTCAGCATACAACTGCCTTTCCTTGAAGAAAGCTTTTATTTAGTACTGTTTTCTATGTGTATATTTACAGAATCAATCTTAGAGTGCTAAACTCTGACCTCAGTCCAAAAGCATAGTTATGCAGGTGCTTAATTTAAATTGTGTAAGTACTTTTTTAGACTTCAGTGGCTGTCACGGTTTAGGGTCAGGGCAGCCCCTTAGGCAGCGGTGCCGGGACCTGCTTTGTCAGCCTCGGCGCCCCGCTCGTCCCACCGGCCCCGCTCCTCCTCAGGCGATATGGCAATACATAGTTGTTTAATGTACACAGTTAAGAATAATTGATATAATGTGGTATAGTGATTAAGTCTGAGTCAGAAGCTTATAAATCTTAGGAGCCTTTAATAAAAAAAAAGTTTATTTAGCAAACACAAAAAAATTCCTAGTAGGGAGATTGATTTCTAAGTGTGTTTTGTCAGTGAGTTAAAGTTCATGTTAGGGAACTTTACAGTACACTAATTGGACTAATACACTTTTTGGACTAATACAGTCCAAAAACATTGTCTGAATTATTTTGATAACACATGGGTGAAATAAAAGGAATAAAATAGACACCTTCCTCGTTATGCCCCCAATATCTCTGAGCTAGCGGATTTAGGCTGGATCAGGTACTGCAGTTTTCTTCCAAAGTCTGACCTACTGCCGACAGCTTTCTCATTGGTTTCTTTACTCCAACCCACAACCTGTGCTGTGGGATTTGTGTCTCTCTTAAATGAAGGTTCACAGCTAAGTCTTTGCGCTTTCTCTTTGGACATTCTCTGCAACTGGATCTGTCTTTCTAAGCCTCTGACTATGTATCTCATTGTGCATTCAGTCCTTTGTATCCAAAGCTTTTCTTTTGATTTCCTTTCTTAAGATGGGTTTCTTCCACTTTGCGCAAGGCTTCTGTCTTGGATCTTTGCCAGGTCTTGCTGTGGCTATAGCATCTAACTCCTGATTGTCAGTGTGGCTCTGTCACCGAGCCTGAAACAGGCCTTGTGTCAAGTTGCAAATCTGACATTCTCCCAACACTTAGCTCTAATGAACAATAGTGACTCTTATCCCGTATTTTCTTTGCATGTTGTTTCTCAGCACAAGGCACTTATTAGGCCATTTATCCTAACTGTTCCTTTCTGCTGTTTTAAAAAGTTAAAAACTTTGGTTTTGCACAAGACAAAAAGATTCATCTTGTTTAATGGTCAAGGGAATACAAAGCATGACGGTCTCAGAGATTTAAGACAAGCTGTGTCAGAGAAATGTGCTGGTTTTCAGTTGTTGAATAGTAAGCATAAAACTTCCTTTTTCCTGCTGTTTTCATTACTATATATTCGAACACTGCTGAATAAGCTGTTTGGTGTGTTCTGAAATGCACAGCAGTTTATGCAAGGTGCTATAACACAATGGATTATTTTTCAAAACTTAATTTCTGTGACCTCACTCACAATAGGAATCCTGTATGTCTTGTTTGTAGTGCATGCAAGCTATTTGCATTTACAGAACGCTCTAAGAATTCGAATATTTACTGTCTTGGCAGTGCACTGATCTGTCACTTGGTGTCAGCTCAGGGAGCCATTTTGTGAACTTGTGACAATTTTATCTGCTACTTCAGTTGGCAAGAAGTCTTGCTGGGCCACATTATGATTCCCTTGTGTGTCATCTTGTCGTCTTAGAGTATCACATAATACAGCAGCTCTCCATGTTCTTTTCCCATGACAGCCACCTGAAAACTCCTCTCATCTGAAACATACCTTCTGCAGTACAAATGGTCAGCTTAGTAAGCACAAAATTTTGCATTTCCTTCACCAACTACCTTGTTTTCTATTTGTTTAAAAATTGTTTTGTGATTTGACTAGGAAAATATGCTGAGTAACATTCAGTGGTGAAATGTTTAAAGCATTTAAATAATGGAACCATATTTTAAGTAAATTCACTTATTTACATTTGAGTGTATTAACACAATCTTTTTCAGTAATACAAGCTGGTACAAACTACTTACAAAAAAATGCACGTTTCTCTAAACTTTTGAAATACCTCTGGGTGTCTTGTGTATCTCTGTACAGGCTATGGACTACACTTCTAGACTCCTCGTATACAAAAGGGAAGGGATGAAGTGATCTACACTCACAACGGGATTGAACTGAAATTTGCACCAAAAGCCTGCATATTCCCATATTCAGTGAGCTGTACAATATGGTGAAGGACCTGAGAGAACTAAGACAGCTCCAGTAACTGTCCTACAAGTGCCACAGTTATGTGCTTCAGGGACAGATTGGGTTTCTATATAAACCCATATGACTGAGAGAAGTGTCGTTAATTGTGTTTGTCACGTGGGAGCAGTACAGTTGCTATTCCTGTACTTTCTCCTGCGTGTTGAAGGTACCACTTATTCCACATTACCTAGAGTTACAAAGGAGTCAGTGTTACCTTAGTGTAGTGCAGTACAAAGCAGCTAAGCTTGCCACATGTGGCAAGGAGGTAATGGCTATGCAAATCCGTTGACTAATCTGAGGTACTACCTATCTGACTGGGAGTCTAGGGAAGGATGCTGATATGGTACAAGTCAGTGGGAAGTGTGTATATATATATATATAAAAATATATATATATAATGCAGATACATCTACTGAAGATACAGTTAAAATTTTCTATTAATTTTCACTTTAAAAGCTAAACCTTTTAAAAGGTTTTTCAAAACAATCTGTTATCAATTAAGTAGAGATAAACACATTTTCACTGCCTTCTGTTGCCAAGATTTTTGTAAAATTTTATGAGAGTCGCTCAGGTATTATTCCCTATACAGCAGGTAATAGTAGATAGTCCAGTTTTAAATTTTTAAGGCAGACACAGAAGAAAAATGGGACTTGCAAAGAAGGAAGTCTTGCTAATAGCAGGATATATTACATTGTAACAAATACATTCAGCAAGGGAAATGACTACCTTGGCATGAAGCTGAGAACAGATGAGACATTTCCAGAATATTTCCTCTAAAGAAAAGGGAATTTTTTTTTTAGAGTTGAATTTTGAAAAAATCTATATATATTTGGGGTTGAAGTCAGTCATATGCAGACAAACATCTGACCAGGAAACACTGACAAAATGTCTTCAATGTCCATCACAGTGCAGGCTGCTTTTTCATGCTGCTGCCTGTGTTCATCATCATTTAATTTACTGATATTTTATTTATGAAAAATAATAATGTTTTATGATGAGTCATAAGATTTTACTGGCTGCTATATCTGTATCAGTGTAATCACACAAGAGCTATTGAATGTGCATAAACAGAGGGAACATTAAAACACATATGAGATTTAGTTGTACATCCTATTAGAAAAGATTACTAAATCAAGCAAATACCCGTATGTGGCTGGTGGGCATTCTGCATGGGACTGAACTTCTTTCATGTGCTGTTATCTCTGGAATCTTTCAGAATATTTTGAGTGAGATTTGTATTCATTGCTTCAACAGCTTAAAAATATGTTTCTTTTTTTTTGATTGACCAATTTTGGTAGAGGTGAATCACTCCCCATTTTCTGGTAACAGCTTTCTGCTACAAGAACACTTTCTGTAAGGACTTTCAAAATATATTCTATTTAAATACCTTAAAATCCTAAAGCTTTGGCTAAGTTTTTTACGCTAGTATTAATATAAGCTGTATGCAGCCTGTCTGATCACAGGTGTTTCATTTACATTCACCTGTCTTCCTTGTAGTATCTGTGGCTATCACACAGCTGGGTGCTGAAAAGCATTTACATTTTGAAGGGCTAGAGAGTGAAATTCAGCAGCTTTTCTTGTTCTTACAAATTGCCACTAGCATACCAGCTGTACACATAGATCATCACTTCTCCAACTAGGACAACCTGAAATCAAATACTGAAGTCTGTTCACCAAAGAAGAGGTTCACCAAAACAACAATAAAAGGGGGGTGAGGAACCAAAACAAAACACAAAAACCTAACAAAACCAACCAAACAAAAAACCACAGAAATTTAATCAAAAGAATATATCTTTGTGCATTTTTTTATGGTTAATATTAGAATCAGCTGGAAAAGACAAACTCCAATTACATGTGCAGATCATCAAGAATTGTATGATTTTTATTGCTTGATTCATGATTCAAAACTAAGCAACAGTAAGTGCACCATCTGGATACTTAATTATTATAATTTTTTCTGAGTTCTGTTACCATGCTTCCCAGAGTATATTTTTCGCATTTACGTCCCTTTGTCCATCAGTGTTAAAGTTGACCAGTCATGTGATTATTTAGGGCTTCAATATGGTGAGAGAATTACAGATAATGTTGCTTGCTTGCAGAAAATTTGTAAGGCTGTGCCTCTTCCATGCATTGTTAACATTTCAGTATGTGCCACTTAAGTTTTTTCAATATCTTCCAAAAAGTACTGAAAAATTGAGAAACAAACTGGGCTATGTATTGAATGTTCTGGAAAAGAGCTATGGTGATTCAGGTCTTGATTCATGACCCATTGTGCTGTGTTCACTTAGTTGAACTGCAGTGACCTCTCTAATTTTCCAGCAGGAGTGCTTGTAGATATCATGGAGGGCTTACCATGTAGAGCGTGATCAGTTATGATATATTTTCCTTGGCCATAGGCAGGTTAAAACTATTCTCTATTAACAAGGGGAAAGAGTGTAAGCAGTGTGACTATCACACTGAACTAATAGGACATACGTAACATACAGATGCTTGATCGAAAGGTGGCATCTTTACCAGTGTCAATGTCTTTTCACACTTTATATATAAACAATTTAAAATAGATCTGGAAGAGAAGATCCGTCACTTTTGGCTGCTGCATCCAGTGTTCTGTGATTTACATTTATGAAATGAAAAATTCCTTTATTCTCCACATAGAGTTGTCAGTACTTTTTTACTAGTGCAGTGTCTAATAATTCAGGAGTTATGTGCCTGAGAGTTAAAGAGAAATTAATAGAGAGAAAGATCTGACAGTTTGTGTAACTTTAGTTGTTAGGAAAGGAGCTTGCTCTCTCATTTCAGACCCATTAATTACTTCAAGCCCTAGCTCCTTGGCACTTGGATTGTTGTTTGGCTCTGAAAGATTATGAGAATAAGAAAATTCTTTCTGCCTACAAACTGTAATTTTCTTAGTTTCAACTAAGCAAATTTTGTGAAATATTTGTGCTAACTCTTTATTGTGTGGAAAGGTCACACAGGACTGATGATGGAATGACAGGACTGATTATATCACAGTTGAAAAATATAATGAAAATGGGGAATTATTTAAGCTCACTGGTATTTTATTGCTACCTACAGAAGCTGAGAAAGTATTTTAGCCACTAACACTAATTTTTACATGAGAGATTAAACCTGTATTTCCATGGCCTGTGTCTGATTTTGGTAATGTATTTTCAATCTGAAGGAAGGAAATTCAATAACTTTTTCTTTTTCAAGATACATTTTTGCCAAATATATGCAGGTATTTAGCATACAGTGTTGTGGGCTTCCTCTTTTTTTGGGTTTTTTTTCCGGTTTGGTTTTTTTGGGTGGGTTGGGGTTTTTTTGGGTGGGTGGGATTTTTGTTTTTAAGGGTATTTACCATTTCGTGAGGTGCAAGAAGAGAGAAATGTTGTTTAAACAGGTGTGGGGAATCTAGCTTTTCCAATTAAAACTGTCTGTCTTTGTGTTTAGTCCAAACCATTTGGCAGCTAGCCTGAGTCTTTCACTGCTTTGAGTGATTTTACCAGTTCCAGAGGTAACCTCTTATCTTTTAATGTGAAAATACCTGTCAAAGTCTTTCAAAATAGTACGTGCTATTAGAATCACCAGTATAAGTTTCCCTCCACCTAATGCTATGCCCTATACAGGCTGAATCTTAAGTGAGGAAATCACAAGTTGCATTGTATTAATGAAAACAAGAATTAGAAGCAGGGACAAAGGTTGTCAGCAGAGGTGGCAATAGTTCTCTAGTGTGGTAGATAATTGGTTCCAACCCTCCTGCCAATGACAGGGACACCTCCCACTAGAGCAGGTTGCTCAGGGCCCCATCCAGCCTAGTCTTAAAACCTTACAAGGATGGGGCTACCACCACCTCTCTGGGCAACCTGCTCCAGTGTCTCACCACCCTCATGGGGAAGAAATTCTTCCTAATGTCTAACCTG
>WUAM01000269.1:6547606-6565473 GCA_024336885.1 Actenoides hombroni | reverse complement strand
TTGTTTCTAATATTAGGTGGTTTTTTAAATTAGCTTTTGTATTTTTATTTTTTATTATATCCTTTGTTTTTTATATTAGTGTTTAGCATATCTTGATTTTATTATTAGGTTTTGTCTTTTCTTTTTAACATATTAGGTATAGCACTCTTTTCTAACTGGGTTTTAGCTTCTATTTTTATTAGAAGTTTTACCTTTTTAATCCTACGTATTAGGTTTTTTGTTTTTAATGTTAGGTTTTAGCTTTTATGGTTTTAATTTTTTTTATAGCTTGTTATTTTTGAATATTAGGTTTTAACTTAGATTTCAACATTAGGTTATAGCTTCTTTTGTATTTATGATTAGGTTTTATGTTTTATTTTTAATACGGGTTTTAGATAATTTTTGTATTTAATATTAGGCTTTAGGTTTTTCTTTAATATTCTGGTTTAGCTTCTTCTGTTCTTAATATGAATTTTTAGCATTTTTTTATTAGTTTTTATCTACTTTTAATGTCAGGTTCTATCTTTTTTGTTTTTAATCTTAGCTTTTAGTGGTTTTGGTTTCTAACCTTAGGTTTTATCTTTTTTCTTTTTCAACTTAGCTTTTAGCTTTTTTTGTTGTCATCGTAGCTTTTAGCTTCTTTTTTTAATAGCTTTTTGCTTATTTTTTTGGTTTTTAATATTAGGTTTTATCTTTTATTTGTTAATGTTTTAGCTTTTTTGGTTTTTAGTAATACATGGTATTTTTTATTTTGAGGATTTAGCTTTTGTTGGTTAAATCTTAGGTTTTACCTTCTATTGGTTTTAATAACAGGTTTTAGCTTAATTTGGTTTTAAAATCAGGTTTTTGCTATTGTTTTAACATTAGGTTTTAGCTCTTTTTTTAATTTTTGGATTTTATCTTTTTTTGTTGTTTTTAAAATTAGCTTTTATATTTTCTTGTTTTTAATCTTAGGTTTTACCTTAGGTTGTTTTTAATATTAGGTTTTGGCTACTTTTCTTTTTACTACTAGGTTGTAGCTTCTATTTTTGTAAGCCTGGCCAGGTGATCATCTCTAGTGAGGGTCACTTACTTCAGTCAGGTCTTACCACAGAATAAACGTAATGCAAAGAGCCTAATGCTGCTCATCTGTGTGCCTTGGTAGCTCAGGTGTTTTGTCTCAGCCCTGGGTGGGACCTGGTGGGTTATATGAGCCACAGGCTGTGCTCAGGGAGCTCCCTCATCTCCCGGGCTTCTCTGAATTCAGAGCTTTGCCTGAAACAGTGAGTGAGTTCTGCGGTTATTGGGCTTTAAAAGTGACAAAGCGTGGGATCCTGCCATTGAAGCAGGTGAGGGAAAAGTGTCATTCTGTGTCAGGGCTAGAGAGTTGGAGAAGAGGTTGGAGTGAAATTTGGCTTTTTGATTTCAGCTTTCTGGATTTAGCTTTGCTATTCATAATACTAGGCTTTAGATTTTTTGGGGGTTTCATCTTGTGTTTTATCTTAGGTTTTAGATTTATTTTTTGATTCTTATTATTCAGTTTTAGCTTCTTCTCTTTTGAATCTTAGGTTTTCACCTTTTTTCCATTTAATATTAGGTATAATGGGTTTTTGCTTATCTTAGATTTTAGCTCTTTCTGTTGGTTTTTAATATTATGTTTCAGCTTTTTATTTTTAATATTATGTTTTATCTTCTGCTTTTAATATTAGCTTATAGTTTTGTGTTTTTTAACATTAGGTTTTAACTTTTTTTTTGTATTGAATATTAGGTTTACACTTTTTCTGCTTTGAATCTCAGGTTTTAACTTCTTTTGGTTTTCATATTAGGTTTTAGGGGTCTTTTTTAATTTTAGGTTTTAGCTTTTCTTTAATATCAGGTTTTAGCATATTTTTTTTTAGTCTTAAGTATTATCTTTTATGTTTTTAATATTTGGTTATAGCTTCTTCTCTTTTTAATCTTAGGTTTTAGGTTCTTTTGGTTTTAATGTTAGGTTTTACCTTTTCATGTTTTTAATATTGTTTTTTCACTTTTCTTGTTTTTAATCATAGAATTGTCAGGGTTAGAAGGGACCTTAAAGATCATCCAGTTCCAACCCCCCTGCCATGGGCAGGGACACCTCCCACTAGAGCAGGTTGTTCAGAGCCCCATCCAGCCTCGTCTTAAAAACTTCCAAGGTTGGGGCTTCCACCACCTCCCTGGGCAACCTGTTCCAGTGTCTCACCATCCTCATGGTGAAGAACTTCTTCCTGATGTCTAACCTGAATCGACCTATTTCTAGCTTTAATCCATTCCCTCTGGTCCTATCACTGCCCGACAGCCTAAAAAGTCCCTCACCAGCTGTCTTGTAGGCCCCCTTCAGATACTGGAAGGCCCCAATAAGGTCTCCCCAGAGCCTTCTCTTCTTCAGACTGAACAACCCCGACTTTCTTAATCTGTCCTCATAGGAGAGGTGCTCCAGCCCTCTGAACATCCTCGTGGCCCTTCTCTGGACGCATTCCAGCACGTCCATATCCCCCCTGTAATAGGGGCTCCAGAACTGGACGCAGTACTCCAGGTGAGGCCTCATGAGAGTGGAGTAGAGGGAGGAAATTACCTCCCTCGACCTGCTGGCCACGCTTGTCTTGATGCAGCCCAGGATACGATTGGCCCTCTGGGCTGCAAGAGCGCGCTGATGGCTCATGTTGAGCTTCTCATCCACCAGCACCCCCAGGTCCTTTTCGTCCCGGCTGCTCTCAAGCCAGTCACTGCCCAGCCTATATTGGTGCTTGGGATTACTCTGACCCAGATGGAAGACCTTGCATTTGGCCTTGTTGAACTTCATGAGGTTGGCATGGGCTGACCTCTCCAGCCTGTCAAGGTCCCTCTGGATGGCATCCCTTCCCTCCAGCGTGTCAGCCGCCCCACACAGCATGGTGTCGTTGGCAAACTTGCTGATGGTGCACTCAATGCCACTGTCCATGTCGCTGACAAAGATGTTAAACAAGACTGGTCCCAGGACTGATCCTTGAAGGACTCCACTTGTCACTGGTCTCCACTTGGATACCGACCCATTGACAACCACTCTTTGGGAGCGGCTGTCAAGCCAGTTCTTTATCCACTGAATTGTCCATCCATCAAATCCATATTTCACCATCTTGGAGACCAGAAACCATAGACCCTGGTGATTGTTCATGGTTTCAGTGACACATGATTACTGTAACTGGCAAAACAAACGCTGCCTTGATAGCAAGGAGGAAGCATGTTTACTGTTGCCATCACTGAAAAGTAATTACATAGCTAAATCAGCAGCAATGAAAACTACAATGCAAAGTATTCTGAAAAACAAGAAGGATATTAACTGCAGTCTATTTGGAACAGTAATTATGTGGAAATGCCAGCTTTTGACTCAAAAAGGTACTCCCAGACTGTGATTGCTGTTTGATTTATAGCAGTGTAACTCTAATGTTGGAGTCAGTGGCATTACAGAAGCGTAAAACAAATGTAATGTGCGTACGCACTTTGGTTTATTCCCAGTTTTACCATTAGTCAAACAGGAGCGTGAGTTGCACCAATAAAAACAGAATTATTCTCTGCAGCTGGGTCTTACAGTGTTGTAATGAGCAGCACTAACTGTTGACTGCCACAGCTGTCATTTCTACAATTGTGTCACGATGTTCTAGGTAAGAATTAAAGCACATCCAAATTTTAGGTATTAACAAGGATGATCAGAAAAAAAATAAACATGTAAAATTGAAGGTATTATGAAAGTATAATTTTGCAAGACAACTACATTGCATGTGAAAGGAATAAATATTCGGTTGTTAAGGTATCTGTTTGAAATGGCAGCTATTTGGAGTTCATAGGCTTTTAAGCTTTAAGGGCTTACAATGATGGTCAAAGCACAGAAAATTGTAAGGGGACGGTGATTTGATATTATCTACATGAGTGATTATACCAGGCTTAGTAACATCACCTAAATGGGAGGAGTGAGGGACAAAAGTAAGAGATGCATACACACATAGCAGTTACATGGAAAAAAATAATTATCCAAAACTTAGGAGAATTTTTAAATAATTACTGTATTTTAGTCTGTAGATTCTGCAGCTAAAGCCACCTGAAACAGTGTTTTTTCTCACTCTGGACATCATCGATATTTCTCATCCTGACAGACAGTATGCCTTTTGCTGCTTATTGTGTATACCAGGACTCTATGGTAAAGAAGAAATTCCAACTTGAATTGTGCTAAGTGATTTTGGACTTTCATTATATTTAGATGTCTACATCCCTTTCAAGTCTTTGAACTAAAAATATTTTCTTTAGAGAAGTGATGGGCATTTGAGTTTTCTGCTAGGTCAATTATTTTTTCAGTTGTAAAAGCTTTTGTTCGTTCATCTGTGTGACTTAACTGGGTTCATCAAGTTGTATATTTTAGGAAGTTCCACAAAAAGAAAAAAGTGTGGGAAATAAACCACTAAGAAACTGTGATACTAATTTCTTTGAAAGCACATGTAACTGGATTTTTGTGATTTGGAGCAACTTTGTTCTCACTGAAAGCAGTAGCAATATTGAATTAATAATTAGCTTTTAGTGCATGCTATATGTGCTGTTGAATGCTCTGTGATAAAGACTGTAGGCCTCACTAGCTGTTTTTACCATAACTTATGACCTGAAACATTTCCATTAATTGACTATTGAGGGCTCCATTGAGTAACATTCATTGTCCCAGCCTAGTTGAAGCAAGTATAATGATTTATTTGAGCAAATACAACAAGAGTAGTTTCAACATCTGTGTAAAAGCAGGTGATTAATTTCTGTTCTAGGTATTGTCAGTCCTGTATTTTTTCTAAGCTTATATTTTCAGAGTCAGTTCATATAAACAACTTATGTTCTTGACCTTTCATATTTTCTGTTTGCATTTGACGAAGAGTTGGAAATTAGATTTCAAGCCTGAAGATTGCACTTCAGTTTTAGAAGTTGTTCAAACATATTACACTACAACTACAATTAAAGTTATAACCTTGGATTCCATAAAATGCAGCAAAAGCCATTCATTTAATCTCAGCCTACCAGCAAAATTTCTCCTTAAGTTGAGATCATTCCCAGAAGGGCTTAATTCTGCCAGTTATGAAGAGTGGCTTTTTGAAACCCAAGCAAAACTTTTGTGCTCATTCAGTCATATCCTGTACTGCCAGCTGGTGGTCATGACTTGAAAAATTTAACCTAATGGAATTTATGCAAGCAATTTAAAACAGAAAAAAAAATACATAGAATAAAAACAGGAAAATGGAATAATCTGCAGAGATAGGTGGCTCTCCTAGTATTTGTCTTGAGCAGTATGAATAGGGAAAGAGAACCCACCTGTATTAAGATTTCCTTCAACTTTTTATTCTCCTGTACGTATCAGACTTATTTCAGGAAGACAAATGAACCAATTTATGTAACAAATGGCCATTAAGGCATGAATACTCACAGGACTTGTCCACAGAAATCATGGAGGAGTTTCTAGTTCATTTTTTCCTTAAACAATATTGTAAGAAATATGCAATATTCAGGATACAGTCAAAGTATATCTAATATTCTTGTTCAATGCATGAAAAATTTTGCCTAGAAATTTTTCTCTTTAAATACACTCAATTTATCATAGGTTTCAAAAGGTTGGGCCAATATGAGTTTCATCTAAAGCTACTATTATCTTCTAAACGCTAGTATTAAGGTTGTTAGCAATTTACCATAGAGAGGAGGAAGGCAGAAAAAGGGTTCTACAAAATACTGGACTTCTGAAGTAGCTTAAGCTTCTAAGGTCACTTTAATAAGATATTATCATTCCCTTATATATCCTCCGTTTCACACATGCAAAATAAATTTTAGGTAATTTTTCATTCATTTCATGCAGCTTCAATCTCTGAATATTTTGTACATCTTCTGAATGGTAAAAACTGCCAAAATTTTAGATACTAACATTTATTTCAAAATATTATCACACTCAATTTCATGTGGCATTGGGCTTTTGCAGTATTTTTGTCCTTTAAAAAACAATCAGGTATATTTGATTTGTAAATCATATATTACTTTCAGATGTTTACAGTATTTTATGGCTATTTTAATAGCAGCTTTGAAAGTCATCTTTAACACACTTGTGAATTTACTTGGTAAGTGACCTGAAAAGAGTTAGAATTTTCTCTTTGATATTTCTAATTGCTCCAGAACAAATGGACACAATTTATGAGGTAGAAATTTATTTGAAATGCAGATCCTGTAAATTCTTCTTGTAACTTTAATTGAAGCCAAATTCTTCACTTACTATAGCTTTATCAGGAACATAGAAAATCTTACACTTCTAGTTTAAAAACCTCACCATCTATATTAACTGAGAATTTGTCTGTAGGGACAGTTCATCTGCCCGGTAGAAAGTAACCATTTTTGATCAGTCCTCAAGACAGAGCTTCTCTTGACAGGCCTCACTGTAAATGCAATAAAGAAGCAGCCATATAAAAAAACCCAACCTGTTTTAACGAGCTTTAAGGTGGAAATCATAGCTCTAAATCCTAGTTGTCTGCTAGCATGTTTCTGCTTTGCTAAACCTATAAATTCTTAATCTGTAACAATATCAGGTTGCCAAAGTAACTTCTTGCCTTTGCATCTTTTGGGATCTCTGTCAGTGAGAAGATTGTGAAATTTGGGGGGGATTTCACCCAATTTAAGAATCTGCTTAAATTGAGGACACTTCTGCAAACTCTGTCTTCTTGGCCTTTAATTTTGTAGACTGGAACCTGTTTCTTTCTAATGCGTTATAATGCTTCCTACTCTTCCAAATTGTACACTAAGCTTTTTCTTTTGGTTAATATTTTGATCTTTGCCAAAGAACTAAGTGTTTACTGTCTGTAAGAATTAAGTGGAATTTTGGCCTATTTACAAGAATGCAATAAAGAATGACCTTGACAAGATGCATTTTCCACTTTTCCATCTTCTTTGCAAGTGGATCGAGAGAAATTTATACTGCAATGAGGCAAAAATGCCTGGAGCTTTCCACATCAGCTGCACGTTAGTTAAACCGATTTCGGGTTTATAAGAAAGGATGGAAAACCAGAAAACGAACTGTAAATATTAAGCATAATTGGCAACTAACTTCTTTATAAGTAAACATACAACTAAATTCTTATTTACTGCAGCAGCAGTGTTGCCTGACTTCTTCATCTGATGCTTTGGGGGTTAATGCAAGCTGATATGTGAAAGGTAGAACTACTGTAATAAACTGTTTATCCAGAGATACAGCTCACAGAGCTGCCTTTTTTTGAACAAGTCCAATAGAAGACAACTGAAGCAGTTTTTCACTGTTTAGGTTTCTGGTCTGTACCACCTCTCTCCATTTAGTAGACAGGTGGTTAGTTTACCAGATTCTGATGTGTCTGGCCAGAAAAATTGCATCCATATCAGTAGATATACCTGCACCATCCACCAGTACATCCTCCAGCATCAGTGGAGAAAGTGATTCAGTCTCACAAAGAACTTTTGTTGGAGAGTCTCCCTGAAGCTCTGTTCTGTTCTTGTGTTTTGTTTTTCATGTAATAAGAGATATTTTTTGGAGCGTGTGTTGACTGGCTAGATGATTTCTATTAGAATGCAGATGCTTGTTATTTAATACAAAAATATAATTATGCTAGGTGCAATCGGAGAGATATTGGAAAGATAATTTTGGAATAAGAATGTGATTTGATATGATTTCTATGTCTTCAGGGTATTAAACAGAAAATCAAATAACATCTTACATTATTTTTAAATAATCATTTTGGCAAAGTTGATAAGAGAATGTAGAAGCGAGCGATGTTCCCTTTATGTACAAATGTTGAGTCTTTCATGAGCTACAGTATTATAGAATACAGGACTGCATTTTGATATGGATTAGCCCATTCTATTTGATTGTGAATTAGATCATTATACTTACATAATTTTTGAAGCATATTTTAAATATAAATTATTTGTTACTTGTTGATGTTTTCCAGTTTTTCACTTTCTCCTTATGAATGTCACCTTATTTTGTGTTTACACGACAGCATTTTCAAGCATCCATGTTTTTAAATCCTTTAATTTTCTACTGTGTGGGATGCTGTTGCCTTTACTATTTGGATACTTTCAAGGTTAGGGAAGTGATGACAAAAATCTTCCATGCTTTCATCCTTCTATTTACCTGCAGGAACATCTGAAAGGTCTGTCAAGCACTTTGTGAAGCTGCTGACAAGGAAAGCAAGCACTGGGCTCCACAGACTCTTCACACAGGTGTGTGTTTGTTTGTTTTTTTAATTTATTAAATGTTTAATTTCATTTAAAACTTGTTTGAAGAGAGTGGGATGATAAACAGTCATCATACTAACAAGTGCCCTTTGGATAGAAGGCAGCTAAGATCTCAATTTTTACTTAAGACAACCATTGGCTGAGTTTCTGGGAAAATGAGATTTGATCCCATAGCAGCCAGTTTTATCGTTGTCAGAATGGCAGGTATGTAAGAAAATATAGTCCATTACATCTGAGAATGTGATACTAAAAGTCAATTTTTCTCTTAAAAACTAGACACAATGTGTGCGATTCCTAGAGCGTAAGGAAAGTGAATGTCTGGATTGCATTGAAACCAAAATGTTACTGTCTTTAGACTTTGCAGAAATCTCAAGTTCGACCTGAATTTTTTTTTATCTGAGTGACTACTGCTTCCACATTGTTCATCTCCTAGAATCTGTGTTGTTTTTGCCAGTGATGGTGAGATATTGATAATGATAGTGAGATACTGATTTTTGTCTACTAGTCAGCCAGCTCAAACAGGAAAAACAAAAGGGGGGATTCTATGTTTCAGTGTTTCTTCAGTGTTTTAAACCCTTTGGAAAATGATGTTGTACTCCCATCTTGATGTATCTTGTCAGGAAACTTGAAAATAATTTGAAGTATTGAAATTTTATTCAAAAATCACACATTCAAATTAGCTAGAAAAACTTGCCATTTAATGAAGCAACAATAGCTGTACATTGCTTTTTAGGACTTATCATACCATTATAATGATCATCATAAACTAATGAAAATAATTTTGCTGATGTTTTATAAAACTAAAGTAATATTTGTGGCTAGTTCATTATGTGACATCTCTGATATTACAGTGTGTTTGATTATATACCTTCAGAAAAAACCTGCAGAGATCAAAATGAATGAAAAAGCTGAATAAACACTGATTATGCTGCCTAGTTTTAAGTGCCCTTAAGAACTGTACATTCTGTGATGAAATAAAATTCAATTTTATGTAAAAGTAGTATGTTAGAAGTAATTCCAGCCTGTTATAATCTAATAGTTCTCTGATAAAGTGCACTGCTTTCCAGTACTGTAATGTATAGATTTTTTTTTTTTCTAGAAATTACTGTTTAGTTTAACACACATATTAATCAGTATTGAGTAGCAAATGCTGATAAGTATCAAAAACATTCTTTGCATCAGTGCTGATAGGCAGCGTTTGGTTCTCTTCACTTTTTTTTCCTGCTAGGTACCTTGAGGGCAGATGTGCTCTGCTAGGAGCAGTCATGTGATTAGCCTAATGTCATAATTTTTTTGCTAGTTAAAGTCTTGCAAACTTGTGAAAGCAGTACAGGCCCAGTGAAATAATGGGAAATTTACTTGTGAATGGACTGATGCTAAACTTCTCCTGATCTGGAGGTCTTGCTTTTCATGTGCCTTCAACCTGCATCTCTTGCCAGTTGTTAATTTGCATGTTCTTTCCAAGGTTTGCTTTGCTCCAGGTTAGTGTCTCAGGCAACTCCCTGAAGCTCAGCATTATTTCTGGGAATTATAGAGGCAGAATTATATCCTGGTAATTATCTGTCCTTTCAGATGTGCCCTCCCTGTCAAATATTTCAAATTACATGTGCTACTATTTGAAATACTTTTCTGTGTCTTCATCATTCACTGAGTAAAATTGCTAGTGGATGGAGGAGGCTGAGAGAAAACTGTTTACAATGGAATCTCACGCTTACTAAACTGAAAAAATTGTAACTAAACACCACCCCTCTGGAAAACTTAACATCTGTCTCTTCCATATGTATAATATCCATAAACGTTGTCATTCTCTGCAAGCATACTATCAAACTATGTAACCATATAATGGATAATCTATTGGTAATCTATTTGATTTGTTTTCTTATTTTTTCTATTATACCTCTGCAATGTCATTTAGTCACTATCTTGTGTGTGCTAAATATATCATAGTTAATAATATCATTGTTGCTACTGTCCCTAGGAGTGGATCTGTATTGGCAGATCCTGAAACTCCTTTAAAACTCTTTATTACGAAGCCTGGAAAATCTTTTATACTCATCTGGGCATGGTGCACTTGCCTGAACAGAAGCATCTAGTGTCATTTTAGAAGTACTGGCCTGTATTTAGTCTTGCAGCTACAACTAGAAAAGGGCATGGTCTTCTACAGGTCATGTCATGTCCATCAGCTGTGTGCTGACATCTTTGATACCCTAAGGCAATATTCTGTACTTATATTGGGGCAGCTGAATTGACTTCTTCAGTATCAGATTTTATCTCACCGAAACAGTGTGCCTGCTTAAGATATTGTTTTGACTTTCAGATGACTGAAAACATCTCTGTTGCCCAGCTCAGTATCTGAGTAGCCCAGAAACTTCATGACAAAGCAGAATGCATTGGGATGACACTAATTTGGCCATAAATTTACTACATATACAACTATGTATATATACAACTATATACATATTATATCTAAGCCAACAACCAGTGACTCTCACCTGTGTAATGTGGTTTTAATTTCTTTGGGTAACTCTTTTACTATCTAGTATAGAATCGTAGTTTCAGAACTGATGCATGAGTTAATGGAATTGACTCTGTGCTGTTTAATTCAGATGATCTTTGGGCCCTACACACCTGCTGACATTTCAGATTTTCATCCCTTGAACTAAGTTTATATTAGGGAGTCTTAAAATCTCAGTGTGCTGGGTTTTGCTTTGATACAATCTGACAGCAACTAGGTGCATACGTGTCAACTTCAGAGGAGTTTTCTACAATTCATCAATGTCTTGGTTTCTACAAGATAAAAGCAATACTGTTGATGGTTTTCCATTACTGTTTTTTGAGGGGGGAGCTTCTTTTTGGCATTAAAGTCCTTTCTCACTTGAATCGGTTGGTTTGTTTGGTTTGTTGGTTTTGGGTTTTTTTTTTGTTTTTAAATTAGTGTGATGTGATTTTAAATTTTTTTTTTTTTTCTCCTTTGGTAAAGCAAAGTCATATTTTACTGTCTCTTTTGTGATAGGTTTCTGTCTCTTTTATGATAGGTTTCTGTTCATTTAGCCTAAAATATTTTCTTTAAACTAAAAAATCAATTTTGCACACTACATCTAATGCCCAGTTTAAGGTTATCTTGTCCTTGGTAAAGGTAGTATAGATCTCAGAGTGGCTTATTTCTGTAGGGCATTCCAATGTCATGTAATTTGAGATACTTTTGATTAACCTATTGATTTGGGAGGATAGAGGGCAAACTGTATTTCTTTTTATTGTCTTTTTCCATGAGCTTGCTTTCTCTTCATGGGTAGAAGAAGAAATAGAAGTTTCCAGTGTAAATTTTTCAGTACCTATTAACACTTGAATGTTATTTTGCTTATTAGAAACAGTAGTTAATTTATATTATTTAGATAATAATGACTTAGTGAATCTGTATAAAAGCACCTAATGAATTCACTGGAAATGTTTTTCATAAGTACTGAGAATATGGAAGTATTATGTTATACCATATATATTTAATGATCTTTTGTTTTAAAAAAAATAGATTTTCCTCAGAAAGAACAGTGTTATAGGTTTACGGATTTGATAACATGTTAAAGGAAAACCTCTGATTAAAAGAATCTGTCTTATCTTTACTTGAAGATTTTTTTTTTCATTTACAAATAGAAATTTTTGTTACATGATTTCAGTATCCAAATTGGAAATGCCAACAATTTTCATTTTAATTTCTTTGAAGTAAAAAGTTTCTTTTTTCAGAATTGAAATTAAAAATGTAATCTCAAACATTTCTTTAATTCCTTAATTTAAAATCACTCCTTGTCTGTGTCATGCTTTCACTTAAAAAAATGCTTTATTTTTCATCAGGAGTATTTTCATGTGAAATATTGTGGTCAGCACTGTGCAACACTTCTTTCTCTGAAAATTTATGTGAAAAATAAGTTGTGATGAGTCATGTTCTGCAACTGTGCAAGGTGGGGATTTAGCTGCTTTGCAGTTTTCCGTAAGAGGAGATGCCCTACTTTGAAAAGTGAGTTTACCAGCTGTTATTAGCATCTGCAGTACTTCAAGGTCATGCTGTTTGTCTATAAACAGAAATTAGTTTGTTACTTGTAAAGTAAAGAAGCTCCTAAATTAATGTGCTTAAAGAATCATAAAATGGTGTATGTATTGATAAGTTTTCATCTTGGTTTACAACATGCCTGTGTTGACTAGGAAGGGACTACTAATGTTTAGAACAAAGTATAGACTGCCATGCTTACTGTTGGAATGCTTAGATGGGTACTTTGTTCAACTAAAACATGAGATTGTCACAAAAGCAGTTGGAGTCACAGTATATTTGTTCATGGGCAACCAACTAGAAGGTAACTACAATGAAAATATCTGCTTTTTTTTTTCCATTTTGTTGCTGGTTACAGCTAATACCTCACTGAATCTTTGAATCTGCTGAAGCAGAAGTCAGGGAGACAGGTGGACTTGACAGCCTTCCTAGATCCAACTTGTCATGATTTCCATGGAATATACTTTTGTAGTTAACATTGCTGAAAACAAAGCAAGTACTTCAAAGGTTGGAGGAAACTTGTTGAATTGAGGTTGAGACTGTTCAAAATCTCGGCTCAGTTTGCTACACAATCTGCTGTTTTAAAATTCAGTTTGTAGGATTGAGACTCTTAGAAAGTCTATGAGGATCTGCAATGATAGCTCTATATTTTAAACACTATTTTCATAGTTTCTGGAAATTTTAACTTTGCTGTAGAGTAGATAAATTGCATTATTTTAACAATTACATGAATCTTTGAGCTAGACAACACTTGATTCTTCATTGCTTAATCTGAAAATTATTTCCAGGTTATTTTCCCCATATATAAATTATACTTCGGAATACGTGCAGAATATTTCCCATCCATAATACAATTATAGTTGAGTATATATCCAGAATTATTAGGAAAAAGGAGAAACAATATTTCTCAAAGTTTATAAAATTTTGCCTTATTATCAACAGATAACAGAATAATTTGGGTATCAGTAACCAACTTATGACTATGGCATAACTGAATACAGAAAACAAAGTAATTAAACAGAAATAAAATGAAAAGGGTTGGTTATTATTAAAAAGTAGAACAGAAGTATAAAATAGTTCATCTAAGGGAGGGAGTAGCAGGTGTAGGAATGGGCAGCAGTCATTTGTCAACATAAGAAAACCATAATGGTAACATCGAGAAGAAAATTATGCTAATAGTCATGCCTCATGGTATGGTTATTACTTGCCTGTGATACATGAATGATAATGAGAATTGCATCACTTCTTGCATTTCTAAATTGCTTTACAACCTGATTGTATATACACTACATTCTGCTTCACAGTTGGCAGATTTTCAGCACTTTCCAAAGAGTTTATATTGTAACATTGTACATTCTTTGCCTTAATTATACATCCAGATGTGTCTCATGTTTCCATAAAATTCATGAACCCTTTCCCTGAGGTTTGTCCCTGTTTGTTCAGCTACAGGGGCTAGGGGTTTCAAAATAACCAGACCACCTTTCTACATATGTGGAAAACTGTCTTTCTCAATTACACCGTTTCTGTGCTTTTGTGAGCCCAGCACTAGACCTAGGTTTCACCTTCTTATTTATATGTATATTTTATTTAGAAAAAGCATTTTCTGCTGCAGTTTAACTCTAAAAACTGCACTTCTAATATTACTTTAATTTCTTTTACCAAATATGCATTTTGTTTTATCTGGATCACAGCAGAAGGCATTATAAGAGATATGTTTCAGAAGTATCAATTTCACAGACTTATAATTCTAAAGGAGTGCACATTATTTAATCAAGACCCTAATATGTAAATCCCACACAGCAATTTATCTGAATTGTGTCTCACAAGATCCAATATGCTTTTGAACATGAGTTGAACAATAATAACATTTTGAAAACTGACAGATCCTGTCTAACCTGTTTAATAAACCCTCAAATTTGTTCTATGATCAGTTAATTCCAATTAGAATTTTACTAAAATTCTATTAAACTTTCTTTTAAAATATTCTCATTTTAATTCCTTCCATAACACTTACAATAGATACATAACTGGCACAAGTTCAAGTGAGACGATTCTAATGATTCATTGTAAATTTAGAGTAGATGATATTAATTTCTATCCTATGACATTCCTGGTAAATCGAGAATGAGAGTGTAGTGCTCGTTGTTATCCAAGCTTCACTTCACTTAACTTCACTTTTCCAAGCTGATTCTGGGATGGTAACTATCACTTTGAGTTGTTCCATTTACATAATTCTACATGGCTATGAAGTACTGGTCTTCTTTGTTGGTATTGACTCTGAAATACAATAAATTTCTAATTGAATCAATGTCAGTTTTCTGGATTTCTGGGTTTGTGTCTTGGAGATCCTTGATTTTCCTCTTCTGTTGCTTCAGTTGCTTCAGAATTCAGCCACCAAAAATTATTAATGACCTATTATCTCTTAGAGTTTTTGCACCATACAAGGGATATTAAAGTTAGGTGCTAGTGCTTCCTTTCTCTTTGTGTCATTTATAAACTAAATGATCTGTAATTTCAAAGGCATGGAAAGCTCTCTCTTGGTGAGAGAAATGTGTTCTACTCAAATACTGACAAAACATGTATTTTAATTAAAAACCTTTCATACTGCATCTTATCAGTTACATAGTTCCAATTGAATAGTTTATCCTAAATGTGTTTAGCAGAATGCTGAAATGCACAAAGTATTTACTAAACCAAAAGTAATAAAAATATCTTGATATAGCTCAGAAATAATAGAAAAGAATAAAGAGATGACAGAGTAGACTCTTTCCCCATGTGCATTTTCACAGGTCCTTTTAGAGTCAATACCATTTGATTGTAGGTGTCTCATTTGAGCCTGTGGAAAGTCATGAATTTGAAACAGTGAGTTGGTGACATATATTTGAGAAAATAGCTACTATGATGGATGGATATACTCAGTTGCAATGAAAAAAGCATCCTAATTTTGAATTTACTTTTGATTATGTTTTTCAAAGCATAACATATTCTTGCTAGAATATGCTGCAGATTATGCAGTACCATCTTTGTAAGGTTTCCGTCCTGATGCACAAATTCAGAGAAATGTTTTGGCTAATCAGATTAACTTAGGAATTTTAGATAAAATGAAGCATTGCCTGTGCAGAAAGTGTACAAAGCTAACTGTGAATTTAGTATTCACTGCATTCTCCTCACTACTCTCTAACAAATATTTTCAGTTTTTACGAGGAGTGCATTCTTGTGCCACAGCTGTATACATTAATTAATTTAGTCAGTGTATTATTAAGTCATAGCCCGGCTTGTTATGTGCTATCTTCCTGTGGACAAATCCTGACTTTTTTTTTTTTTCTTTCTTTCGAAGTTTCTGGTGTTTACAAAGAGAAGTCAAACCGCTGAACATGTATTGCTAAACATTTTACAATAAACTGTATTCTTTACTAACCTGATTCATTAAGTTTTCATTGTTCACTTATGTACAGTTAAGCTTCTTCCACAAAACACAAACATAAAAGATTTCTTGAGTCACCCTCATGTTAACTGTAGTGCAAAACTGTATTCAGAAAAAGTTCCTAGTTTCACCATAGTGTTGAAACAACTTGCCTACTATTATAGCACGTGTGAAGAAAAGTTTTGGAAACATACAGTTTTTCAATTTCTTTTAAATTATGAATAGCAAATTTATGTCATTACAGCTTTATAAATACACAATATCCTGTTAATTATGCTTTATGGGTTCTTAAGTATTTTGTAATCCTTTCTGTAGCACAATATATTTTTCTTTATTGCAATAGGTTGCTTAGGAATGCACAAATCTCACTTAAAACGTATCTGCTTGAATTTTTTTACTGGTTGCCTTTACATAAAGGATGGCATCATTAATATGCCTCTGTCTCTGTGCTGGCACTGAGGATGATAATTTCGTATCATGCTTCTCAAAGTTGCCATCATGAAATAGGTGATAGCTCTCTTTGTATGTCTTTTCAGTCGCTGGAATTCATGAATCAAAACATGCCCATATACATGAGGGGGTGGAGAAGCAGTTTGCATAATCTAGGAAGCTACCAAAAAAACCCCAAACAAAACAAAAACAAAACACAAACACACAAAAAACCCCACCACAACAATGGCAAAAAAACATGAGGTGGGGAGAGGCAGTTTGTTTTTTTTTATTTTAGGGTTGAAATGCTCAGTTCATAGTAAGATTTTGATTCAAAAAAAGCTAATTTCATCAGTTCTATTAAAAAATGTAACTGCAACCAAAACCATGATATGAATTTTTATTTATTTTTTTAACAAGTGATATCGCAAGCAATATCATCACATATAAGCTACTTCTACAAATGGCACATGGTTCTGGTTTTTTTCATACGAATTAATCCGTTTTCCTGGCCAAAAACCTTTTTGCAGACTGACCTCTTCTCCTCTGAATGTCCTATCTGATTGTAATTAGCACCTGATTTGGTATCTCATAAGAGAAATACAGTGCTGATTTGGAGCACATTCACAGTTTTTCTCCTGTCTTGCCCTAAGATGGAAAACTATTACAGTGTGAGTACCAGAAACTCGGGTCTTGATGATGGGTTTGCAAAATGTTTTAAGACTAATGTTCCTCTTTGTTCACCTGCTGCTAAATCACACTAGGTACCTCCAAAAGAGGTGTTGAAAAATGACTCTGCCCAGTTGTGTTTAGTTTCTGACTGAGATAGCTTTATTTTCAGACTGAGGCTAGAAATCTGTATGGCAATATATTGCATAAAATAAAACTTGATTCTGCTAATAGATTTCTGACAAAAACATGCTTGTCTGACTGCTGTCACCTAAGCCATGGTTTACATCACTGCAAAAACTGGATTGATGCCACTATGGGTGTTTGCAAGGTAGTGTTGATGTTTAGTATGACACAGGTTTAAAGATCAGCTTTTTAAGCAAAGTTTATAGGAAAAGAGGAAAGAATATAATAAAAGATGGCAGGGTGCAAGGGGAAGGTAAGATTTGGGATTAGGACAGAGAGCATAAAAGGAAAGGTCTTTAGTCACTGCATTTTCCCAGAATAGGGGTGATAATTTAGCTAGGCAGGATCTATCATGTTGCTGTAAGGAGAGTCACCATTTCCTTTACCTCCTGACCTGTTCCTGCATAGTTATAGGTGTACAAACTGTTTGGATCTGAGTCATTTGTGAGAAAAAAAACATTTACAAGTCTAGTTGTAGATTGTGAGAGAGAATAGTTCTAGACAAGGGCATGTGTAGTGGCTCTGGCTGAGCTACTTTTCCCCATCCAGCCCTCATGCTGCAGTACTGGGAATTGGAGGGTGTTGGGGGGAGTGATAGAAGGGCTTGGTGGGCACCTGGTGCCATGCCAGGGTTGACCCACCACAGCATGAGTGATTAGTAACACAAAATTGCAAGCTGTCTGGCTAGTGAGAAGCTGCTTTTGACCTTGACTCTGGGGAGACTTTATTGTGGCCTTCCAGTATCTCAAGGGGGCCTACAAGAAAGCTGGGGAGGGACTTCTTAGGCTGTCAGGCAGTGATAGGACTAGAGGGAATAGATTAAAACTAGAGATAGGTCGATTCAGGTTAGACATTAGGAAGAATTTCTTCCCCATGAGGGTGGTGAGACACTGG
>WUAM01000269.1:6536890-6547506 GCA_024336885.1 Actenoides hombroni | reverse complement strand
GTTCTTTATCCACTGAATTGTCCATCCATCAAATCCATATTTCACCATCTTGGAGACCAGAATGTCATGCGGGACAGCATCAAAGACTTTGCTCAAGTCCATGTAAACGATGTCGGTTCCTCTTCCCCTGTCTATTGATGTTGTGACCTTCTCATAGAAGGCCACGAGGTTAGTCAGGCATGACTTGCCCTTGGCGTAGCCATGTTGGTTACAGCCAATCACTTCATCTTTATTCATCTGCCTCAGTAGTACCTCCAGGAGGATCCGCTCCATGAGTATAGTTTCAGGTAATGATAAATTTCATACCTACTGCCATCAAAGCTGAGTGTTTGTTTCCAAGCTTTTGAAACTGTTTCTAATAGCAACGTCAAAATATTTAGATTGTTGGGAAATTTAAATTTTGACTGCATTTTCCATATAAGTTAGCTTGTCTTGTCAACTGAAATGTTGCCAGAAACTTTTGAGAAGACAATTTTCAGTCACCATCCAAAACAGAGGAACTTCCCTTTCTCTTCCTTTTTGAATTGGATTTCCAGCCTTGAAGATTTGTTGCAGATTTTTCAGTACAAAGGGTACAAGGATCTCACAATTTCTACAGCATAATGTGGTGAAGACCAAGTGTTTTATCCTCACTGCACTTAATTATATTTGGGTTTCTTCACAGAACATCCGTCTTCTAGCAAATCCTGGCTTGAATTGGACTATTCTCTTTCCTGTGCCTAGAATTCAAAGATTTGATGCTTATTATGAAGCACATAAAACCATAAAGTGTTATGAAATCTTTACTGCAGCTACAGTAATGTTTGTTTCTTTCCTAAAGTAACATTTGGCAGAATAGTGCAGCATGAATCATACCTGATGCACCAGAGCAGGATCGTGATTTATTTATATGTTTTTTCTTTATGCGTCAATGAATTTCAAACCTTTTCATTTTGTTGCTCAACATTATTTTTACTATTCCACAATATTGACAACAGATGTTCTTTTATTTATCAATAGAAAGCAGAAAAACACAAGGCATCTACTAAAATAGCCTAGGTTTTCTTTCCATCCTTCCATGACAATGAACTCTTGCTTTACACAAAGTGACTGAACTTAAGTTTAGTATTTGCTGGCATCTTTTGTCTCAGATCTTCTCTCACAGTTTACGATGGAAGGTGAGCAACTAATGTGCCTTGCATAATGGCTTGGCATGAAAGTATACAGTAATAATAATAATGCTTACTTTTCAGCTTCAGAAGAGATGTCTATATCTAAATTATGAATATTCTATTTTAATGCGATGATAAACCACCATAAATATTTTGAATACGGGAGAAAAATGTTTTATATTACTTCTTCATTGATTTTGAAGTGGAGTTTGCATTTACAAAGGAGTTCCACTACCTAAAATACTGGTTACTATTAAATTAATTTAATGCTGATTTCTTAATTTACCATTTTTGTATATTATAGCCATGCACTCTGAGAGTTCATAACAGAAAGCTTCTGACTTAGCAATAATAGCAGAAATTCAGCAGAGGAATTTTAGCAGTTCAAACCAGCTGAAGATCTAGACCTAAGGTAATAAGGTTTAATATGGGTGATAATTAGTATATCAACAGTAGCAATAATTTTCAACATGCAGCAGAGATGTTCCTTTTGAGGACACTGAGAACACTTTATTTTGAGACATGAGATACTAGTTAGTTAAGGTCTGAAATGACAAGATTAAGGGGCAAGGTTAAACCCTGTTTTAAGATTAAAATAATGCCTCTAAAAGCATTAGCATTTAAGAAATCTGGGACCTGCCCTCTTTTTGTCTTTAAGAAATTATAAGGTTCAGCAAGTGGTGGATGGAGGGAGAGTATGGGTGTTTTCCCTATCTGCTCTTTAAAGGAAATGGGATATAAACTTCATATGAGAAACTAAATGTCTTTCTCCCAGAAATGGAAGTGACTCATCTTTTTTAAGGCTAAAATTTCAGCCTTGTGCATCATTAGCGTCAGTTAGCTTCCACCTAAACAGTAGCTTAATAATGTGCCTGAGGCATCATCATTACAATGTGTTTGCATGTCACTGAATACCATACTCCAACGTAGAAAATAGTAACTTGTATTTGTTGTATTCTATATAGGAACTCTCAGAGAAATATCGTAGCAGTTAGATTGTTTCCTAAGGCCATGAGTTGTAGCTGTTTCTTGACTCAGGGGCTATTCTTGCAAATGCTAGCGCCTAGAGATTTCCATTTGTTTAAGTGAGGTTTGGATCAAGTTTTGGGGAAAACCTGAACATTATGTTATATTTTTTTCACCTCTGTTTATGCTTAAGTCTGAAACAGTAACATAGCTACTGACCAGCAGCTCTCTTGTTCCACATGCAGTCTGTTTCCTTAAAAGACAACAGGAATATGAAGATTCCAAGATACTTTATCTTAAGAATTTCTGAAATATAAATTGTTACAGTACCTGATTTCTATTGTGAAAAGGCAGCCTCACATAACAGAATACAGTATGTGGCACAAAAAGATTATTTTGTGCACAAATCTATTTTTTTTCCCCCATATGTTTTTCATATTATTATGGTACATCAGTTCTGTAAGTTTCATAAAGTTTTTATTTCTAACTTGTTTGAGTTTTTAAAGATTTTAATTGCTTATCTGCTGATTAGGCAGACCCAAGCATACACACTAATTTGTGATTATTCGGTAGAAAGCAATTAATTTCTTGTTTATGATAAGACTAGAAACTCCATCTTTCATTTGGCTTTTTCATGACTGAAAAGAAACTCAGAAGAGTTCCTGGAATTTTTGTTGTTACAAAATGTGATAATTATACAAAAAAAAAAAAAAAAAGCTCACCAGAACAGTTACCTAGTTATTAATGAAACATATGAAAGTTTAAATATTACAAATCTGTAAGGTAAAACAAACTGAAGAATTGATTTTAATAATTGGGTAACACTACAAAAATATAACTATTTGAAAGCAAAATTTGATCCTTCCATGTATCCTTGTCTAACCTCTTACTAAGGACCTATCTTATTAGCTGAACCTACTGCGTCTGGTTAAGGAAACACTTATCACCTGAACCCCAGTGGCTGAGTGAGTTGACAGAAAAAATAGCTTTGAGTTTTATCCAGGAGGAAATGAGAGAGTATATTTCTGTCTACCTCTCATCTTATAGCAAGCGTATCTCTGAATTGTGTTTTGCTCACATTATGTGAAAAGTCTCCAGGCATTTACTTCCAAGATTTGCTGCAATTCTGGGCACAGGTTGATACTGAACTACATGATGAGGTACAGTACTTTTTTTTTCCTTACTTTGATCTTGGCCAAAGAAGCTACTCTACATAAGAGTTGATATTAAAGACCTAGGGGGCAAACACAATCTCTATAGTTCTAATGCTGTGATGGAAGAATAATGTTTGAGGTTGAAGCAAAGGATTCATTAACTAGAGACTGCAATTTTTCTCATTAGCTATATGCCTATATTTAGAGAAATAACTTTACACTTGATATAAAGAAAGTATATGTGTGTTCACATATATGCATATCAAACCCTCCTTCCACTGTAATATCTAAATCTATCCAGAATTACTTTTTTATAAGATATTAAAGAAAAAGGGAGAGGGCAGTATGCAACTACTCAAAGCTTGCTTTGCTAACATTTAATGAAAAGCTGTATTACCACATGTTACCTCTTGAAGATCTATGAGACTACTATAGAGTCAAGTTCTGGTCCTCTTATGATATTCAGAGAACTTGTAATCAAAAAAAAAAAAGCTTAAAAAACAAGCTTTTGGAGGTTTATTTAGTACCTCACAAGCTTTTTTACTGATTTTTTTTGAGGGGGGAACAAAAAAGTGGTAAGAGAACAACTAGCTACAGGAAACACAGACCATTTAAAATGATTGTCTTTCCTGCAGCTCACAACTTGGGCAGCTGCATATAGGTTTATCACTCTGCTCCTGTTACAGAGCCTTTTAGTGGAAGAAGCTGCATTACACTAGTTGAAAAGGCATAATGGTAACATCAGCCAGGATGCTTAACACCCCTTAAGACCATATCAGTTTTTTCACATATTCCCATTCAATTTGATCCTTCTTTGTTATTTTACTGTATTCTTCAAGGGTCTGATTTGTGCATTTGTTTTAATTAGTCAAAGGTCTATAAATCCCAGTAAAACAAGAATTTATTTTTTTTAAATTGAATTTAAATTTATTTTACAGAACTACTTTTATAACACCTGACATTTTATATAGCCTGGTTTTTGTTCTTTTTTTTTCCTCTCCTCATGAGAAATCTAAAGAAATCATATAGCCACTGTTTACTTAATTTAATATGTTCTGGCTTTGCCTCCATTGTGTTTCTAATTCAGAATGCTGTCAGATATTATCTGTGGAATATAGATATAATTTTTTAAATTTTTTTTCTTATCAGAATATAGAGGGTCAAGCTTTGTTTGTTAGTAATTATATTGCTAAAATTATGAATTTTATATTATGTAGCCATTCTGTGAGATCACTGGAACACGTTATGATGACTTGATTGTTAGAAGTCTGTATGTTTTGAGGTATCCTTGATATCCACTTGCAAGGCATCAGATATCTTCTTTTAGACCTGTTACAGTATGACTGAGTGCTAGAAAATCTGAAGTTTCCAAAGCATATAATCATATGAAAGATCAAGTTATGTAAAACTTAGTAACTTCTAAAGAAAAAATAGTTCCTAGTTTCTAGGCTAAAATGAATTAACATTGTAGTATTATTTCTTGTAGCCTGAGGATAGTATTTTTCTTCATCGTTTTATTATTGTTGTTTTGTTTTGTGGGGGTTTTTTTTGTTTGTTTTTTTTTGGGTTGGTTTTTTTTTTTTGTTGGTTTTGGTTGTGGGGTTTTTTCAAGAGAGTTTTAAAGTATTTGTTACAGATGAGATTTCCAGGTTCAAAACTCTGTATTTCACATTTTTTTAAATCTAGATACTTAAACATCTACCCTCCAAGGAAATGCATCTGAAATATACTCAGCAATATAGCTCACTATGAAAGTCTTTGAAAATTAAAATGAAAAGTCATGACAGTGTAACTTGCTATTTCTTGGGAAATGCATATGTAAGTAGCTTTTTGTAATTGTTCATGAAGCTTTTAGACAGATATCCCCTCAGGTAGCTGTGAGTTTCAATAGAGTGTGTGATGATATTGTTTATTCAGGTTACATATTAGCATTCTTTACACTTCACTACTTCTTTAGACTTCTGGGACTTTGTATAATTGATTCTGTAAACTTATTTTGCTTGTCTGTAAACTTATTTCACTTGCCTACAGTGTAAAATGATTTTCTATAATATATTGTCACATCTCACTATGGAAAAAAGTTTTACAAAGACGCTTTCCTGAAGTTTACCAAGGTTTACTTCTTCCTATTACAGCACAGGCAAGTCATGTTGAAATTCAGTCTAATGCCAGTTTTGTAAGTTGACATGCCAATAGTGATATCCAAAATAATTTTGCTGATGAACATTCCTCTATTTCACTAATTTGAAAAATCCACTGAATTTCTCAGTGGTTTCACCTTGCACTAAGCTTTCAACATAACTAACTTTTTTCTAACATGTAAGAAGAAAGTATTTTATTGGTCCACAGAGATTCTTCATCTTTATAAAGGCTGATGCTACGAAGTTCCTTGTCACCTTTCCACCTGTCCTCTGATCCACTTGGAGTTACTAGTTCTGGAATGATTTTTCTTTTCAAGGAATAAGTTTGAGATTTTTCCAAAAAGTAGTTTGAACTACTTAAAATTCTCAACCACTGGAAAGGAGTCCACAGCTGACAGGCTGGTTATTAAATACTACATATCCCACATAGTAATGCACCAGAAGAAAAAAGATGCAAGTCTGCAAGTTTCCCCACAATCAGAAAATTTTACCGTTGAGCATTGTATTTTGAATAAAACTAAATGTGGCACCAACTGACATGATTATCATGAGGTAATTGGACCCAAGGGATTAGAAGCATTTGACTTCAGGTTGTACTTGTAAGAACCCAGAATGTAAATTATAATAATTACTTCACAATAAAACTCTGTATAACTGCACCTTATTTCCCAAGTAGCCTGAGGTTAGCAAAATGCTTTTAGATATCTTCAGGAATTTCATTTCCTTTGTGCCTTAAGGCTACTTCTATTAACATCAGTTTGATGAAGGATTGAAATGAACAAATGCAAATGTACCCGAATTCTGCTCTACAACTTCATTGCTGTTTTGTAAAGAAACTGTTTATGCCCAGTATCATATAATAATTTTTAGATTTTTTTTCAAACTAAGTGCTGCAGAAGTCTTGTGTCTTGCACAAGTATTCAGTGGTTATTATCTGTGAAGTCATATTACACTGAGATTTTTAAACAAGCCAAAGATTTTTCATACTTTACAGTCAGAAGCCAAAGAGGTTAGGAGGAATCTGAGAGACAGCTTTAAAGACTGCTGCCTCTTATCCAGGACATGTAAAGCTCAGGGTATTTTACTGCAGTTAATACTACTATTGTCATATCTATGTTGCTCAACTGCTGACTATGCAATTTTCTGCACTAGAAACTCCTTACATCACTTAGACTGACAAATGCATACTAACCTCACAAGGGGAAGGGAGAAACCTCTAGAGTCATAAAAAATGAAAAGGGTGATTTATAGCTTATGTGATGAAGCAACTAATTCTAGCTCTGCTTACGTGACCTGGTAGAAGAAAAGGACACATTGAAGTTTTGCTTATATTCTCTCACTTCCATATATCAGAACTTCCCTAGTAGTGAGTTAAGCGCTAAGTCAAGATAAGCTTAAGTCAAGCACTCCCGTGAGAGTTGCATACTCTGCCTCTACTCATTGTCTTTATGGGTCCCCCCTGCATTGAGGAAACTCCCTGTTTAAAAGGAAAAAAAAAAAAAGCAGGCGCCACAAAGAAATATGTTACAATTGATGGTGGGGAAGGAACAAAAAAATTGTTGTTGTGTTTCACTTCTGTTAATCTACTTAATAGGATGTTGTTTAGCTTTTGATGATGGCGGTAATAGCTGTGAGTGAATGCACTTCTCTACTGTAAGCATTTGTTAGAAATTATATACTTGTTTGACTCTACTTCTTTATGACTAAAGGAACAGCTGAACCTAAAGTTTTTAAGCAGATCTGAAAAGTAAAACTTGTTTTCTGCACTGGCATAAGGTCTGCAAATGTGAAGGAATTTGAGACATTCTCTTTTTTTCTTTCTGAAAATATAGGTTGAATTTGATTTACCCTCTAAAACTTACCTACACGTCAGAGTACAACTGAACAGCATTTCTAGCACAGTAATGACCTAAGTTGTGCAGTCATTAATTATTTCCATCACTGAAATATGTGATGCCATTAGAACAAAAGCAGACTGTCTTTATAACTCGAAGAAATCAAACATCAGCCACCCAAAACTAATAGCCTGTCATTACGTTTCTTTTTACCAGAGACTAAAATTTTGCTCTTGCTGATTTGAAAAGGTTCTCTGGAGTAAATGCTTATATAATATACATAAATCATATTCTCCACCAAGTAACCTAATGATGCTTTAGAAGTGGCATCATTAGGCTTCTACATAATATTTTGCCTGACAAGGGATGAAAACTGTCTTGTAATTATCAAGGAAATTAATAACAGGGAAAAATAAATAGTATTCAATGAGACTTTACATTAACTTTTTCTGAAAAACAAACAAAGAAAACAAAACACACCTTTCTGGGGCCTGATTTTACTAGAATCCCATTCCCAAAGTATATTCTGTTGCTTTCAGTAGGAGTAGGATTGGATGGTTTTAGTTTTTTGTGGGTTGGTTTTTTTGTCTGTTTGTTTGTTTGGGTTTTTTGTTTGCTTTGGTTTAGTTTTGTGTGTGTGTGTTTGCTGTTATGTTTTTAATTTGGTGTTTGTTTTTCTTGTCATTCTTACTGTCTGTTCTCATAGATAGGATTCATAACGTTTGGGGTTTATCACTGGGAGTAGTTCACTGTGTTTTTCTTTATGCTTCTTGAAAATTTCTTCAAGAAATTTGATCAAAATCCATTTTGTGTACTGCACCTGCAATATTGTTTCCCTGAAAACACATTTCCTTATCTTTTGTCTAGATGGGAATGCGTTTTGTTTCTGTATCTTATTTTATAAATCAAAGCACCAAATGTTAATTACTTTTAAAACAAAGAGAACTACTAAACTGTATAAAATATATTAATTACATTACATACATTGTAACAAACTATTACACGAGTGGTATTATGACAGAAGAAACAAAATTTTGGATTGCAAAAGTTTGGTTGGTTTTTTGTTTTCAAGTTGTGTCACAGAAATATGGTTGCCAGTCTTGCCATTTCTGCTCTAGCATTTTTTGAAGTTAATTTTGTATTAAAACCCTGCTAAAAGCACATTATACAACTTGCATTATCAAGTTAAATCTTTCTGTCCTATCTATAAAATGTGTAGGCCAGTCAGTAGAGTCAGGTCAGATATCACAACATGAAACATTTTCTGTGGTGTGCCTGACTGAGGTGATTTGAGAATGTTATTAACTTCTACATATGCACTTCTGTGTTTCTGTGTGTACCTCCATGCTAACTAGTTTTACAAAATCAGAATCCTAATACTCTATTAGCCTATAATGACAGCCATTCATGGTTTGTTACCCTCTACTCTGCTAGTTCTCAATCTTCAGTTACAAAATTAATGAAATCACTGACATTTAAGTTTCTTTTCATCCATACTCCAGATAATTACCTGTATATACTTTAACGATTTCCTAACACACTTCATAGAATTAAAGACGTATGCAATTTGTCTTTCATCTAATGCCTTTTGAGGAAGCATACATCTCAGTGCTCTTTGTGTCAAAATATTGTTTTGGTTGCAGCATTGTTCTCTATAATTCAAAAAGTTTCCTAATATCATATTCTTAAAATATCTGAGACTAGCCTGGCTTAAAGAGCTTAAACTTCTGCAAGCTTTCCTTTGAATGGACATTTTCATTGAAACTGCTCATCTCTATCAACATAGTGGCACATCTCTTCAAGCCTAGAATGAAAATTTTAGATGCTTGTTGAGAGAAAGTAACTTGCTGGATTTTAGATACTTCCATCTCTAGTACTAGAGTACTCTAGTACTAAATAGTAGCTGTATACATATTTTGAGGACTGTAACTTCAGATATGCCAAAAAACATATATATTTTTTTCTGTCTGGCTCTTTGAGCCTTCTTGGCTGACAAATTATTTTTATCTGTTTATCATTTTCTCTATCAGATATCATGGGGTTTTTTTATTCCATAGCTTATCCTGTTGCTTTTTGTCTTGGTTGTTACTTGCCCGCATATTCTGTCATGGATGAGTGGCCATGCTGCAGAAATTTTCAACATAGATAATCACAGCATTAAAATATGCACAAAGTTAGAATGAAGTTTAACTCACTTGGTACTGTCTGTTCTTGTCCCATATAACAGAAGCTATTCTAGTCTATAGGTCAGTACTTGGTAATAACATTTCTGTAATATTGCTGTTTGGTTTTATTTCTTTAAGGGAGATGGCAGATACAGTGTGTAAGAGATGCTAAATCAGAGATTCATTCATTTCATAGCATTTCTATTTATAACAGACCAATGTGGCTGGGTAGGTAGATCTCATTCTTTTGCTTCCATTGTGAAGGTATTTTGTTTCTACCGCTTAAGGCTAATAGTTGATAATCACAGATGTTACAGGTTGAAGATCAATTTTTTTCTGGTGAGTGTTGTGTGCTGAATTTTGTTCTACTACTGCAAATAGAAACTAGGATTTCTTATTTTACAATTTCCATTACACTTTCTTTCAAATTGTATAAGTATTGCATATGCTTACTTTTTTATCTTTTGATTTCAAGTTAAAAGCTCATTAAACCTGTGTAAATTCTATTGAAATTCATAACAGGACTAATAGTAACCAGACTGTGATATTTAGTAGTGATAACTGTCTGTTTTCTGTCATAAATCAATAGTCAGTGTCCATTCGTTTCACATTGTCCATCAAAGTGCCCCTGCATGATTGTAATGATTTTCCCAATGAATTTTAAGTAGTAAGTTGAAGACTTTGCATTTAAAATATCTTTGTTAGTCCCTTAAGCCATTACACTTCCTTATACAAAATAAATTTTAGCACACAATCACAGCAAGATAGCTTTTTTTTTTTACCCCCAGTTCACTTTGTTGGCTCATGTAACAAATTATGCTAACATTTCTAAAGTGCTTTGAAGTTACAAAATATTCTACAAGTGTGCTCCAAAAGGTGTCGGACAATAACCAGTTTATACTGAGGAGCTGTTTCATATCTTGTTATATTGAAGAAAAGTTTTTTGTGATTTTTAGGTCTCTTTGAAACACTTGCTTCTCAGTTGGCAGTTTTCTCTGCTTCGTCAGTGCCCAGAGGCCATGAAGTGGGGACTCAATTTTCAGAAGTTTCACAAATTTTTAGTTGTAGTGGGTCTGGCTGAGCTTCTTTTCCCCATCCAGCCCTCATGCTGCAGTACTGGGAGCTCAAGGGTGTTGATAACACACCCGTGTTATGACTGCCAGTGCTCACACAGCACCAGAGGCTGGGGGGGCAAGATGGGGGA
>WUAM01000269.1:6511969-6536790 GCA_024336885.1 Actenoides hombroni | reverse complement strand
ATTATTAAAACACAGAGTGGTGGCGTGGGCGGGATATGGAGGGTGGGGAGGTGGGAGGGGGGGGGGGGGGGGGGGGGGGGGGAGGGGGAAGAAAAACAAATGGTGCAGTTGATAGGAAGGAAAAGAATTCACATAGAACCTTAGTGGCTTGCCAAATTTTATCTTGTAAAAATGATTTAAAGTACTCTAACTATTCTGTATTCCATAGAGTATACTGTAGAAGTTTTTCTATAAATTCTTTATTATCAAAATCTGTGAAAATGTGCACAAATGTTGTTATTTTTGTATTCTAAATCTTGATTACTTATTTAGCTAATTTTGGCTGAGGGTGAATCCAAAGAAGTTTGGAAACTGGAATTTGAATTAAGCCACTTGCATTCCCTTTGAGGGTACACTTACTCTAGAATAAATCAGGAATGATTATTCATTCAGAATAATTCTAGTAGATAAGATGTCAGTTCATTAGGAATTAGCTGATAGTTAAAGGAATACTGACCCATTTCATGTTCTTTTCTTTTAAGTATAGAATCATATTTTTATGCTCCAGACACAGTGAATCTTGTCACATTGTTCATCAAGTCCAAGCTCATTATTTTGTCTATGGTCTTACATGTGATACCTCCAAAGAAGACCGTGATATCTCTGAAGGGTATATGATGCTATGATAAAATTTTAAATTATCAGTGTGCAGTGGGTCTGGCTGAGCTGCTTTTCCCTATCCAGCCCTCATGCTGCAGTACTGAGAGCTGGAGGGTGTTGGTAACACACCCAGGTTATGACTGGCAGTTGTCACACGGCACCAGAGGCTGGGGATGCAAGATGGGGGAGGGGATACAGCCAACCTGAGCTGACCAGTGGGATATTCCATACCATATGATGTCAGCTCAACTATAAAGGGAGAGGGCAGGAGGAGGATGGGGGTGCATTTGGCTTTGTCCTCTGAGCAACTGATATGTGTTCTGGAGCCCTGCTTTCTGGACTTGGCCCAACATCGCTTGCGGATGGGAAGTAGAGAATAACATCTTTATCTATCATAACCCATGGCTCTTTTCTTTTCATCTTATTCTCTCCCTGCTTGCCATGCTGACGGAGCTTGGGGGGGGAGTGATAGAAGGGCTTGGTGGGCAACTGGTGCCCAGCCAGGGTAAACCCACCACTTCAGTAAAGTGTCATTTTGAGTTTCATGAAAATAGATAAATCAGTAATTTTTTCTGTTGTCAGACTTTAGACCTGTGGCTGAAATCTGTGCTGTTGCAGGAAGATTGCTTCTATTAGCTTAGTAGTTCAAAGCTACCTAAAAGTCCCACTTGCAACACAGACCTCTCCAGGAATGTCTTTTCTTTCATAAACTGCATTTAGTACTTTTTCCTTTTTTAAAATTAGTCTATGAGGCTGATGTGTATGAAACTGGCTGGACAGTCAGGCCTGAAGAGTGATGATGAATGGAATTAAATCCAGTTAGTGGCTGGTCACAAGTGATGTTCCCAGGGATCAATACTGTGGCCATTTCTCTTCAATACCTTCACCAGTGATCTGGACAAGGCCACCAAGTGCACCCTCAGTAAGTTTGCAGATGACATCAAGTTTGGTAGGAGTGTTGATCCACAGAGGCTGGATCAATGGGTTGAGGCCAGTGGTATGAGGTTCAACAAGGTCAAGGGCCAGGATCCTACACTTTGGTCACAGCAACCCCATGAAACACTACAAGCTTGTGGAAAAGGACCCCGGGGGCGTTGGTCAACAGCTGGCTGAATGTGTGCCAGCAGTGTACCCAGGTAGCCAAGAAGTCCAAAAGCATCCTGGCTTGTATCAGAAATAGTGTGGCCAGCAGGACTAGGGAGGTGATAATCCCCCTATACTCAGAACTGATGAGGCCATACCTTGAATACTGTGTTCAGTTTTGAGCCCCTCACTACAAGTAGGACATTGAGGTGCTGGAGTATGTCCAAAGAAGGGCAATAAAGCTGGTGAAGGGTCTAGAGAACAAGTTTGATGAGGAGCAGCTGAAAGAGCTGGGGTTGTTTAACCTGGAGAAAAGGAGGCTTGTGAGAGACCTTAAAGTACCTGAAAGAAGGTTGTAGTGAGGTGATGGTTGGTCTCTTTTCCCAAGTAACAAGAGATAGGATGAGAGGAAATGGCCTGAAATTGCACCAGGGGAAGTTTAGGTTGGATATTAGGAAAAATGTCTTCACCAAAAGGGTTGTAAAGCCCAGGAACAGGCTGCCCAGGGAAGTTGTGTAGTCTCTGTCCCTGGAGGATTTTAAAACACCCGTGGATGTCATGCTTAGGAACATGGTTTAGTGGTAGACTTGGCAGTATTAGATTTCTAGTTGGACTCAGTGATCTTAAAGGTCTTCTCCAATCTAACTGTTTCTATGCTAGTCTGAGTAAACATCACACTATAACAAATAACATGGCTTTCATACATGGAACAGGAAAGTGCAGGAAAAATTGAAAGATTCCCCTTAAAAAAAAAAAAATCCTTTAATTTGGGAATAAGAAGACCCATATAATGCATCACACCTGGAGCTATACCATTTCCTAGCCTAGGGGTGTAATGAACCATTAGTATACTGCATTGCCTGGACATTTTCTTTTTACTTCGAAAGGAAAATGGAGAGGAAAATCAGAGACGAAGCACAAATTTTCCGCATTCCTTAGTTGTTGAAAATACAAAAGATCACAATTGAAAGCTAAACTGCAGTTGATCCCTTTGAAAGAAAGGCTATTTCATTTCATCTGTCCTAAAGAAGCTTAAGAAAACAAACTGGTACCATCTGCAGCACAAAGTGTCTGGGAGGCAAGCTGTAAAGAGAAGATGTAAGTTTGTGTGTTGATGTATGTACATCGCTGTTTAAGTTCACAGCCCTGCCACAGTATTTTAATTTAAGCATAATGGATTTTTCAGAATTAAATCCTTACTTATTTCAAAAGCAAATTTACTAGACATATGTAAAGTTTATTTCTGAGTTTCTATCTAAACCTTTAAACAGAGAGTTATTCAGCTTCCTGTTACCTTAAGTTTGCCATCTAAATGAGCCCTTTATGTCAGAAATTAATGTAGACATATCATACACAGATAACTTTTTATTCTGTAAAAAGTAGATATAAGTTTGGTATGACCAGGAGTCTCAATCAAAATTCGAAGGTAGAAATCCTCACTTTTCCAGATTGAATAAAATGGGAATTTTAGGCTTTCTTCTGGTTATGTTCTTACCATTGTAGATTTGGGTGACATGAGTAGAAAATTTAAGTACACGTTGTAACAGCATCTACTTATTTATCAAGATTTCAAATATTTGTTTGTCCTTATATTTCTTAATTGTTGTATATGTCACTGACTTGGGTATTTCATGTGTATCAGATGGGAATTTCTGAAACAGTATAGAACAAGAACCTTCCTTTGGAAGTTGAGGACATCTGCATGGAACTGGAATTTATGAATGGTCTTGAGATTCCAAAGAATTTTTCCTAGATAGACCTATAGGAATATGCACTGTAAGCTAATGTAATGGATCACATGTCAATGAAGACAATTATTTTTGGAATATATCTAGGATTATTTTTGGTAAATATCTAGGGCTACAAAATATAAATGCTAACCATTGCTATGTCCTTAGGACAGAAAAATTACACTTACTTCCAGAAGCTGTCCCTTTTAATCTTTATAATCCATAAAACAAAAGAGAGAGCGGCAATCCTGAACTGTAATCACTTGTAATCACAAAATAAACATCAAAACTTTCATCACTGAAGGAGGTAAGGCTTGGATTGCTGTGCAAGGCATCATAGGAGGAAAAAATCTTTCCAGAAGACCTTGCTTCTGAGGAAAATTTTTCAAAATAGCATACAACCACTGAGGTCATTAAAGTCAGGAGAGGTGATAAACGCTAAATGAAGGGTCACTGCTCTCATTCTAGTTCCTTTGTACTATGCAGAAAAGCCTGATTTTCTACAGGGGAACTCTCCCTTGTTGCTGTACTGTTGAGCATGCCTGTTTGGAGGAACCTCATAGGAAACCCTTGGAAAGTGATGGCATCACAGTGTACTGCAGAGATGTTGGGGAGCTCTGAAATGAAAAATGCTCTCATGTTATGGACTCTGTCCTTAAGCAATGCAAGGCCCTGTGTGGGAGGGCAAAAAACTGTCTAAAAACTGACTATGCCCATTGTGGCCTCAGGAAACCATGATCCACCTCTCATGAAGGAAGTACAGAATCATAGAGAATCCCGAATAAAGTGTTTAGGAACAAATTAATAGCCTGCAAGAATTAGAGTGTAAGTCCATGATGCCATAAATACTAATGGCAGTGCATATCACTTAACCCAGCTATTAGGTCTAATTAACTTTATGTAGACTATTTGGTAATAATAAGTTCATTATATGTTCCTTGGAATTAGAACATAAACACATTGCACTCCTGTTGATAAAATGACAGAATTATGTTCAATTACCTATTGGAACATACATTCATTATTAAAACCTGCTATCTATGAAATGCAAGCTCAAATGTAACAAAAATAAACTACTTAGAAATTAGAAATAAATTATTCCGTTAACAAAAAATTCACACCCTTACTATAGCAAGGCTGCTCTGTGTGCTGATGAGTGAGATCTTTGGCTTCCTTTGTTTTCTAATGTAACAGATAGAATCATAGAATGGCTAGGGCTGGAAGGGACTTCTCAAGGTCATGTGCTGCTTCATTTTATCATACTTTGAGCAAATCCAGAAAGCACTTTATTTTTCTACTAATGTTTATCTAATTTCAATGCTTTTACAATTTTAAGAGTAGACTACTGAAAAATATTCCCAAATACCTTTTTCAAAAGCAGAATACGTCAACTTCATATCACGTATTTAAAAACAAACAAACAAACCAACAAACAACATTCTTAGAAAATGCAATGCTTAGAAGAATATGGATTCAGTTGTGTTAAATGCAATCCCTCAAGCATGGTTCTGCTGTTGATTGAATTATTTATATGTATGTTTTAATCGACAGCTGGTGACAACTGGAATCAAATGCCTATCCATGATAAGTTAACCCAGCAGTTAGAAGTATTTGTGTGTAGTACCTCCCCCTCTGTCTTTTCTTGCTTAGGAGCTTGTCTTTTCCTTCCGAGCACAGCTTCACAGGTTAGAAAGGATACTGTCTTTTATTTATGAATTGGAATTTCTGACTAAAGTTATGTTTTAAACATGGCTTCTTGATGCAGATACACGGACGTGGATTACTTTAAGGCAAAGAGAGTAGAAATGTGATGTACATTAGCAACAATGAACAACATGAAGAATTCGTTTTAATTACGGATTCTTTTAAGAACTAATAGGAGCTTTACAGTATTTTCCTGTTGAATCTTACATGCTTCAACTTATAGTCAAGGCTTGATCCTGCAAATATTCACACTATTAAACATGCTGAAGATTTCAGTGTCTCTGTGGCAAGCTTCACATGAGCTCATCTCATCCAGCTGTTTCCTGCATGAGATATCTTACAACTTCACACTACAAATGAATAATTATGCTATTAATGGCCATACCACATCAAGATGATTACAAAGAAATGCTAGTTATTTATTTAATTTTTTTAACTGTTTTGGGAACCTACAATGATGATAGTTTACCAATGGAGTAAATATGTTGCCTGTTAGTAATAAATTTACAAAATAAATTTTGAAAACTGTGAGTCTGTAGAGGCAAAGATTTCAGTGTCTTACAACTTTGGAGTCTGCATACAGTTTACCTTCTCAGTGATAAAATGCTTATTGTAAACAGTAGAAACTGTTATGGAAATCACACCTCACAAAATTACTGCTACCTTGCAGCTGAGGTCTAAAGATTAAAATCCATTCAGCTTTCCTATTAGTCAAGTGCACTTGAAAAAATTTACAGTAGTAAAATAAGATGATTTATTCATGAAATTGCAGTTGTCTATTGCTGTATAAATATAGGGTTGTGTTCCATCGATTTCCGTACTATCTTTAAGTAATCTTGTTCTATATTACAAACGTAACTAAAATGTTCTTACTAGCATATTTCTAAGGAAATACATTTATTTCAGAAAATATTTATTACGTAAAAAACCCCAACAGCTAAACCAACAAACAAATTGGAACAACCAAACAGTACAAGTAACTGCATAAGGTAGATTTTAGAAAGTTATATTTTAAAGTATCATCATATTACCCCTCTTTTTATATTTTTTGTGTTAGTTGAGAATTGTCAGAAGGACATCAGAACAGCTGTTTGAATGCCTAATCAAAGTAGAGTTGAATCTCTACATTGAAAAAGAAAGATGTAAAATGGTTTTAATAACATCCCTTATCTTTGAATTCTTAATCCATCAGAATTTTGTTGGATGGCTGGACCTAATCTTTCAAGCTTTCAATGTACGACTGATTTTTCTTCTTGGGAAGATTCCATAATACTAGCACATATGGGATATTTTCCCATAGAAAAAGAGACTGATCATCTGATCCAAATTATACCCATCTATGCGTGTAGAATTCCAATCAGGTTAATAGAACTGCTCAAATAAAGGCTGTTTATGGGGCACCTGGGAATGCCAGCCTGTATTTTGTGGGGAGATTAAAAATATCACTTTGTCAGTATTGCTTAATATGTAAAACATGTTATGCAAAACTTAATGCTCAGGGAAAGGGCATACATTTTGCTTTTATATTCCCATTATGCCAGGAGCTTTGCCAACTCATAAGCAAAAATGCTATTTTCTATGTTCTTTGAATATAAAAGAAGGCAGTAGACTTGAAAAAATCATCTCGAGAGTTATGAGACCAATTGGTTTAATTGTTTATTTTATGAAAGAGTTCCTGAAAGGCAAAAAAATCCTCTGTTCCTCATAATACTTAGGGTCTTCATTAGCTCTAGGAAGTCTGAGAGTTTTTTGCATTTTGAACTGGTGATTCAGTCAGTTTTCCATACTCCAGTTTTTTGAGTTCGAATTATTGTCTTCCTTACCAGTTCAATTAATTGCTTCAGTAGAATGACTGCTAAAAGATAATATGTAACGGCTTACTGAGTCTTTAATTGTGGATTCAAAACAACTTCAATACATCAAAATATTGTCTAAATACCTTCTGCCAAATTTCCTATTCCTTTCTATAGCTGCAACTACAGGTAGCCATGCTGGGCTATCACATCACTGTTATAATTGTAGTCACAAATGTTCGTCTGGAAGTAAGATACAGGAGTGATCCTGCATACTGCAGCACAATTTATTTTCCTAAGATTGAGATAGTTACATGGATTTGCATGTTTTCCTGCAAGCTTTAGAGTCTAAGCCTCTGATTTTATGCCTTGTTACCAGAATGTTACATTCATAGGAGGTAAATTAGAAGAAAAATAATATAATGTAGTCTTTTCAACACAGTGATATAATTATTATTCCATTTAAGCTTATGATGGACCGACTTCTAGAAGAGAAAACCAAAACAAAAGCTGTGTAATTCAGGGATCTAGGCTGTCAGTCTGCATTTCTGAGTGAATAAGTGAATTGTTTCTATTATAAAAGTTTGACACAGGTAGAATTATTTCAAGGACAACCTGGTTTTCCTTCAGGAATTTTTCAGGCCATCCATCAGTTAACAAGAGCTCTGGAGAATAGCAGTTCACAACAATGATCTCCTTCACTAAGTTTATGTTTTCAATTATACTTGCAGCAGTTGTTTTTAACTGATACTGTATTTGAGATGAGAGCTGCCCATTCAAGTGATCAAAAATCCCAGGATTTGGACTCCTTCACTAGTGTCACCTTTTATATCCTCATGTGTCATGATTCTGTGCCACGAGTAATGTAAGATTCTGCAAGTAAATTGGATTCTTAAAACCAATTTGCAAAATACTGTGATACTCTATTTTCCAGCTTTAACAAGTTCACTGTTCTAAACTCCCATCAAGAATGGTGATATTTGTTTTTCGGTTTTGTTTTTTTTTAACACACTCATTCACTGGAAGAGGTATCTCAAGCTGGATGTACTTATGGGATGGGCTGCTGTGCTGCAGTTTTGCTGGTTAGAAGATAAAGTGCTTTGTATGAAAGGCAGTACTGCTTTGTAAAACAGGAGATCTTGTGGAGTAGAAGAGCTAGCAGTCTCCACTAGGGTCTGCTGGTGACGTGCTGTGTGACCCTTACCTTCCTGGGTTTTCAGTCTATCTCCTTATTTTATCTTGTCCAGAATTTGTACGCTTTTTATGACAGTGGCTTATCATGTGCAAACCATCAGCTCTGAGTATTCTAGGCAGTACTGAAACCATTGCTGGTTTGTACTCAGGAATATTTATAATGTGAAGAATAGGGTAGTAAGTCCCTGGCTGGAAAAAAACGGTTTTCTTCATGCCTTGTATGCTCAGATCATGAACTGTTGACAGAAGGATTCTTTTAATCTGCTCCAGGTCAGTGTACATTGTACCTGATTGTCCTGGTTTGAGCGAGAACAGAACTAATTTTGTTCAGTGATTTTACTTTTCATCTCAGTTCTTCTAACTAACTGCACTTCCTGAAATTAGCAGTGTGTTTTTGCAAGCAGTGTCTGCTTCTAGCAGTGCTATTGCCTGATGTTTAGAGTTAGTACCAAGGATTGGTGTGCAGACCAAGGCCATCGCTGGATCTTGTGTACCATGTTGTTGGATACAGAAAGTAAAAGGCTGCACTTGCAGGGAGGAGTGGACAGGACAGGTGACCCAAAACTGACCAGCGAGGGATTCCAGCCCATATATGTCATATTCAGAATAAAGCCGAGGGATCACGAGCATAAAGCCCTCTCTTGGCTCTTCCAGTTCTTCCTTGTTTTCTCAATGGCCAGAATCTGAGGAGGACTCTGTCTATTCTGCCTTTGATCCTGATCTGTGTGTTCCTGAGTCCAGTACCAGAATCCAGTTCCTGAACACAGTTCCCAACTGCCTCTGGGCCCAGTCTGGGACTCTCCTGGTGCCTGCTCCACAGCATCAGTGTTGACGGTGACATAATTGCCATCGGGGGGCGGGGGTTGGGTGTTGGGTTCAATACTAGTTTTGTATATACTGATATATACTCCATTTTTATTATTATTATTATCATTAAAACTGTTCTAGTTTCCTTTTCTAATAAGTAAGTCTCTCTCCCTTCTTCCCTTTCTCTTCCTCTTTGGGGAGGGAGGAGGGTTAATAAAGAGCATCTGTTATAAGTCTAGTGGGCTGCCCTGACCCTAAACTGCACACATATTAGTTTTTAATATACTTTCTAGTGCTTCCGGTAGTGAAAGATGTTATATGGCAACTCGGTCACACTCCATTTATAGGAAGAAAGGTCTTCAGCACAACTACGATGTACTTCACCTGAAATAATAAAGTAATTATATTGATGTTATATATTCTCTTTCTGATTAGCAAGGCTAGTAGACACTTCTCTGGAGTACACACTTCTATGTTCACTTTGAAAAGATATCACTGTTCTAATGTACAAAAGTGTTTCAGTTTCTTTTACTTGCTGCATTTTGAACAGGTTGGCAGGTTGTTAAGGTCTCTCTTATTTAGATGCTGAAGTCTTAGTGATGCCTTTGCCTTGCAGATACAGCCAGTACTTTACTAGACAAATAAAGTTGCTATTTTATAGTGATTTTTTTTTTTTTGTCAGCTGCTTTTTTTCTATAGGTGACAGTTTTTTATTCAGAGCACTGTTTACATTCAACCATCTTTTAAAATAAAATTACATAGCTTAATTGTCAAGGAATCCAGTCCCCCAAGTGTGATAAAGGATCATGAAACAGTGGCATATTTTCCCTCTAATGTCTGGTGTGGGTTTCCAATCCTGCATTGCATAGTATGGTAAATTACAGAAATGTTAACCAAACATGCATGATCCTCTGGGGGGAAAAAACCCAACCAAACAAACAAAAAGCCTTGTAGACTATAGCAGTTCTCAAGAAAGAATCTTCAAATATTATTTTCATCTCAGAATATTTAAGCTGGGTCAGCTGGCACAGAGCGGACCTGCCCCAGTCAGGGAGAAAAATACTGCTTCATTTCTATAGTTTCTAGTTGTGTATGCTACTTGAATTAATTACATAGAAATATAACTGCTGTTGTTACATTATTTTACAGATTTTGCATTAACTAAATCCAATGTACATTAGAAAAAGAATCAAAAAAACCCCACTTTATTGAGCACACTTTTTACATAATCCAGTAGTCATTGTGAATGTTCCATGGAAGCTATCTGGAAATTAAACAGAAAAATCATCTGCTCTGCTATAAACAGTTAACACTGTGACTTCATGATGTGCTAAGTATATTGCAAAGCTTTTAGATATTGAGAATCTTCCTATATAAATGAATTAGTTTGACAAAGATTTTGTGTTTTTTTCAAAGTGAAAAGAAATAGAGTTCACATTAAAAAAGATTTGATTTCTAAAGTGTTGCTTTTGCAACTATCTGATATAATAGGAAATGGAGAAGGGGGGTTAGCTTTTAATGTCCTGGGAAAGTAGGCACTGGTTAGCATTCAAAAAGTATTTCAAACCTCAAAAGGACCTGCTGCAACTTTTGCATTTGTTTTCCAAGACAAAAATTTGTCATCTTGTTGTTTGATAATAAAATCGAGGAATAGCTTCTCAACTGTCCTAGTGCAGCAGACAGTTCAGTTGGGAAAAAGTGTCAACTAGAGTCTCCTTTGGCTTGTGCTTCAAAGGCTTTCCAGTATGAGATCCAGATCTGAAGTTCTGATCAAACTCATTATCTTCATTATCTTGGTTCATTCTTGATATTCTTCAGTTTTGGGGAACTTGTAAAATAATAAGCAGACATGATTACACTGGTGATTTATGCGCACAACCTGCTGAAGACCAGATTGATCTGTAGGGCACGAATAAGGTCTTTGTTTGCTAAATGAGGAGTACTGCAAGTAAAAGGGGGACCTTGATCATTCAGCTTTGAATTTAAAACTTGCCAAAACCAGACCCTTTATAACAGCCAGCAGTTCTAGCTCATTTTTTAAAAGTCAGAAATTGGGTAAAAAAAATCCTGTGACTCTTCCACAAAGTGATAAGAAAATGCAGTTCTTCTATACAACTATGCATTTGTGGAAGATAAGCAGTGTAGAGGAAGTGTCTTTCTGATGGAATCTGCCTCTAATAGCAATTAAGAATGCTGCATCATTTAGATATAACCTTTCCACATCCTGTCTGGACATGCCCTCTAATCTTAAAACACATTAGTCATTATATGTAGTAGGTCAGAGGATAATGTTAAACTTTAAATCAGTTTCTTCTCTGATCTTTCTAAACCTTTAATGCCTTCTTTCAGACAGAAATGCAATTGCTAAAAGGATTTTGTCAGGCATTCAGAGTCAGAATTTGCAGCAACAGGATAGACAGTGTCTTTTCACACTTTTTGCTTATAATTATAAAAGAAAAAATGTCTGTTACCATTATTTTTCCAATCTAAGTGGATTATTATACCCAATGAGAAAGTGAAAGAGGTATATTTTGACCTAATTAGAACTACTTGATTTTGCTACCAGGAACCTCACATTAAGAAGCAGGAGCTTCTTAATGATAGTGTTTCATTAGCAGCTTTCATCTGTGGATCTTTAAGACATTTAATTATTTAGTAATAGTGGTACGTTTAATTAGTTAAGCCTTATATTACACCTTTGTGAAAGAACCAAAACATTTTTAATCTTAGGGAGAAAAATTGTCGTGGAGACATTAACACCTATCTCATAAAGCGTGTGTGATAAAATCAGATATGGACACATCATATGACTGACCTGATTCATAAGGATGTTGCATATGTGAAATCTAAACTGGCTGTCTGAGTTAAAAGCAAGTTAGGGAAGGCCTTTCTTAATTATTTGCCCACAGCTATTCAATGGCCCAGATGAGTTAACTCTCAATCTCTTGCTTTAATGAAATAGCATGCTTCATTCTTGTATGAAGAATGCATTTTTCATTGCCATTAAGACCTTTCTGCCACATTGTATCCGATACTACCAGAAAATTTCAATAGTAGTTCATATGCATTGAAGAGCATCCGGCAGTGTTTGAATGGAAAATCCAGTCTATAGCGCTTCAAAATAGCGGATAAATATATTGAATTTTTTTTTTTCAAAGTGGAAGTATGGTTTTTCAACACTGGAAAAGACATTGATGAAAAAGAATGGGCAGGATGCAAGAAGAAGAAGCAGATTTTTACTAGTCTTTCTCAGTTAAAACGTAAGTGAATTCGGCTGAGATTGGTCCAGCAAAATATGCATTAGAGTAAAATCACTGCCAGTGAAATCAATGAAAAAAATTCTCATTCTTTCACCAGAGCTAATGAAAGAAATCTCTCACTTGGATCAATGTGCCCTATTTTATCTGCTGTTTTTGACCAGTGTAAGAAGGTTATGAAAAATAAAGAAAAACTGAACTATAGACATCAAGACATCTGATAATGCCCATTAGAGGAAAACTGAGTCTCTCTAATAAGCAAAATGTCAGTGAAATGCTCTTCCAGTTGTTTGATGTATTTTTATTCATTGGTCTTTCAAATTCTGTGAGCAGATAGAGTAACTTAAAAATAGGAGTAATTTCTTCTGTAGTTAGCGTTGGATTCTTGAAAGAAGCTGGGGCTGGACTATTTCAAGGAAGGAATGGTGTAAGACCTTTAAGGATACCTTAATTTTTTTTTTCTTTTCTTTTTCTGTAAAAAAAAAAGGAATGACAAATGGTTGTATGTATAGGATCTTGAACATGTAACAGATGACACAGCAGTGTGGTTTATATTGGTGGTATTATAAACCCAGGGCAACTCTACTCCGTTAATTATTTTGCCTGGCTTACAGGAGAAACTCTCTTACTGCATCTTGTGAGAAGCTTTTCAATAATACATAATGAATTAACTAGAAGAAGGTTAACAAAACAGTATGTATCAGCACATAAAGCTTTTCCATTAAGCACTAACTGCATGAATTGCCCCCCCTTTCTTTTAGAGATAAGAATAGATTCATTAAAGGAATTTTAAATATTTTATCATCTTTAATGTACTCGTATAGGCAAGACTTTGCAATATAGTCTCAGGCATAATTCCTAAATGGGCTCTTTCCTTCATAAAATCTCCCATTAATCTGTCTAAAAAAAGATGTATGATTGTCTGCTCAATACAAGCATTGTCAAATCTGGGTTGTGTTGGTTTATGTGTAATAAAATAAAGTAGCCTAAACTGTGTAGCTAAAAACATTATTGACATAAAATTATAACTTCTGAAGCTAACAGAAACCCTGATTTTTTTTCTATGGAGAAATAAGATTCTTGTTTTTTGAGGCAATGAGTGCATGTCATAATTAAAATCAGTGGCCATGTAGTGAACTCATCACTTCTGAAATAGAGGGAAATTCTCCTCCCATGTAGTGACATGCTGGACCTCATCAACACCATTCTGAATTTATTCCAAAGGTGTAGCGGGTGAGACATTCTCTTTGGAGTGACAAGATTACAGGTGCTACCTTGATAACTGAAAATTATCTTTTCTTTGATAGACTTTGTCACAGTGTGGCGTTTTGTGGAACGAATCATTCCTAACTTACAGAAAAAGATCATTGTTATCCTTCTTTCTAATGGAACTTGTGACTGAGATGGCTGGAAGGGCTAAACATCTTCAGAAGTAGTGTTCAGTTCATCTAGGCAGACTAACAGTGGAGTTTGCCTCACATGTGTAGCACTTTATACCTATTCTCAAATATCTTTGTGGATTCACGAGATACGAATCTCATTTGGTTCTCAATATTATTAATCTATTTTATCAGGATTGTTTTGGGGTTAAAATAGTGCTCAAAGCAGTTGTTAGACCTAAATTTTGGAACACTAGAAGTATGTGCCCTTCAAAACAAAGTAGTTAAATTAAGTTTCACTATTCATTTCTATGCTGGACTGCTTTTTCCTGGCCAGTAGCACACCTGCATATCATCTGTTCTGCCTGCTGACATTCGTTAAAGTTCATTTTCTGCTTTCTCCTAGCTGAAGCTACCAGATCACTGTGAAATTGGACAAAGGAAAATGATGGAGAGCAAGGTAAACATCATATGTCATACAAGTGGATCAACGAATTAAGAATTTGGTTTCCAAGAAGTGTGAAACCAAGCTTCACTCTGACTCTCAGGTAGCTGAAATGGAAATGCAACTGCAGATTTTCCCTCTTTTACCATCTTTCTTATCTATTAAGGGAAGAATGCAATTCAGCACTTGGCTGTGTTAAGATGTAAATGAGATAATGGCACAACCTAATGGTCCTCTGGTACTTACTAGACATTAAAATATAAGAACATTGCATCTTAATATGAATTGTTTGTCCCGTAAGCTGTCAACTAAAAATAAAACCAAGGTCAACAGCTCCTGAGGAGCTGTAGGAGCAATCCAGTGTTAACTACCTGTTATTAGTAAAGAACAAAGCAGACCCTATCTAAACCACTCTTTTTGGAAGCAGGTAGGGCCATACGTATCTCATATGTATGTGTGCTCTTTCTAGTCAACTCTACTACAGTTGGTTACATGTTATACCCAGCAAACAGTTGCTGATTTGTGACAGACACATGAGGATGCCATAGAGAGAACTTTTGGAAGCCCTTAAAGGGCTTTTCACTTTGGGATAGTAATACGATTTCAAAACTTTTGATCATGGCATAATAGAAAATTCCGAAAAATTCAGACAGCTCAGGCAGAATGAAGAACTTTCCTGTGGTATATGCATGACAGTAATTTAATAGATGGCAGATGTTGCAACAAAATGCTTACCTCAAACTTTGATCAAGTAATTTCTTTTCTCCGTTTGTCAATTGTGGGGATTTCTGGAATTTCAGCAATTGTGATCATGATGCTTTAGGAGCTGAGTTGAGTCATTTAAACTTTACGCTAAGGCAAATGTGAATTACTTCTTTGTACTATATTTTGTAATGCCACTTTTTTTTCCTGAAAGTGTGAAATGAATCTATTGGAAGTATTGATTAGAGTGTATGGGTGCTGTGTATATAGGCAAAGAAACCATCTCTTTTTACATATATATTCAGAATTTCAGTAACATTTAATGATATACAGCTGTCATATGAGCACATGCTGAAGTGATTATCCAGGATAGCTTCTGAGTATATTTCAAACTTCCTATTCTATAATATTATTCTATCTCAAAGATATAAATTACATTTTCTCTTCTCAGAAGTATTAAACCACAAGTTGTGGTTTTAAGACTATTTGAACAAGCAATTTAAACTCTCCTGTAACAGTAACCTGTCATCTATATTTTCTAATATCACCAATCTCTGTGAAATTTTATGTTGCAACAAACTTCTCTCATTTACACTGGATATTTTCTCTCTTTTTGCCAGGATTAGTAATATTTAATTTTGGAAGAAGCTGTCCCATTTCTTTTGTGCTACCTCTAGCAAAGTTTTTCTTTCCACAGCATTGCAGGAGATGTCTAGTTTTTCCTGCTTTTATTCAAATGCAGCACACAGTAAAACAGTAGCTATTTCTGCCTTTATAGTATTATCACTGTACCTATAATAAGTCTGCACTTATTGACTTAATAAATACACTTTATCAAGTACTTACATACTTAAGTATACTGACTTTTATTTGTCATTGTTGTTTTTCTACACATACTGATTTTTTTGGCTTAATTATTGTAGAGCTGAATTTTAGTTGTGCTGCTTCTGCTTATTATAGTTTCACATTTCCTGCAGTTTCAGATATAATTCTTTGAGCAATGAGATAAGGTTTACTCTCTGTCTCATTAGAAAATCTAAGTAGCTCGCTACACTAGCTTGCTACACTAATTGTGGCCAGTTCCATTTTTTTAGGCTGTTTAATCTGAACTTGCACACTCAGCTCAGTTCTTCAGATCTGGAGAATAAATATCTGTGCAATTCTTCTGGGATACTCATGCATATCCCCTTAGTAGATGTGGTGGACTCAAGCACTGTCAGCAAAGATACAATCTCCAAATGATATAGCTGCCAAAATCAAATAAAACCTCATTTTGCAGAGTGGAAGGGATACCCCCTTTGAAGGTTCATAACTTAACCATTGGATGCTTTCTCATGGAAAGAGCAAAAGATATTTCTTGTAGTGGAAGATTCTTCCTCAGATGTCAAGACACCTGTCTAAGCTATGATAGCATCCTCAAATTTCAAGACACCTGTTCAAGCTATGATAGCACTGTAATGTCTTTAAAATGTCTCTGATAATCTTTTTTAAATATGGACAAAACACATTTTTCTCTAACTATGTATTGGATGGGTTCATTAAATGGAAACATATACCTATTGAGAGTATCTGGCAGAAATACTCTCATGGAAATATACCCTCAAAATCTATTTCCCAAGCAACAACATTAATACTGGGATTGCCTTTACACTGGTCATTGTAAACAAATCCCATTCCAAATAACAATGAAAAATTCCAAATTTTCAATTAAAGCTGTTTATAATATGTCGCTAAAGCAGGTAATTTGCAAAATCTAATCACAAGCAACAGGTAGAAAAAAAAAGTACTGGTGTCTCTGACTCAGAATTTCTGCTGAATCTGTGACCTTTGAAGTCTTCAATTACTAGAACCTGAATTTTCACCTCTGAATTTCTTTACTGAGCTTACTTAAGAACTTATAGCAATCCCTCAGCTAAAGGTCACAGTGTTGTGTGGTGTTATCTGGGGTTTTATTATTTCCTCATAAACTATGACATTTATAAAATGTCAGCATCTGAGGAAATCAGGCCTATATGAACATGGAGGGAGAACAAAAAAAAAACCAACCTGCTTACTTTGACAATTCCATCAGTGGTGGTTCAGAGTTATAAATGTAATCACAACAAATAATACAGCATTCTCTATTGTTTACAGGTATTAGTAATTGTCATCCTGGGTAGACATGCATGTTAATACCCTTAAGAATAAAAATAAAGTCCTATCAGACTTTTAGAGTGATTGTGTCACACTCAGTGACTACAGAAATCTCTTTCTTATTAGAACTAACAATAAATTTGATTCTTTAACTTTCCGGTTCCTAATTTTAAACTAATTCATACTTGAGCAACTCATTTTAGTACCAGAGTTCAGAGAAAAGTAAATCTTTCCCATAGTCAGCAACATCCCTGGCTGAGGCTAGCAGCTTTTTCTTACTTCCTGTTGTCATCTCCTTTCTCTTGCTGCTGTGTCACCCTGGTGCCCTTTCAGGTTAGATTGCCCATTGACCCTCCATGTGAAATGATAAATTATATTTCTGTAAAGTGGAAGAAAATGCTAGTGTTTTATATATATGTTAAGTGATGACACGCTGTGATACCACTGACGCATTAGGCATTTGAGACTAAATCCACCTGTATAAAGCAGTGGAAATCCACTGTCTTCAATTTCTTTTGTTTATTTGTTTTAATTTATAGTGAGATTGGGATCAGCTCAGTCAGACAAACTATAATGGTTTTTCCAACTTTGGCTTGGCTAATTTACAATAATCCTTGATTCTGAGTTCCCAAACACCTGATAAATAGCTGCTGAAATCAGAGTGATACAGTATGCAGAGGCAAAGAACATCTGAATTTCTATTTCTCATGAAGGTCCAGGGGAAAGAATCAGAATCAAATCATGTTGTCTCAAATTCTTCCATCATTATTCTATTTAAATGAAGCTTGGCTTTTTACTGCCTCAGTTTGAGTTGTTGCCAAAACTATGTAGACAGGTGTTACTAATTTGAAATGTTTAGATAAACATTTTCATCAAATGGTATGGCTAAGAGAACTTCATTTACAAACAACTGATGAACAAACCAAAGGAACATAATTTTGTTTGCTATGAACTGTAACAAAAGAAGAAATGTACAGTCACAGCATATGTCAATCTTTATTTAAGGCTCTTCAGAACTGGGATTTTCAACTGTTGTAATGTTGAACTGAAATTTGAAATTGTCATAAAATAGAGATGTCCTGGAGTTTCTTCTCCTACAATCATATTTGTACGCATGGAGTGTATGTGATTTAAGTTCATAGCATGCTAGTAACAGTGTTCTTTTTACCTTCAATAGTCATGTATATTTAAATAAATTGCATGTCATTATGAAGTCCACTAGAAATAAAGGGTTAGAAAAATAAAACCTTCATGGCCTCAACAAAGAAAGAAATTAATTAATATCAGTTCTGTGCCTCCAACAGTACAGCTCCTTCATTCTGGGAAAGAAATTGGTATACCTGCCATCTGTCAGCACTTTTTCATCTGTGTCCTGTTCTTGCTCATGCTGCTTCACCTGTGAGCTGAATACTCAAATAATAGTCTTCTAGTGTTACATGACTGTATCCTGCTGCAACAGCAGGAGCTTTTTGAAATCTGTTTGTCCAGCTTCTTAAAAAAAATGCAAATAATTTTTAGCAGCTCCCACACTTTGTCAGGTTTCACTGAAATAATTCACTCTTTCTTTGATTCACCTCAAAGCTGCTGAAATCTGATAGAGAAAGTCATCCCAGATAAACACAATGTCATAGAAAGACCTGGAAATGACAATAAAATTAGATTGAAGTGATAACAATAAACTCTTCTGGAGTATAAGCTGTTTTATGGGCAGAGGCATTTTTCTCAAGACAAGAAACTTGTCCTATGAAGTATGAAGAAGATGAAAGTCAATATAAAGAAACATAAAGACTTAATGTAGATTCAATTCTGTGATTATTAATTATTATCAGAATGTGAGGGAAAAAGCCAAATACTTGTATAAAGATCTCAGAAAGTAATGAGAATCCTGAATCTTTTGACTGAAGAGAATAAGTTAACCTGAGGGGAAGAAATATTTTAAAAAAAAAAGATCTACTGAGTGTTTTGTATATTTGTAAGCTTTTGAAGTTTTTAAAAAGATCTTAAATAATCTATTTGTAAATGGGTATATTCTAGAAATTCCAGGAAAATACAGCAGAAAGAGACCTTCAGAGATCATCAGGGAAATTCCTGTGCTCTAAATCAGGCTAACACTCCTGACTGTTCTTAAAGCTCCTCAGTGATGGCAGCTTCAAAAATTCCTGTGTAAATCTAGTTTAATGCTTCATGTGTTCTCCCTTTTATTGTACTCTCTGTTAGAAAAAAACCTAAGATACGTTCTAATTCTTGTGGATTTTCTTATTAGTTTTTCTACTGGCTCCCATACTTCTAGTTAAGATTTTGTCATGAGAGAAAAATCAAATACTGCTTGACTGAATCCAAAAGAGGATGCAGTGAAGATGATGAAGCATAGAGTTTTTATAAGCTAAGATGCAGACTTTGGAGAAGGCAGTAATAGCTGGCAGCCACCTGAACACTTTCAGTCAGACTCACTTTCTTCCATAACATCAAAAGCATGATATGAAATGATATAAGAAAACAAAAACTGAAGTTTGGCTTTAGACCTTGTGCCAAAAAAAAAAAAAGGACATGTATGAAATGTTTTCTGAATTGGTTCTCACTGTTCTATTCTGAGCCTTTTGCACAGTCCTGCACTACCCACCCCCCACCACCCGTAACACCTTAGGAATGTTTCTTAGTTGATTTTCACTAAGCAAGGATGCAAACATTCATCTATCTGTGCGCTTGTTTTCCATGTTGGGAATTGAATCATCCTATTTGCCTTACAACTACCAAGTACTGTCATCACAAGCTGATAAGATATACAGAGGCAGTCAGTCCTGGTCAAGGTACTCACGGACTTGAATTCTCTGTCTCTCCTCTCTCCTGTCTCATCAGTCTTTGTAGCTTACCCCAAACTTGTGCTTCTGTTCTTTGGGCAGTCTCTGTGACCACAGACTTGGATTTATAAAACTGTTTTCAACCTCTTTCTTGCTTGTTATATCATTTATTATTATAGTATGTTGATAATTATCAAAATAATTATATTTATTTGTATTATTGCTATATAACATTTATTATATTGATGCATATTATTATTTTAATGATTATATTAGTATGCTGATATTATTATATATCATGCATATTATCTCAAATATGCATGAATTTGGTGTCTTTTTTCTCTTCCAAACTTCTCTGATAAAGACAGAGTGCTTTTCTGGGACAGAGAAATCCCTCTTAACATTATTTCTTAGCTGTAACCCCATGCTGACCTCCTGCAAACTTAAGCCTGTAAAGAACAAATAACAGCATAACACTGACCACTGTGTCCACAAGGGAAAAGTAAACAGCTGGGACAAAACTTCAAACCCAATGACCTATTGTGAATTCTGTTGAAATTGTTTTAGAACTTGTGATCCTTCTGCCCTTAGATGTTCAGAGAGGGATGATACATAGTGCTGATAAGAGGCTTATTCCATTAAGCTGTAGTGATTCTAGCTTTCATGCATCATTTGACAGAGAAAATGAGCATTTGCAGAAGTAATAGCTAATGTAAAGTATATTAGGTTGCAGTGCAGCAAGACAGGTAGGAAATAAATTTTGTATTATGTTATAGAGGGGCTTGTATATTTTATTGTGTGTCTACAAAAGAGATCTTTTGGGGTTATTTTTTTCTTATCAAATTTAAAAAATACTAAGACCACTGTTTCTGGAGCAGGCTGTATCCTCTTAACAGAGGTTAGGATTTCAATTTTAAATATTCTCACACAAGTCATAAAGATTAAATTGAAATTGGAAGAAGAGAAGTAAAGCTGTAAGCAAAGGCATGAGGAAAATAAAATGGTAGTTGGCTCAATACTTTTACTAGTTCTATATCCTACCTAATATCTTCAGACAGGCACAACCTTAATGCTTAAGTAATGTTTGTGTGACAATTTTTTAGGGCTGTTTCAAGAATTTGTTGAGCTAGTTCTCACCCTGCTTGCTCAAGTTTGCTCCAAAGAGTGATTTTTTTCACCATACATTTCTCCTTGTGAGAGGATGGGAGTGAAGCATTGCAAACATCAAGAAAGTGCATGCAATTGCATTTTAATCAATGCTTTTGATATTCAAGAAAAGATTAGCAATAGCATAATAATTTTTTTGCACAGCGAGTTGTGAAAGTCACTTGCAGTGACAAAATACATTACATTCTATTAAAATACCCAAGCTTTTTGGACACATCATAAGCACTGAGGTGATAGATATTTCAGTCCTGATGAGCTTTAATGCACCCCTAACTTGATGGCACTTGTAAGCAATAATCTGAATTGCCTATCAGAATAACCATTTACTACTATTTACAAAAAAGGGAATAAATAACTTCTGTAAAGAAATAAAGTGACTATGGCAAGTTCTATACTGAAGGAAAGTATAAGCACTATTTTAAGTTGAGGTCTTCGTGTAGCTGTGCATAAGAAGTTGGTTTTCATTTTAGCAATATGATTATCTCCCACACTTCAGAGACAAGATATGAGGAAAAAGAGGGACAAAACCTGCATTCCTTTATACCATGCCCCTAGAGGAAATTCAGCTTAACAGGATTTCATGAATAGGCCACAGTTATTTTTACCAGTGCTGACAGTTTCCTGGAAACCTTATCCGCTTTCAAAATGTGTTTCAGCTGTCCCAATAAATGGTCAAAACCTTCTAAGTTTATCTCTTTTTCCCCTCTGCGGCCCTACTAAGTGTGTGTGTGTAGTGCTTTGGTAACTGTTGTGTGAAACCTGGGTTCATTCCACTGCTCAGTTTGTTTTGGAGGGAAAAGTTCTTTTCTAAGTCCATAGAGATGTCACCAAAACAGACAAATTAAGGTACTCTCCTAAATGCACTGGCAAAGTCAGTAACTAGCTTGTCAAAAGCATATGCCTTTTTCATCAAAATTTAGAATTAGAAACTTTCAACTGATTCCTATTTTTTCCATATATAAAACAATAGAATACTTCATTACTTTCATAAGATTTCATTTAAACCAATTCTAACCATAAAGAATAAATGTGTTCATATTAAAATGTTGTCATATGCTTTTCAAAGATCCAGGTCCTTTGTTTAGAATGACCTGCTTAGCTTTCATCTTAGTGCATGCAGGTGTTGTTTCAGATCTTAATTCTCTACCCCCTTTCCTACTATCACAGTATGCTGTATTTCAGACAGGAATGCAAAGTCTGAAAATATCTCTTTGCTTCCAAACCACAGAAGAAATTGACAAGTGGTCACAGAATTCTAGTGTTGGAGCCTTTTTTTCATGCTTCTGTTTTTAGATTACCTCATCATATGAGGTTAGCAGAAAATGGTAGTTTTTTGAGTTTTTTTTCCCTTGGAAACTTTTAATCATGAGTAAAATACACAACAAAATACTATTCTGCAAACTGGTAAAGCCTATATGCAGTATTAATAAATTTTGCTTTCCCACTGTTTTTGCTGCTGAGTGTAGCTTCTCTTTTGCTTCCACATATATATACACACTACTTATATATTATGAAAAAAGAGCTATGATAGTTCCAAGCTATGTTTTATTTATATATGGTAGACTTGTAGTAGTATTCTGAAGTGCAAACCTGAATTATAAATCCAAGTAAAAATGGTATAAAAGCTATAGGTATGGTAGCAAATGGAAGAACATTAGAACTCAGGGAAAAACAATGTGCATATCTAAACACTTCTTTCTGTACTTGTATTGAGGAAGTGGTCCCCATTAAATAATTCAACTACATTTTTTTCAGCTACTCCATTATTTGCTATAGCAAGAAATAGGGAGAATATAAATGAAAAATGAAATAATCCCAAAAGTAATAGGTTATCACTCACTTCGTATACTAGTTTTAGAACATTACAGATTAATTTACTGCTTTCCTATTTCAGCTATATAAATCAAATATGTTGTAATAAATTACTTTCATAAATTCCGATTTCTGTTACTCTCAATGTCCTAGTAGCCATCATAATCTTATATTTAAAACGTTACAGCGTGATCCAGTACTGTGATAAAAAAGCTTGAGTATTTTAGAAGGAAATACCAGTTTTACTTTGTGTTTGAAAGACCAGTATTTTTAGTAGCTGATGTCATCTGATCACTTGTTTTTCTATTTATTGTCTTCAGGATAAAGGATTTTTTTTTTTAGGAGTCTATGTTGCTATTTATCTTGATTTCACAGGTGCTTTCTATTTTTGTGGCACTAAAGTGTATCTGTTTTTCAGGGTTGTGACTACTTGATATTTTGTTAGCTTCTGAAGTGTAGAACCCAAGATAGTTACAGAGTATAGGAAGAAAATATATCATTCAGAAAGGCCCTATCATTCAAAAGTCAAATCTGACTTCTAGATACTAGAGAGATTTTTACAGTTATATGTCTTGTGTTTGAGGTAACTGTGAATTAAACCCTCTTTGTTCATTAACACGAACTAGCTGTCCTTTTGTAAGCAAGTTCACATAATTCTCATTATGTGAATTCCACTCCAGCCAAGAGGATCCCATGATTCAGGCAGTGTGCTAGGAACACACTTCCACTGCAAATACTATGGCCTAAAGGGTATCTTATCCTTCATTTCAAAATCCGGTCTCAGAGGTGATCAGAGATGAAAAAGATCTCATTATTTTAGGTACACTGTACTGTGTGCACAGTGTCTTAATACAAGTTCGGTCTATCTAGTGTGATATCCGCACAGATGAGAAAACTACACTTTCTTTAAGCTTTGTAGAAATGATTTTGAAAATCTGGTTTCCCAACTTGCCCAACTTAGTATGAATCAAAAATAATTATTACATCATTTCAATGTAAACAGCTCAGTCATCATAAGCCATTGCTTAATATAGAAGACACATAAAAATTTCTTGGCAGAATTTATGCATAAATTTATTATGAACTGACTAACTTTATTGGTAAATACTCTAAACGTCAAAAGCAGAACAAGAGGGCAATTTTAAAGTACTACAAAATTATGTACTGAAAAGACTACGTGATATATTCTAAATCCTCTCAGAATTCATTTTCCCACAAGGCTATTTTTTAAAGGTTCATGACATAAAAGTGATGTTTGTTTACGTGTTAGATTAAAATTACTTTTTTTTTTTTCTTAAGAAACATAGAAAATATTTTATTACAGCAGAGTGTTCTAACTCTGATCTGTGCTAGGGAATAATGATTTGGCTGTCACAGACAATAAGAATACAAATTTAGATGGTGGAAACCAGACAGTTTTCCAAAAAAACCTGAATGGGAACTACCACCTAGTTTTCTGAAGACTTACAATGCATGGTTTTTATGACAACTTTGTAGCATGAGATGAGGATTGACCAGTGATGAAAGTGAAAAAACTAATATTCGTGACAAGGCCTTCCTGTTGTTATTAGTGACATTACACTACCATCTAGAGGCCCAGCTGAGATTAAGTTACTAGACCTATAGAAATGTTATTAGTTCCACTTGGAACCAGTTGTATAAAATCACCAGTACAACTTCTAGAGCATTTCAACCAAGCTTTTCCTACAAGTGAAAAATATTCACTATTCTTTTCAACCTCAGCATTGGCACAAGTGCCAGTAAAGTGATTCCTGTTCATATCTATCAGTCAGTACATTATGTTTACCTGGGTTTTAGTACATGCTTGAACTTCTGAAGTTTTTAGCCTGATGGAGAATTTAAGAAATCCTAGTGTGGTATTTTGTTTCCACTTGAAATGTAATGTTAAAATAAAAGAAAATATTCCTTCCCAGAATTCCTCGACTCAGAGGGTATTTTGGTTTTAAGAATCATTGTAAGAAGGTGCTATTTTGAAGTACCCTTTGAGCAGCAAAATTTTCCCTTTTTAGGTGCATGTTGCTGGAAGTTCTTAAGGACTGACAATGCAACTGCTTGAGTAGCCTACGATGACTTGATGAATATAGAATCATAGAATGGCTAGGGCTGGAAGGGACCTCCAAAGGTCATCTAGTCCAGCCCCCCTGCAGTGAGCAGGGA
>WUAM01000269.1:6441932-6511869 GCA_024336885.1 Actenoides hombroni | reverse complement strand
GCCGCCACCCCCCACCGCCCCACACCCCCCCCATCCAGATGAGCCTGTTTGGGAGGGAGCCCAGCATTGTGGTGGGGGGATAAAGATGGATTTTTTTTTTTTTTCCATTAGCTTCTCCCAGTAGATAAGTACCAGCCAACCGAGGTCCTGAAAGCTGACGTAGAGCTCGTGGCGCCGGCAGACCTGCCGCCCGTCCGCGGTGTGGACGTCGTCTGCGGGAGAAGGGGACAGGCAGCGTCAGCCCCGTGGTGTTGGCACCCCCCCCCCCAGCCATCCCCCCCTCAAGGGTGGGATTGAGCATCTCTTATGATCAGCGTTAGTCCAGAAGAATGCCCGGAGAGGAGCCCCCGTTGCTGTGCAAAGGTAAAAGAAGCTTCAGACCAGCCTGAAATGTAATGCTCCGACTTTGGGATGAGGGGATTCAGCCTTGGAAGGGCTAAATCCCAGCTCTGCTCACAGAGGAGTTGGCTTGGAGGGTTTCTCAAGATAAAAGGGGTTGGGAGAGGTGGGACGTCCTGCTGCCCTCCTGCCTGAGCAGCTTCCTGGTGCTGTGACACCACCCCAGGGCCGTGACACCATCCCAGGGATGTGACACCATCCCAGGTCCGTGGCACTGTCCCAGGGCTGTGACACTGTCCTGGGTCCGTGGCACCATCCCAGGGCTGTGACACTGTCCTGGGTCCATGGCACCATCTCAGGGCTGTGACACCCTCCTGGGGTGATGCCCTCCCAGGGCAGCAGCAAAGCCAAAGGCAATGACGCAGCGAGTCCAATACTCAGGTATCCCCAAAACCCCACGAAGCACCGTTGCCTCGAGGGCATCCCCCCCAGACCCACTGCCCCTCCCAAACTGCCAACAGCCCCAAGCCCAAAGACCCTGAGCTCTTTGCTCTGCTTCCCTTGGGGTCAAAACTGGGATCGGTGCAGGGCAAGGTACTCACGGCAGATCCCTGGACCATGGGGCTGCTTCTTCCCCTGCAAAGCTCTTACCAAAAATTCCAGGCAGCTTGTTTGGATGCGGGAGGTCGTTCGTCTTCTTGGGCTGCCTCCTTCTCGGGGCTTTGGCCGCCCGCGTAACGCGCGTGGGGCTGGGGCTCGCCCGGAAAAACGTCACCATGAAGGGCTGCTTGGAGCGGGGTCCCCGGCGCCCCAGCAGCCCCGCCGAGCCCGGGTCGACGCTGTGCCCTGCAGGGATGGGACCACGCGGTGGGTTTGCTTTTGGAATGAACTCATTTGGTTAAAGCAAGGAGAAATAAATACAGGGAATTTGCAGTGGAGGGTTGTAGTGTCAGCATCCTAAAGTAGACATGAACCCGTCCTGCCCCAGGGCTCCCATTCTGCTGTTGTCCCTCTAGACGGGTGGATGATGGGAGCTCACAGAGCCTCATCCTGCACGACCACCATGACATGATGGTCACACAGAGCAATTTAGGGAGAAAAACCAGGTGAGACCAACTTTCCCCTCTGCCACTGGGGAGGACATGTCGGTGTGCTGGGAGGGAAGAGGATGGATGGGGCACCCATGGCTGCAATTGCTGCCCCCCCCGGGAGTGGAGATGCTCTTTGTGTCCCTCAGCATCATGACTGTGCACCTGCAAAAGGCACCTTTGGAGTAGATTTGATCCCTTGGTGCGAAGAGGGTTAATCCTGCAGCTCACACAGCGAGGATCCCTCCAGGTAAGAAGTTCATTAAGTGCTAATGGGTTATTACAGCCCACACCAGGAACCCCATTAGCATTAATGTCTTTGGGAAGCTTCTTGCCTGCAAACCCAGCTGACTTGTGGCGCCCACGGTTCTCCAGCGTAGCTGGCATTTTAAAACTGCAGCAAGACGAATCCCCTCCATCCCTGTCACCCACCGTGGCACCAGGAGGGGATGAGGATCCCAGTTCCTGGGGATTTGGCCCCAAACACCTCAGGTGAGTTAGGCAGCCTTACCATCCTCAGTCTCCACGTAGAGTCGCAGCCCCAGGTTGTATTTCCGATCCACTAACCAGTGGTTGCTGGCAGCTGTGACGTCAAACACCAGCCAGCCCTCGGTCCCTGCACGCAAGTCCTGGACATCCAGCAGGAACAGGTCAGACTCCCTGTGGGAACAGGACAAAAGCCGAGCAGGTGAGTAACAGAACCCAGAGGGCACCAGCGACAGTGCTCGGAAATGACTCCTCAGCGCGTGTGTCCGTACAGGTCCTGGCACAGCCAGGTCAGGACGGCGGCTCCCAGTGCCGCCAGCAGTGCTGGACGTGATGGTGGCATCTTGGCAGCTGCCCTGGGAAAAGCATCCTCTAAGATGAGAAGCTGAGGTGTGGCATTGCCTGGTGGGAAAGCGTGGGAACAGCCGGCCGTGGTGGTGCCACTTCTCTTGGTGGTGGGAACAGAAAGTGTTGGGGATGGTGCTTGTAGGGGGCCCCATTCCCATCTCTACCACCTCCATCCCCATGCCCACCTCCACCACCTCCATCCTCATCCCCATCTCCACCACCTCCATCCTCATCCCCATCTCCACCACCTCTATCCTCATCCACACCTCCACCACCTCCATCCTCATGTCCATCTCCACCACCTCCATCCTCATGCCCATCTCCACCACCTCCATCCTCATCCCCATCTCCACCCCTATCCCCATCTTCATCCCCATCTCCACCACCTTCATGCCCATCCCTGTCCCTGTCACCTGTTGGAGTGCTCGGCGGCGATCTCGTAGATGCTGACGTGGAGGGTGTTGTTGGCGTGGCGGGTGACACCTCGCGCCTTGTAGATGCGAAACTCGGCGGCCGTCACCGACTCGCCCGTAGGCACCTGGGTCAGGTCGAATCTGAACTCCTTCCAGTACGGCTTTGGCGAGAAGATGTCCCGGTCCTGCTCAACTGCAGAGCAAAGGGGTCAGGAAGGGCTGAACCAAACCCTGCCCGTGCCACCGGCCACCCCGACGGGCTGCTCAGAGCCTGCAGCTCCCCGCTGAGTCCCACCGACCTAATTTGCTCCCAATCTGGGGACAAATCCTGCTCTGGGCTCCTCACCCTGCTGAGCTCTTGGCTGCTGCAAATTCCCTCTGAACTTCTCCAGAGAGTGAAAAACGCACCAAAAAACCTGAGCTTTGGGGTCGGTGGGACCAGCACAAGCAGAAATGGAGATTTTTGCAACACTTTCTGGCAGCAGCTGCTCAGGGGACAACATCTGGGCATCCCCAGGTCCCCTCTTCCCTGTGGGGCTGAAATGTAGATTTTTTAACCTGTGCAAGACTCTGGGGGGGGGGATGTGTCAGATCACTGCTCTGTAAAAGTAAAAACCTCATTTTATAAAGACACCTTAAGTTTCCATATAAAAATGTTCTGAGTCACTAAATAGCTAGTTTATTTCTTTAAAAATTTTTACACAAAGCTTTTTAGGGAAATCAATTACAGCAGATGTTGATTGGAAATGAAGTATAAAGGAAAGAATTTTAGCTGTGAATCTGACAAAAGAAACTATCCCCATACTGCAATGAAAATTAAACAATCCTTGTTTATTTTTTTCCCTGCTTTTAGAATCACAATACTTAATAACACCGAGCTCTTACCCAGGATGTTCAATTAGCAGATCTCAAGGCATCTAGAGAGGATTTAATTGCAATTATATTCGTTTCACCTAAGACCTTTGAAAATAATCAAGTATTCAAAATCTGAAAACACAACAGAAATCAAGGGAATGTCTAATGAGACATTAGCTCTACCTCCTGAGGGAAATTCCTGCCTGTGACAAGTTTCATGCTGAATTTTTTTCAGATCACTGAGAAGAAGAAAAAAAAAGCATTTTGTCTTTTTAAAACCTATTTTATCAGTGTCTTCAGGCAAAGTCACGTACATCAGAAGCTCTGTGACAAGACATTTAGTCTTTAAGGCACTGATCATAAGTTACATATGCAAAGGTAACTGACCGACCACATTGCACTGCTGAATATTGTCAGTTCTTCTCTGCTGGTGATACTGCTCTGACTATTTACCATACTTATTATTCAACTTATTTACCAATTACACTTGATACTTGTAAATAAAAACTATTGCTTATCTTATCAGTAATATAGGCATTCTGCTTGACTGTGTAGTCTGTGGACATGCCATATTGGCAAAGACAAGAGAGTAAATTGACTCCAAGAATGTAACACATAAAAATATTGCTGTAGGGTTAAAGAAACTTGTAAATTGTGTTCTACTCTGAGAATAGTTTGGTTAATAAAACTGTATTTCTGTCTGTAAATGTTGTTTCTAGACATCTTTAATCAAACTGTTATATAAAGGACAAAACAATTAGATCATCTCCTCTGTTGTTGTATTCTGGAGTTTGGTAGTTTGTGAAGACTAAGGCAAATAAAGGTGACAGGAAACATTCAGTTTATGGTTAATATTTCTTTCTCTTTTAGGCCACTCAAAAGCTAACTTACATGTATTCTTAAAGTTATTTCTGACCACATCTTTGAGTAATACTCACAGTGCTTTATTTAGCTGTTCAGGATAACTGTCTGATGTAATTGCACCTCAGTTAGCTAATTTGTTCCTTTATTTCACTACAAATAACAAAAAATTGCAAATCAATTATCTGGACAGAGATTCCTTCACGGGCTAGTAGTACCAACAGTATTTTTTGTGTTAGAAGCCTCAGATGACCATTTTCAAAAAATCTAACTTGGCAATGTATTTGCTGCTTCTTTGTAGTAAAATCATGGTGGTTTTGTTTTAAGATAAGCTGATTTTAGAGAACTCTGAAAAGAGTTTGTGCAATCACGCAGTCTTTCCAATTGTGTCTGGAGACCACTGGCTAATTTCCACTTGAGCTTAAAGGAAAGTAGAAATCTCACGGATGAATTCATAAACTTTGGGGAAAATCAGTGGTAGAGAATAGAAGAGAAACCAAAAATATTTTTTTTTATGGAATACTCAAGAGGCTTCAGCTTGGCAGTGTCTGGCTGTGTAATTCTGTGGTTGCTGCAGCACCAGTCTTCCTTGCCAGTGGATACAGAGAAGGACGTGAAGCTTACTGTGGTGAGGGAGAAAAGGACAAATATTTTTCAGTGTCTACTGCTTACAAACAGTGTATTGCTCTTCTGCTGTTCTTTTTCAGATGTATCACAGAGATGCAGCTGGTACCCAGCTCTAATTTTTATATGGAGTATATCCATTGAAGTGTTAATTATATGATGGGCATAGAGCAGTCCCATTGAAGAATGAAGTTGGTGGAAGTTTATTAATTCAGGAATGGGCAATTCTGGAAGATCAATAGGTTCCTGACCATGTCAGTGATTGTAGGAGCACCAAAACACTATGTTGAAGTACTACTTTTGTTATCATCTGCCAATTTTAACAGCTTCTCTGGGCAGTTGACTGAAGCCTCTTTAAAAATAATGTACAGGTTAGATTCCTCAGGTCTTCCACAGGTGAGCACCACTTGAAATCAATAGTAAGGACAAAAGTACATTTCCTCCAAGGAAAAAAAGGCTAATGAAGAAATGAGCAAGAAAATAAATGTCTTTGTTTCACAATGGTATTTTTATATGCAATAAAAACTGTGACACGGTTGGAGATGAAACAACCTTCATACACAAATATATCCACAACTGTTCTGATAAGTAGTTCATGTTTAATGTGCTGGAGAGGTAAGAAAACAATGAAAAAGTGCCTGTAGCTCTGTGAGAGATATACTTATTGAGCTATTCATAAAGCAAGCATTACTGGCGAGAGATGTAGTTATATATTGGGGAGCTCATAGCATGAAGACCTGGTGTAGAACTGTCACTGTAGTGAATACTAAATGAGGTTATTTCAGTTAAGTTTGTACATAATGCCAATGACTGATTTTCAGAATCAGGGTAATAGAAGAGCTTTCATCAGTCCTGAAGTTACATTACTGTTAGAGCATTCTTAGTTGTTTTTTCCTCCAGTATTATGGCTTTAATAGAATATCTGAGTCTTTTTTGTTGCTTGTCAGCTTAGATTGAATTAGATCTTGAAATCTCCATAATGAAAATTTCACCTTTTATTCTCTGGAAAAAGAATTGATTTTTTGTATTTCCATTCCCTCAACTGACTGGCCACAAAAGGATAATCTTATGTGCTTTCATGGTTGCAGATATTTCAAAAATAAAATAAGAGAATGCCTATGTGGCTTAAACTCAGTCATCTAATTTATCAATGGAAATGCTTTATGAAGAAAAAAAAATAGGAAAATGTCTCTCTGTCATTTTAAGTGAGGTTAGAAGTCTGCATGTTTATATCACCATTTATAATGAGAACCATTTATAATGAGAACATATTTTGTCATTTTATTTAAGCGAACAACAGACATTGAACAAATAGCATTTGTTCTTAACAGTGCTTCTGAAAAAGCTTTCCTTTTAAATTGCACGGATCAGACTGGTCCCTAATGGAAAGATACAAGAGTCCAAGCAAAAAGAAATAATTTCAGACTCATTAAAAAATTTGCAATGATGCGTGAGATGATGTTAGCTCTGAAAAATCAGACATACATGATTGGGAAAAAAAAGAAAGCAATATTGACTGGTTAATCATGTTGTATTATCCGGTACATACAGTTGGAGAAGTACTTGTGTCTTTGTATACTGAAAAAGTAGCAGAAAATTTCTGTTGTTACATTGCTATTTCATATATTGTATTCGTATTAAAAGTCAATCAGTGCAAACATCTATTAATACAAAGTATTAAAAGCAAGAGTTCCCAAAATGATACATAGTAATTAATTCACTGAAATAATATTGAAATAGTTTGGGTTTTTTTCTACTTCTACCTTAAGTATACATGTAAATGAAGTTGGTGGTGTGTGGGTCAATGCATAGGCATCATGAAGCAAAGTCAGATCTAGAGGCACTATCTGTAATGTCATCGTGATGCAAAGCACAGTCGGTACACCCTGCATGGTGAAAGAACAGTCAGTGTCTCCTTTGGAATCACTTGATCTTTGTGGTTTATAATCCGTGAAAGCCAAGAAAATGATGAATTATAGGGGAATGTGAGTATGCATTGAAGATAAACTCTTCAAAGTGAATACAGATTATGGATTCATTTGTGCAAGAAGTACAAGTCATCACCAAAAAAAGATTTTCTTATACTAAAGCAAAAGTTTTTTGTGCTTCACACTGTTGACCCTGACAGAAATAAGAAGGTAAAACCAAACTGAAACAACAGAACATGTTTTACATGGTAATTTTTACTATAGCTGGAAGTAGTTTTCTTTTCAGGTGGCTGGACAGAAATGGTTCCCAGGATGATTGTAAGAAGAAGCCATGTAAATACACTGGGGGATAGTTTGTATCATATAAGTTATGTGCCTAGTGTAAAAGACTAATAATCAGCTGTACATTTGCCAGAATAAGCAGCATGACCTTTTCAAAAAGTATTTGGGTCTGCTTACCAGATGCTAAATCTCATAAGGGTCTGATCATGTGTATTTACACATTGCCTTTGCAGGTGTTTAAAATTACAAGAAAGTCATTGGTTTGAAAAATAATTAAGGCAAAGGAATTTGAACTTTTAATACAAAAAGTGCATCTGCAGGATGCACTTTCAGAAGGCTTAATGTGAATAAAACTACCAAAAAAAGTCAGTACTTTTTTTTTGTGATTGTGTGTCAGTCAAACCTAGAAATTATCAGGGATCCTTGTCTAAAAAATATATGCAGAGAGAGGGCAGAGGAATTCAACATGATAGGTGGAAGGGAAAGCCCTTGTTAGCCTGTTTGTATTTTCTGTGAATTCCTTATAGCTATCTTTCCATTTCTATAGGTATGAGGGCAGTGATTCAAGGTCTGATGATACAACATAAAAGTGCAGTGTATAGAGCAAGGGAGCCTCATCTATACTTCCAATAGGAAGCTCGCCATCTAACTGAAGTATACCAAGGATGGTGTCTGGGTTTTGGTCCTGGAGGGAGTTAGTTGGTTCACTACAAAGGACAGACAATACATTTAAACTGTTAATTACCACATGATAATAATTCAAAAGTGAATTGAGGAGTGAAGTTGTTGGACCAAGTGGATCTTTACAGTGTTTATGACAGTGAGATCACCCCTAATACTATATCATATTTTCACAGGTGATGTATTGTGAAGGGCTCTAGCACCTGAATCTCTATCTCCTCTTCTCTCTTTCTGTCCCTCTTATCTCATCTGTAAAGTTTCCCTGCACCACAGAAGAGGTGAATCTATGAAGATTTGTCCTTATGAAGGATTGTTTGTGTAAACTGATAAGTACTTTGGGGGATCCAGCGAAAGCTCAAAGAATATTTTTAACGTTAAATGGATGACATGTCATTACAGATTATACTAATCCCGAAAATAGAGTCAGATTCCACTATAGACCATTAGTACAAGATGCTATTGTCAGACTCAGGCTAGTGAATTATTATAAACCAATTATATAAAATAATACTGGGGTGTCTGATTGAGATGCACTGCGTATCTGACATTTATGACCAATAAACTTGAAACAACAAAATGGAAATGTGTTTTGTAGTGCAAACTCAAGTTTCAGGACCATGCAAAATCAGAAGCTGGTCTGAATTGGTTTTAAGGGCTTTGATAAACTTAGAGTCAGCAATTACATCTGAAATTATTCCAGATCCTAAAAAACTAATAAAGGTTTCATTTGATGCATAGAAGGGAGGCTCCATACAAAATTATTTTAAACACTAACAGTATGCATCCCTGGTTTTGTCATTATATTGAATTGTTAGACACAGTCATGCTAGGTATATATAGGTATATAATATCTGTCACTTGACAATGTACAGGTCAGATTCACTTGAGCAAAATACTGTTATGATTGTCTGCTGGTTTGCAGCAGAAACAGGAGATATGAGCTTGACACACTGATCCCAGTCAATAGCCTGTGGAAAAAAAAGAGCTGCCTACTTACCTCTCTTCTCAGATGTCTCTCTCTCTTGAGGCATGATGCCTGTTTAGGTATTTTTTTATGAGGCTCAGTGTCACTGTTACTTCTGAAAACAGCTGATAGATGATGGGTGATGAGCTGCTTTGCACTAATGAGAAATGTTGCTGTGTTGTAGCACTGTTGGTGTTTCTGAGCACACTGGACCAGTTTTGCTCTGGTGCTGATGAAAAGCAAGAATAGATTCACCAGTATATATAATTGCATTGATTTTAAACTCAGGCAAGTACATCATAGGCAGGCTTCTGAGTTGTCTCTTACACTTTTCCTAACAGTCTTCTTGATATGCCATGTGTGGATATTTGTGGTCGTAATATCTGAATATTCTAAAATGAGACTATTTTTATATGCAAGGAGAAATAGCACTGCAAGAGCTGTAACAATTTTCAAGCAATTAGGTGTTGTTTTTCGTAGTATGAGAGGGATCGTTCATTGATTTTCTATCAGATGCTTTATTATTCTTATGCTTATGCACCACTATAGTATCATTCTCGTCCTTTTTGAATAAATAGTCAGTAGAACAGTAAACCAACATTTGAACAACGGAGTAAATTTTTGAAGACTGAGTTAGCAAAATGATCGGTTACTATGTGTAGGCAGTCTTTCAACTACTGACTTTACTAAGAATGGACGTATAAACAACTCAGTATGAGATTCTAGTCTATTCTTTAAGAAACCTTTTTAAAATAAATGGGTGCATGTCAGTTTTGTAGAAGAACCTTGCCTGTCTGTTGAATGTGATTGTAAGAAGAAAAACCAATCAAAAAGTTAGACCGGGACTACAAAGAAAATTCACATTTTAATTAAAAATGATCCAAACACCCACTGCTAAGAGCTTTTCTCAAAGGCATCTCAGTGGGAGTTAAAGTCCTTGACATATGAGTTATCTCCCTTTAACTAGAATGAAGAACTCTTTGTCATTTTTCACTTGTCAGTACTTTTTTCTTTTGAGTTCTTATGAGTCTGATAACTGCAAGAATTAACTTCAGAACTTGTGACATCACATTTTATTTCCTTTACAGTCTTTCCATGAGTCTGTTTGTTTGTAAAATGGAATTGGGATTTACCAAACAAGGATAATAGAAATACATTTACTTTTTTGAGACCGTTAAAAATAAAATGCATTAGAATATGTAACAAGTGTTTTGACAGTTTTCTTACATTGAAGCAATATGCTCAGTTTCCTCTGGAAAACTTCTTCAGTATAATCTGAATGTCCTATAGGTAATTTGGGATAGTCTGGGACCTTTAAACAGTGATTACACCTAAACTGTTTCACATTAACAATTTTGTATTTGTAAGTGCCTGCAAGTTGGGTAGCACAGGATATGCATTCTTCAGTGGGCTCATCTTCAAAAAATAAGAAGAAAGGAAAAAAAAGAAGGACAATGTGCTTCACCAATTAGCCCAAAGTCTTAGTTCCTTGATATGCAATATCCTTGCACCCCAGCTGTGCAAGAGCTAATTATTCACTGCATCCAAAAGTACCCTGATTTTCTTCAGAGTTTTGTGCTGTATGGGAAGGAAGGGAGACAGAATTTGACCCAATAAAAGGGGAGTTGGTGTCTTGCCATGTGTCTGTGCTCCCCCGTGAGGCACAACGAGCCAGGGAGCATGTGATGCAAGGGTTCATGGCACAGGGCAGCATGCCCCTGCCTCTCTGTCTACCTGCAGATGAGGTATTCAACCACATTAAACTCACATAAACTCTTCATGAAAGCAAAACAGACCTGTAATTTTTGTGTGAGTTGGCTATTGAAGTTAAGCCCTTGGCTTCTATTGCTCCTTTCCTCTATCAGAAGTTTCTGGCAGAGTTGAACACGGTCTTCTTGAAACGTTATTGTCCCTTGGCTGCTGTGGAGCTTATGTCCAGTTCTTGGGGGCATCCTGATGATACTACCCCCCCAGTACTGGAAGAAGGGAGATCCCATTGACTTCACTAGTAATAGACAACTCAGTGGAACGTAAGGAATAATAAATAAATAAAACATTAACAAAATTCAAATAAAAGATTAATATACTAAAAGAGAGATTTGGCTCTTTGTGCAGTCCATTATAACTTGTAAAACTGTTTGCCATAGGCCACTGTGGATACCAAAACTGTACAGGAGTGCAAGGAGCAATCCCAAAAATTAATACATGCCATCAAGAGTTCTTAAATGCAGAGCTGTCATTCCCTGTGTGCTTACCTTCTTCGTAAACTTTGATTTTGGCTATTGCTGAAAATCAGTTATATGGCTAAATAGAGTGGTTATGTTGTTATTGTACTCAACAGAGCCAAGGTTTCTTCTTGTTTTGTCTTTTTGTTTGTTTGTTTTCTATGTGGAAGTTTTTATCTGCTTTTTTTTTTTTCTTTTTTTTGCTGTCTGTAAGAGGAAATTACTTATATAAGTCATCAAGAAGAGGATACCATAATTATCTAGGAACAAAGGCAATCCTTACAGTGTAGTGAAAAAAGGCTACAGAATCCCGAAACAGTATCTCTCAATTTTCACTGAGAACAGAAAGGTGTTTAAATTAGTCAAAATATATCTCTATGGGGACTTAAGTGAGGAGCAGAAGCTGTGAAAGCAGCAATTGGTCAGTAACAACTCTCATAAGCCTTTGGGGCAACATTAGTGAAAATCTGCTTTCCAGTGAATTAGAAAACAAGTGTTAGGGAGAAGAGACTTACAGAGACAGGAATTTTACAGAACATGGAACAATTAGCAAACTTATTGTTGCTATTGAATTTCAATTCAAGATGTCTCTATATGCTTTTTGTTTTAAATGAAATGTTTCAATTACAATGTGCAAAGTACAGAACATCCTTTAACTCAAAATATTTGCTAGAAACCTTTTATTTTGTATACATTCATTGTGGTATTAGTTGTAGATTTAAATAGTACTTGTAGTTTTACATAATGATCAGTATTGATTAAAATGTAAAAATTAAGTTTACAGCAAAGTCAAGTTTGCAGTGATGGACCTCTGAAAGGAATTTTTGAAGGTGTTTTTAAAGCCATCCAAAAAGAAAATTATGATTAAGAAAAATAAGCCAAAGTACCTTATATCCATGAATTCTCAAATATCCCCATTAATTATTATTTTCCATAACACTGCAGGAATATTATGAGTGCACCACACACCTGAAAATCAAATGTCTTATAGAAGACATAGTTAGTTTGGATTTTTTCAGCAAGGGACACGTATAGCTATTTTTTTATTATTCTTTTAATATGACAGAGCTCACTTTAGGAAGATTGGTGAAATAATTTTGTTCGAAGTTTCCTATACTACTTAGTCATCTGGGTATGTTTTTATAGCTGCAATTGGCCACTACACCACCAATAAAATAATCATAACAGTTTTCTTATGTAGAGTACTTTGAAGTACTCTTGAGAGTTAAAGAAATCACAATGTAAGTGTAAAGTAATCCATATGGTGACAGTACAAACATTTTCAACAAATTGTGGTAACAGTTGACATTTCATGTGTCCACAATGAAAATATATGGTCTTGCTTTTGAAACGCCTGTTCAAACATGGTAGTTATGGGAGCTGGGAAAAAAAATCGAGGAAGAAGAGAAAAAGAAACTTTCAGATTATAATTCTAAGAACATGTTTCATGCAATGAAGATTTCTGAGAAAGCTGCTTCAGTGGAAACCAGAAGGTAGAAGATGATGGCAACAGACAAGAAGATGAATAGATACTATTAGCCACAGATCTGAGAGACAGTAAAGTGATAGTGTATGTGCAGTTTCCAAAGCATAACAGTAAACATCAAGTAGCATCAGGAGGAGTATATTCTCTAAAAAACATGAACAGAGAAGGACTGGAACTAACTTTAATCTACTGCCTCACAAAATGATCTACTGCTTTGTTTTTAATATTAAGAGGATGTAATTACAGCTCACTTTAGGTAATGTAGATGTTCAGATGAGTTAATATAATTATATTGAAGCCTTAACAAAATGATAAACTACCATGTTTTTACAGTAGCCATTTGTGTATTTGAAAGAAAAACATGGATATATAAAAGGAAACAGATTATTGTGTAATTTAAATATAATAACATATTTATTTATATATATATAAAATGAAAAAAAAAGAAAATAAAAGCTGTCTTCTGAGAATACAATTTCAAGTATAGTTCAGGAAGGTTCTTTGCAAGCAACTGTGTCAATTCTTTTAATCCCATTCCAGTCCTCAGCTCTTTTCTAGGAGAAGATGTATTTTTTATTGTTAACATTGTTTTTCTGTATATCTCAAAAATGTACAGAAAAATGTATGTTTGAAAATTAGAGGGTACAAGAAAGATGCTCTGAGGCAGTGGGACAGAGAACCAAAACTGGCTGTACACTATTTCCTATGCTGCCATATTTAGCTGGTCATTGAAACAATTTATCAAAGTTTTTTTTTCATGTTTCCATTTCACTTTATTTTGAGTAATACAATTTAAAAACCATCCTGATAGTTTTTCTCTGACATCAGAGGAAGAAAGGCTAGGTAATCATTTCATATACCAGTGGCTGATACCATAAATTACTGGCTTTAGTAAGGTCCAATAAAACCACTCATATTCTGTCTCTGGTTCTGCATCTTCCTTATGGCACTGCAATGCAGATAAATTTGGAAAGTGCCTGTCTGAAAAATGCATAGAAGTTAGTATATATGAAATGTCCATTTGTTCTCACATGATGTTAAACCCTCTGTTGGAGTTTTCCCAAACACTGATGTTCAAACTCTGCCATATGAAGGCTCTCGAAGGAGGAAGGTCTCTATAGGCATGCAAAAGATCTCACAGTGAAAATACATTAAATAAGCTTCACGTTTTTCCTTCCACCTTTGCTTTGGAGTAGTTACATCTGTTCTTAAATCCTGGTAGTTTGGATATTTTAGGTGAAATTGCTACTCATTAATGTTTTAAGGTAGTTGTGAAGTTTCTTTGTTCATTCACCAAGTGTTTGTTCAAATAACTGTTTAAAATTGCTGTTTTCTGGAAATCATTATTCACAGAAGTCCTAGTTCCTGGAAACCTATAGGAAAACTTGACCTTGTTCTCTAAGACTTTTTAGTATAGTAAATTGTTATCTGTATTTTCATAGTGTTTAATAGCATCATGATCCAATTTCAATTGGTGCTGTAAAAACACAGATGGAAATAGAAGGTCCTCAAAATGTGCAGAAGAACTACCAGATGGACAAATTTCTTTTGTGTAATACAAGGAATGAATTAGCCAATGCAAGTACATGTTGCTGGCAGTGGTTTCAGTGCACTCTTGGATTAGACACTGATTTCAGATTAAAGTTTATTTCTAACCTGGAATTAGTTGAGTCTGTGGGTTAGGTCAGTGAATCTGGATGCAGTTTTACTGTTCAAAGATTCTGTGTATGCACTGTTTCAAAATTTCTGCTTTCTAAGTTCCTGTGGTCTTTCTAATTGTTTAAGTGGTTCCCTTGCTCAAGTTTTGTATTCAGTTTACCACGTGGCAGGAATTAGTAGTAAAAAGAAGAAAGGTGCAGGTTGCCTGAGTATTCTGAAGGCAAAATGAAGTAGAAAATTAAAGATATTTATCTCCATTATTCTCATTTAAATGTGTTATTAACAAATCCAAAACACAAAGAAAATGATAAATTATTATTCAGACTGTGAGAGCAAAATATATTGTAATGGGAGGAAAAAATAGCCTGCTGTTTGCATATCATGCTCCATTCTTTCTTTCCTGGAATAAATGAGGTTGCAATTGTTCTCTGGACATCACTGCCTTCCACGCAGTTGTTAGATTATGTGATGTGCTTTCATGACAGGTCAATAATACGCAAAGCAGATTACCAGTGACAAGAAAACAAGAATTGCCTCTCAAGCTCAAACTATTAATGACATTAAATTAATACCTGAATTTTTAAATATTGGTAAATGTTAGATACATTTTAAAGGAAAAAGTCCAGGATATGTTAAAAAATATATTCCTGAGTATGTGATGTGTTAGATGATGTGCTTTTAGCTTGCATTTAGTGCTGCTTGCCTCATAAGCTTCACTTGGTGAAGAGGTTTTTGTCATTTGGTTGCCAGCATTTTCTCTGCCTCAGAAGAAAATTTATAGACTGTTCCTCTGCAATTTGTATCTTTAAATTGCATTTGCTGGATAAGTCTATAAACACATGCTATGGCAGCCAGCATACCAGACTGTCTCCATATGCTGACAACCATGCTGTCCTGGCAGGACCACCAAGAGCCCTGGAGATGCCTCCAGTCCCACATGGACATCAGAGGTCGTTGTGAAGGAATCTCCAGGACATAAACCAGGCCCCAAATCTCCTTTCTTTCACTTGCTGATTCCTGTTATTAACTGCAGCAGGGTGCAATATGTGGGCGAGTATTTGGTTCTCCAGTAATGCCCAGGAAAAATGTTTTCCCTGAAGGATGGTAGTCATTCAGATTAGAAATGCTTTTTTTGTTCCCTGGGGCCAGGTAGCTAACCAACTCGTTTCTGTCTCCCTAGGCTGCATGGTACTCAAGCAGAAAAACTTGGACAACTAACATAAATAACTGGAAACTAGTGTTGTGTTTTACCAGCAGCAATAATACACCTTTCTCTGAAAAAAAGAGAATTAGTAGTAGCTGTGCTTAAAATAAACCTGTTTGTTGTCAGTTCAGCCATCTCAGCTGGTGTACTTTTTTTCAGTCATTACTGTACATCAACTGCTCAGCTGCAAATATTATTTTTATTTCATCAAAACAACTACAGGAATAACCCCTAGAAATTGTTCCAATTCATACTTTACCAATCAGAAAACTGCATGTTGTATTTTTTGTATTCATTGTTAACCTCAGATTTAACGGTCCATATTAATACTTTAAAAATACTTCAAATAAATTGATGGTCATCCCGGAACATTGGACTATCAGGTAATCCTGGTGGATTAGCATGTTTGCTATAAGTGTAATGAAGTGTATTTTACCTGAAAAGGTTTTAATTAGGAAAACATCAGAGATTTGTTTAACATCAAACCATTAATCTGAAAATGGAATTATAGTAAAACCAGATGAACACACCTCATCAACTAAAAACAAATTTGCTATAATTATAGAAAATTACATAGTCTGTTTAATACATAAATTGCAAGGTAATGAAATTAGAGGTCATCTACTTGAATAATAGTGACTGGTTTTGGAAAAAACACTACTGCATATAGTGGAGTGGAAAAAGGTTTATGATAAAAACTTGTCAGTCTCTCCTGATGATTGTAAGCTGAAAAAGACAAATGTAATCATGAACAGTAGTTCTAGAAAGATGGACATTAAATCATATTTATGTGCTCACAATTTGGTATATTTAAGAAGTTTGGGTAATTCTAAGACAAAGAGGTCTCAAGCTTCATGTTCTGCATTTTTTTATGTTCTTTTCTAGCTTCTTTCAGTCATAAAATGTACAACAGAAGGACAAAAACATCCCGAAAAGGAGTGACTTAGTGACAAAAGTCGCTCTGTAAGTAACTGGCTTTAAAAAGAGAAAGGCTAAAGGTATTCATGATTAGCATCATGTCTGTCTGTTCTATAAACTCCCGGTTGTTTACTTACGTAATGAAAACCATGTCTGTGCATATCCAAGTAGATCACAAAATAGTTACTATTCGGTATAACCAAGAGTGTTCAAAAGACCTGAGATGAGTTGTAACTTACTACTATTAGGGTTTAACTGTTTTTTAGTTTTCATACATCTTGTATTGGTTTCAGCAAACTGGGTATTTCACAGAACCACAAAATCACAAAAAGGTAGGGGTTGGCAGTGATCTTTGTAGATCATCTAGTCCAACCTAACTGGGTAAAGATCTTTACATATCTTCAAAAATCCTTACAGATCTTTAGAAAGTAGTAGCACATTTTAGCACTTTTGCCTAGATGCAGTGTCCTAAGTAAGAGAAATGATTCAGATGATGACCTCATACAAGGCTTTGGGTCATCCAGTTATGGACTTTCAGTAACTCTGATGAAAACCAGCCTCTGAACCACCAGTTCCTTTTTGCACTACCCTAATAGTCAGTGTCAAAATGCAGATGTTCAACATCTTTACAGCTGTACTGCTAACATAATCAGACGTGTATTTTATTTTTGAGGTTTAAAGTAGAATATAGTGTCTATCACTGTGGAATATTATCAGCATTGCCTAAATTTGGCAGTTCAACAAAAAGCTTAGCAAAAGCAAAGCCTCTTCATAGGTTTTGACCAGGTTCAGGACAAATTCTTACTGTAGCTGTATTACCAGCTGGAATCTAGGTACCTGATAAAGAAATGTGCAACATGTACTGATTATCAGACTCCTTTTGTAAGTCATAAAGTGATAGTGTAGCTAGATAATACAGCAAGCAAATCCTTGAAAATAATAAAAATGCCTTGAAAGGCCTAGGTTTCCTTTCATGTTGCGGTATATAGGTGTATCACCTGAAAGAACACACTGTTCATCAAAACAACAACAACAACAAAAAAACCAATGTGATATCAGAATTCAATCTTTATACATAATTTTTCCCACTTTTAAAACCACACACACATGCTTACATAGATTAAGAAGTGGAAGATGACTAGATGGAAGGTGACTAGTTTTGTGATCACAACTGAGGGATCACTAAAATTATAAGCACGATACCTAGAGACATTAGGAAGTGTTCTAACCTATACAGGCTGGTTTCACAGGAACTGCTGGATTCACAGCAGCTTTGCAAACGTAATTCCATTAAAATGCCTTCACACAAAAATGCCACCTCAGCTATCAGTATTATTTTATGAAGAAGACCTCTTGCCTTGTAGTATTATTACAGAACTGCCGATGCAATATGTTCTTTGAAAATACCTTCCTTCAATATATTGCATGCCTCTGTGATTTATATGTCAGATGAAATTACATGCATATGCGGTAATATAACATCAAATATTTTGTTCACAGAACTTTTTATGACAATGATTAACAATATTCCAATTGCTGAAATTTTTGCTTTCTTCAGTACATTCAAACCAATAATTCAAGATTACATAAAGTCACTAATGGAAAGGCAAGTTAAAATACTTACAGAATCATAGAATGGCTAGGGCTGGAAGGGACCTCCAAAAGTCATCTAGTCCAGCCCCCCTACAGTGAGCAGGGATACCCTCAACTAGACCAGGCTGCTCAGAGCCTTGTCCAACCTCACCTTGAATATTTCCAGGGATGGGGCCTCAACTGCCTCCCTGGGCAGCCTATTCCACTGTTCTACCACCCTCAATGTAAAGAACTTCTTCTCTAATTTAAACCCATTACCCCTCGTCCTTTCACTACAGGCCCTTGTAAACAGCCCCTCTCCAGCCTTCCTGTAGCCCCCTTCAGGTACTGGAAGGTCGCTAGTAGGTCTCTCCAGAGCCTTTTCTTCTCCAGGCTGAACAACCCCAGCTCCCTCAGCCTATTCTCGTAGGAGAAGTGTTCCAGCCCTCTCATCATCTTTGTGGCCTCGTCTGGACATGCTCCATCAGGTCCATGTCTTTCCTGTGTTGAGGGCTCCAGAGCTAGACGCAGTACTCCAGGTGCAGTCTCAGCAGAGCAGAGGGGCAGAATCACCTCCCTCGATCTGCTGGCCACACTTCTCTTGATGCAGCACAGGTTGCAATTGGCCTTCTTGGCTGCAAGCGCACACTGTTGGCTCATGTCCATATATTCTAATATTTTTTAATATCTTCTAAAGGAATCCTTCTTGACTGTCAGAGCTGAGAGTAAATTCCTGGGGATTTAGCAGAAAGCTGAAGAGTTTGACAGGGCATAAATAGATATTCTTACTCAGGGAAGTAAAGGAGTTTTTAAAATTTTATTTAGCCCTGCAATTCATTATGTTAATCTTTTTGCATCTTCTCATTATTTCAGAATTGAAACACGATGTACTGTTTTTGAAACAATTGTGCCAGAGGACAAACACCCTCGCATCTGGATTTGCAGATGTCTTTGGCTAAGTTAGATGATGAGCAGTAAGTAGATCACTATGCTGATATTTCTTTGGAATTGTCTAAAAATGACTATTTAATCTGTGTGGAATTCATGGCATAGTTTCCTAGGCAGGATATAATTATTTATATATGCAAATTTTTCTTACCAAGCCGTACATGAGGGTGATCTTTTTCCTACATTTAAGGGGGCTTATCTGTAAAGGTTTAGAAGAGAAACTTAAACCTGAAAATCTAGGTTGTAAAACCTGTGCCTGGATCAGATGGCTCCTGCTCAGCAATCCTGGGAGCCCCAGCACTGTAGTGATCAACATCAACTTGGTCTCCTTGAAATACAATGTGGTTTTAGATAGTGGAATTATTTTACGAAATACAACAGAACACAGAAGGATAAAAGAAGATTAAGTGAAATTCAGATGCGTACAGTTAGAACTGCAAGTCTAAATTCAATCTTACCCCACAGCAACTGAAAAATCCATTGGTGTTTGTGTTTTAACTGGGAATATTTCTCAAGGTCTCTGGCAGTGCTTCTGGATGTGCTCACAGCAGTAACTGTCTGGGAAAGGCTGACAGCTTCTGGCTGTCTCACCTCTAAACTCACCTCTAGGTCAGAATATTCAAATGATGTAACATTTTGATTTCATCTTTTGAAGATCTGATGGGCATGCATTGCTCATGCCTGATGCATAATAGAGTGACATTAAAAAATATGGTAGCAACCACATGAGATGAAGGTAGCACTGTATCCAGGAGAGGAGAGACTTGTTTCAGTGTCTTTCACAGATGTCTTTCACTTTTGTTTTAACTCCTTGTGGTGAATCCATGTAGGAAAGGGCATGAGACCCTCACACTTATAATGGTGAAGAAACTTTCCTGGTTCCCACAGTGAACAAACCCTTCGAATTACATCTAGTGACTGCTGAACAGAAATGCTGAAGGCTTTCCATCTGCATGTCCCCCTATGGCTACAGAACAAGGAGCACCTATTCTAGCAAATAATGAAGCTTTATAAATGTCATTTTTATCTGAATTATATTATACAAGTTCATGATTAACCATTAGAAGAGGGAAGAAAGTCTTGAATGTGCTGCAGCTTTTACAGGAATCCACATAAGGCATTAGGAGACACTAATCCTGAAGACTAGTTGTTTATAAACTACCCACACATAAACACCCATAATTAAATTGATCTTAAATTTTGTTCTAATCGATCTAAATAACTCATTATTGTCAGAAATTTTAATTACAAAATATAAAATAACCAAACATTAACATAAATTACTATTCTAATTTATCCTAATTCCTGTAAAAAGCCAGACATGTACTAAAGTTAATAAAAACATATGTGCCCGAGATAAATTTAGTTTAAGAATCCAGACACAATTGCCACAAACAAGAGAAATATAAATTCATAAAATGATATTTTAACCTTATATGTTGTTTCTAACCTGTATCTAAGCTACTTTTTCTGCATATAGTCCTGAAATGTTAAGAAAACAATTGCATATAAAATGGCTGTCTAATTCATAATGGGGCCACCTCTAAGTGGAGGATCACTGGAGCAAGTACATTCTGCAAATGGCTCCCATTAGGCAACTGTTAGCATCAACTGTTTTAAAATTTAATAACTCTCTGCTGATTCCAAATTTTACAATTAATTCCTCATACTCCTGTTCCTCTATCTTCATGTCTTGTTATATACGCTAGTATATACAGATAAAGTTGAGGTGGTTGTTTGTAGTGAGGTAATATCCTTGCAGAGACCCAGCTTCCCTGATGTTAAAATGGTATATTTAAATTAGTAAATAGATCTGGATAGAAGGCTCTGTATGAGGTATAGTTTTTAGATAAGGTTCCAGCACCAGTTCCATGTATGCAAATAAAGGTGGTTGTGGGTTTTTTTAATACTCAGAAACTATTGGAAATTGTGTTTGGCACCTTCTGTTTGGACTGTCTGTTGAAGACTCAGCCTCTTGACGAAAAGCTAATCATGGGGAAACAGTTTTAGGCCAAAGATACAGGACAAAGACTAGTACCTGCTGCCATCAGTTTGATTCTAACATTGTCTGCTCGCTAGCTGCCTGACCTGAAATACGGTGCTGTAGTCCTAGACAGTGTCAGTTTTCATCATGGTCACAAGATGGCATCATTGCAAAAGCCTTTCCATCAAGTAAACTAGAAAAACTATTCTATACATAGGAAAGTTTTATCTAGTTTGACATTGCTTAGACATCTAAGAGTGTTTATAGATTTAATAGAAGCAACTTTCTTTACACAAAATGATGCACTTACGTATATCTTTAATGTGTCAAATATTATGTGATGTGTATAAAAAAGAAATAATCAGTTGCGTGGTTAGTGCTCTGTCTATAGTCAAAACAGATGACAGGTTTCTTAAGGCTGAATTGACGGCTGATGATATTAAGGAACCTGATCACACAGGTTTCTTAAGCCAAATGTAGAAAACAGCCTAAGTGACTATAATGGAAACTACAACATTTCCATAATCTATGTAAAAAAATTAAAAGCTTACTGAAAATAATTACTGCTTTAGTCAGAAATAAGGGGAAGCTATGCTCACACTTTTGTATAAGCAGTCAAGGATCTACTGACAGGGTGTTTGTTACTGTTGTTAGTGAGTGGGGAAGAATCCCTGGATAAAGAGCTGTGAAGTGGATAAAAATACCATGAGGGTATTATATAAATTTCTCAGAGAATACCTTGCAGTGATATCTTATGAAAATAGAATTCTACATTGTCCAGGGCATCACAAGGGGCTTGGAATAGTAGGCACTGTAATGAGGAATTAAATAGGTAGTTTGGAAGGTTATAGGGTCTAAATTATCTAAGTACAGGTTAGAAAAGTAGAAGCAGACATTTGCTGTATATTATTTAGTTAAAACTGATACTGTTTTGTAGCAACTTGTGGTCTAGAAGTGCTGCTAAGGTCTTTCTATGTTCAGTTTTCTATGGCTATCTTTACACAAACATCTCAATACACTCTCATATTCAACCTCTCTCTTTGCTCTACCTAGATGAATAAATACATTCTGTTTGCATCTGCCAAAGAACCTAAAACTACAGAGGCTGTCTTTCTTCAAAACTACTGCTCTGCAGTGCTCAGCAGCTTTGCTGGTAAGAAGCAGTTTTATTTTCCTTTCCACTAGAATGGCAATTTCTAAGGGACACTAGGAACTGGGATCTTCCAGCATGATCCCTGTAGGTATTAATCGAGCGCTCGGATCTAATTGCTGGATGTGACATAGGAAGAAAACAAGGTTTAATAACTGTGGAAACTTTCATTCTTATCCACAGAGAGCTTGTTGGCTGTCCTTTGATGTTACTGCTTTTCCCTTTCCCCTTTCCCTCAGTGATAATATTGTAGCTGAACTGGCACACTGTTACATCTTCATCTCTCATCTCTTCACTGTGAAAGTTCTTTCTGGAAGGAGACTTTAAAAGTCAGGATCTGGTTTTTATGTTTGTGGTGGTTGGTGGGCTTTTGTTTTGTTTTGGGGTTTTGTGTGTGATTTTTGTTTGGTTTGTTTTGTTGTGGTTTGTTGTTGGGTTTTTTTTTAACAAGGTAGTATTCTATTTTAGGCACAAATGTGATATCAAAACAAATAAAAATATTTTAAATATTTGAAAGAATTCCTGGTTTTCCTACTCATAATCAGGGAAAAGAGCTAAGTAAATAGCTTGTTTTATTGGTCAAAAATTCAGAGTTCATGCTAATCTTAATTGCCTTCAAGTGAAAAAATGGCATTGGCCATTACTAAATCAATGATATATTTGCTGTCTATTTTTAAACAATTTCCATCACAGTTCTGTTAAATTTTACTGCTGTGAAACAAGCCACATCAGACAGCAGAACTGCTGCAGCATAACCAAGATCATCCACCATACTGTGATCCCAAGCACACCCTTGCTTGTATTTCACAGAAAGATAGATACTGCTTCCTTCTTCAGGTCAGTTAACAGGATACAGTCCATTACCTTTGTATGAACTCTGCAAGCCTCAGAACAGAACTGATTTGTTTAATCTGGCCTTGCCTGCCTGGAGCTCTCTTACTGCTTTTTTTAAGCAGTAACAGCAAATTGTGTAGTGATTTGGTTACTACTAATTGATACTTTCAGCTTTAGTTTAGCTTTCCACATCTATGTGGCAGACACCTATTTTTATAGTAATTTTTCTTTTTTTCACCTGTAACCCAAGAATAAATTAGTAGTACTTGCTTCAAAGAAAGAAACTGCAATAACCCTGTTTATCTTTATAACGACTGAGATGCCCAAATTAATCCTCCAAATATTGTGGTATGGAGTTTTGAAATTAAACACAGGTTTCAGAAAAGAGGGGTGAAGTGGCTATGGATTCATCTCACATCTAGTCTTTGGAAAAGACTGGTTTCTCTGCTGAGCCAAAATGACTGCAAGGAGATGGCAAAGCACTGAGCAGGGCTGCTCTCCAGGAGAGGCTGCCTTTATTTTAGGTGTGTGCATCTTCTGCTCTTCTCTCCCTTCCCAGCTCATCTATTTATGTCTGTTTAGTCAATTCAACTAAACCTTTGTCAGCTTAACTAAATTGAAACAGTCAAGATACTGTGATCTCTTTACCAACTGGCAGTTTTAAATCAAATTAGCTATCTCATGCTCTCTGGCAGCCTTTAGTTTGCACCTTGAAACACATGTATCATTTTCTCAAAAGATTACTTGGAAATTTGCCATTTGTGTGACCACATTGAAAAGACTGGATTTCAAAATTCATTACTTTAAGAAGCTGGGAAAATATCAAAGCATTACTAGAATGTGGGGGGTTTGTTTGTCTTATTTTGAAATTGTTCCAAAAATCTGGGATGAGATAGGGTAGAATTAGGACTTGGTGATGAAGTATTTCACTCATGAGTTGTCAAGTCTACATTTTAAAAATAAATTAGATAACATAAATAGGAACGCTATAAAAGTACCACATTCATCACCTTTCTTTCTTTAGTTATTCCTTTTCTTTTTTCTCTACTTCTTTTTATTCTTCTTGTTCCTTTTTATTTATTTTTAATAAGGCCTAATTCTGGCTTCTCTCAGCATATGTCATGCAATGTTAGATTTTGAAATGTCATTAAATACACGTGTATGTGAATAATCAGTGTGTCACTGAGGCAACTTAGTGTACATGGCAGTTATTTCTACTTTGCTAAATGGTTGATTTTAGAACAGTTTTTATGAATTTAATTTTTTTGGCTTAATATTATGGGTAATTATTGTGGGTAAGAATTTATTTTCACAGTATGTTTCTTTTTTTTTCTGGGGAGAAATACAAATAGAAAAAGAGGATTGTATTTTGAGAGCTTCTTGGCATTTTTAAGTCATAAGCAAGATGAACTATAATTGAATTTTCAGACATATATACTTTTTGCTTCTCTGCAACATAAATTATCTATCTGCTAATCTTGTAATGACTCTGTCAACCTTGAAACAATATTCTAGCTGCCTCTTAGAAAAGTCTTCTTAGAAGTTCCTGTTCTTTCCACAATAGAACCAGGATTTCATCAAATGGAATGGCACAGAATTAAAAAAAGGACTTTGACAAAATGTTTTTAGCTTAATCAGGAAAAATACCCTGCAGAATTACACTTACTCTAGTACACTTACAAAACTGAAAATTGCTTTTTGCTCTCATATTTTTTGTGTGCTGAAGGTCTCACATTTCAAAGAGTAGCAAAGCAATCAGTGGATACAGAAATGTCTCTCATCTTCTGAAGTGGTACCTACATTCTTTCTTACATTGCTTTTTACTTACTTTGTTTATTTAAAATGGATATTTAAAATGTTAATATGGCAAAATACAGAGTTTCTAAAGAACTAAAAACATGAGAAGGAAGATTGCTAGAGATCAGCCATTGCTCACTGTGTTCTTAATGTTTTATGTGTATATGATACAAGTAAGCCGCATTAATTGAACTACTGACCAGTTTATAACAGAATATGCTTATGCCCTTTTTCTCTCAGACCTAGAGCAGCTGGGTATTTCCTGTAGGGACTGTGGCCCTTGGAGAGCTCCCAGTGGAGCAGATTTTTCTGAAAAGGATGAGGAGCGGGGAGGGACCTTAACCCCCAATGCCCTTAAGCTGCTGGAGGGGCAGGTAAAGGAGTTGATCACAGGAAAAGATGGGAGATGAGGTATTGTTTTAGGTTGTGGATGGGTTTTTTGGTTTGGTGTTTTTGTTTGTTTGTTTTTGCATTGTTTGTTTGTTTTGTTTTTCTTTTTACTATTCAAATTTATTTTAATTAGCAATAAAATATATTAATTTTCCCCAAGTCTGTTTTCCCCTTGACAGTATCTGGTAAGTGGTCTCTCTGTCTTTATCTTGACCCACATGCTTTTTTATCCTGTTTTCTCCCCTTGTCCTGTTGAGGAGGGGCAAGTAGCTGAGTAGCTGGGTAGATATTTGGATGCTGGCCAATGGTCACCTACTACATATTTCCACTAAGATTGATCAACATCTATTTTATCCAGGTTAAATTATAATTGAGCATAAGCTCATTTCTTAGTTTATGTTTCTATTGCATATTCTAAAATGGTTAAGTCCTGTCTCGTTTTATAGATTGTTTCTTCAATGCAACAAGTGATGAAGTGGTTTTTTCCTTTTCAAATAGAATGGTGACTGTCCTGATGCATTTTCCTTTGTCTTAATTTGTAACTCCTCTGGAAAAGACTTAGAACAAAAACTCAAGAGCTTGTAAGCTTGTCCTCAGGTTCTCCATGGGCACAGAGATAGGATCCCTAATTCTATTTCAGTTCATCTAAAATTGTCATTTCTTTGTGAAGCAGCAAGAAACTACTGAAGAGTCTGTTCCAAAAATACCATGGTTGTACGACTGGGATGAATCTGTGCTTTCAAAGATGATGATAAGTGTTGAATTTCACTGTTCAAGTGTGAGCTATGTGTTGCATCTGTCAAGTACTGTTTTGGCAAAAAAAAAAAAATTGAAAATCCCTGACTTACCACATTTTTGCAGCTCACTTTGGAATACACGTAGAGAACCCTTCAGAGACCAGTTTGTGAAAAGTAGTTTAATGCAATTAACTTGCACTTTTTTCCAGGTAGCATTTTTGAGTGTTACTAGTTTGTGCTATGTTGGATACATGTGATTATCGCCTTCGTCCTGCAAACTGCAAACTGTTGTCTGTCTCCAAGGCTTAGATAAATTTCTGTATCTAGTTGAAGAAGGACAGAATTTGAAACTAGCTATTATGGAAATCACAGCCAAATTAAACAAAAAAAAAAAAAACCAACAAAAAAACCCAACCCAAAGCTATAGTATTTTCATTGTTCCAATATTTATGTTTTACCCGTCCTTGCAGTCTGGAAGGATGGATTCAGCTCCTTCAACTGAAGCCATTTAAAAGGTATGGATCTAGCCTAAGCCAGCTGTCTTAAGTATTCTTACACCAGTAGATGCTGGCAGGGGCACTTCATCTCGTGTAAGACTTTTGAGGGATGTTTGCCTCTGGAAATGCTACCTCTCTGTCTGCATTAACATTTTATATAGACAATCACTTTGAATCTTGTATCTACCATTTAAATGGCCAAAGGTACCTGCCATGTGATTTATCACAATAGTCTCCAAGGCTTTGAATCCATAATCAGTTACAATTTTTCATTACCTTTGGTTTAACAAATTACACAATATTTTGTAAAGCTTACATCAAGTTAAACTATCTTTCTTCTGTCTTTTTGTTCAGTTTATCTGTTTTTTGAATTCTGATTACCATACCTTGCTGTTCTAACTGAAAGTTCAAAACAGTGATGATGTAGAAGAAAAAGACACACTTTTTACCAAAAGATATAATAATCTTCAGATGGAAACTGAAAGTATTTTACATTAAAAATGTTACTTCAAATTTCAAACAATAATTATGGAAAGAAAATTGAGAACTACCAGTTGAAAATCAGAAATTTGGAAGACTTTTATCACAGTCACTTAAATTCGTTATTAATGAAAAAGAGAAGTGTAAAGATACAACGCCATTCTTGATATTGCTAATAGCAACTATGGCTGCTGAAATTCGGCACTGACATTCCATCAGAAAAGCTTGGGGAAATGAATCTGTGGTTCCAAGAGTTGAAGCTGTTTGGTTGTTTATGCTGGGTGTTCCAAATGAGGTCCTACTGAGAGAAAGCAAGCAATATCACAATATTGTTCAATGGGACTTTCTGGACACTTAGCATAACTTAACACTTAAAACTTTGATAGTCATGAAATGGATTGCTATTTATTGCAGTGGTGCAAACTTTGTTATGAGGACAGAAAGAGATGGTTTTGTTAATACAATACACCTAATGGAAAAACTTCCAGGCCTCCTTCACCTGCTCCACAAAATTGTTCCACAGGCTGTCTTCTGAAAGGACATAAGCCTATTTTCAGTAAATAAAGTAAATGGTACATATCAGAAGAAGAATACCCAGGTGACAAATACCATCCTTTTTGTTCAGGAACTGTCTGTCTTTTCTGTAACACCTGGCTTCAAAAATCATCAGTGCTTCTGTAATGATAAAATGCATACATTTGGAAGAGGTTTACTTGGGTCTTAACACAAAGGGAATACAGATAGTAGCTCCTTCTAGTCATTCGTTGTTTAACATGTATAAGGTCCCATTTTCTCCTTGTCTGCACAATAACATAATTGCATTTCATCCCATTCAGACAAATGAGCACATATTCTGTTGGAGACGCTGCGAAAGAACCACCATGTATGTTGGACAGAACAGAAAGGCCCACTTGAAATCCATGCTTATATTGCTGTGCATTGGGGAAATATTTAAATTTTATTTTGCAAATTAAATATGCACTGTATAAGCCATGATGCTGGTTCTTCAAGGCTGGTTGCAAAACACAGGTGAGTCTTCTGATTGGAGTGATTTACAACAGTCAAAGCAGAGATTGTGGGCTCTGGAGGAAAGGTTTGAGCTGCAAGGTCCTCTCTCTAGAACTATCTTTTTCTCAAGACAGTCTTAATTACATCAAAAGCACTCTTACTGCAGTGTGTAGAAGGATACTGGAAAAATAACTGTTCTGCATCTGGTTCCTGTGTTCAGGTAAGACTAATCTCAGGAAATAGAAGGCCAAGATTACTGTCTTCTAGTTCTCGTATTGGCTGGTAAAAATGTAATATGTTTTGGATCTAGAAATAGTTTAAAGCTATGTCTGAAAAAGCTAACCCACAATTTGATTTTGCTATTGCCTTTATGGTTGCTGGCATGATGTTTACTTGTCAGTTGTTGTTGCTTGCCAGTACATAGAACTAGAAGAAGCTGTGCCTTAGGTTTGGTATTTTGATCTTTGAGACTTTGTACTTTAGAAGATGTTGGAGAAGGGTATAAAACTTTAGGTTAAGTTTTAGTAGCTCATTGTATAGAGATATTCCTTTTGGCCATCCCCTGTTCACTGCAGTTTTAGTTTTTTAATGGATGTATTTATTCAAAGTGTAGAAGGAAAAAAATGTCAGTGCAATCTGATTAAAAAATAACATCTTGCCCCAGATGTTATATTGATTTGCACCGTAATTAGGCTTCTTTTCCAAATATTTGCATAACATTTTTCAGATCATTGGAGAGCTCATTCTTATGCTGCAATATGGTCCTCTCCTTCTAAATATATGAATAAACTATTTGAAGAGGTGTGAAAACTGAAGTTGCTTGAATCAGAGTAGTATTTTATATGCCACAATCATTGCAATAGCATAGCAAAATTGTAGCAATTGGTAAGTATGCTGAATGCCTCTAAGGCCGGTGGATTATTTTAATTCTTTGGCCCCTGGCTCCATCTAATAAAAAGGTTATAGTTAGCTTATCATAGTTGATTGATCTTCAGCTGTATTGAATTGTTTTATGCAAATTCACAAATTCCTTTAATGCTTTTAGAAAATATTTAATGCCTCTACCATAATATGATGGTGGCAATGCAAACAGTAGCTCTTTGGCAATAACAAAATGATACTAGGAGTGGAAGTTATGGATTATATGTAAAATTCATACATAGCTGCAGTATTGTTGCTGATAAGGATTTTAAAGATGTCAAGCCTGTAACAAAAGGTAACAAAATAAAGCATCTGTGTATGTTTCTAGTCATCATTTGTACCTTGTTTTGGTGTTTTGTTTTGGGTTGGTTGTTTTGTGTGTGTGTTGTTGTGGTTTCTGGTTCTGGGTTTTGTGGTTGTTGTTGGGTTTTGTTGTTGTTTTTTGGGGTTTTTTTGTGTTGTTTTTTTTCTTAAGCTTGTAATGAGGAAATTCCACATATCGATCTAAAGACTTTTCCTGCAGAAACAAGCCCTGTAACAGTCAAAATAATAAACTTCATGTCTTCCCTACCCTGCCAAACTATATTTAAAAAAAAAAAAAAAAGGAAATTACACCTGTTTTCTCTTTTGTCTACTGCAGTGTGTAGCTTCTCTACATTTGATGCAGCTGGGCTGCAATGGCCGGGTTAATCTGCACAGGGAAATTTAAGTAGCCTATTAGTGGGAATACTTAGTACCTGAGATGAATTTGAGGGACAGGTCGATAGCTTGATAGAGGAACAGAGGGTAAGTAATTACAAATGTTCCGGAGTTTGTATGTCTTTTGGTTTAGAATAGTGCTCCTTGTTGCTGGGAGAAGGGGTTTGTGATTGGGGCAAGGCTGAAGTAATTTGTAAGCATTGCTCAAACTGCCTTTGTGACAATTGTCCGGCATTAGAACTGGCATTTTACCCAGGTATACAGCATAAGATTTTTCTTCAAAAAGAATAATGTCCTGTAACAATTTCCTGATTCAGTTGCCACCTTCTTGCTGGTATATAGAAGGATCCATCTGATGACTTGTAGTTCCTGAGGCTTCAAAACATTGTCCTACTGAAAAAGTTCTATGCTTGGTCACATCTTTGTTTTTGATTCTCCATTTTATTCTTTTGCTGTAACTATGTTGAGCTTTTTTGCTTGCTTTTTTTGTTTGTTTCCTTCTAATTTATGTACGTTTAGATAACTTTGTGAGATCTTTTTAACAGATACTTGTAGCTTACAGACAGATGTTGATACCTTCTTCTGCTATGAACACTAAGCCTGATATGAAATTTGCATCTAAATGCTGGTGGAATGTGGCTTTTTAGTAGCTTTGCATTGTTAGAATTTCAGTGATTGTGTGGGCAAACACTGTGAGAAACCTCAAGTTCCAAGTGTTGCTTGACCTTTGCTTGACTGTTGACACAAAAAGAACTTTATATGCATTGAAACAGTTGTACTTAATAAGTTTTGTTTTGCCGAAATGGGGCTTGCTTTGTCGGGTAGTACTTGGCTCCAATATTAATTTAGATAAATAGCTTAGTAAATTTCTGTTTAGCATAGCAGGATATGGGTATATTGTGAATACAAAGTGTTTATTCCATCCTGCCATTGTGCGAGGGGAATCCATGAATAATGTATTTGGATGCCTCACACAGGCAGAGTAGTATAAATACTGAAACATAAGCAATGATTGTTCTTGATTAAAGCATCTATCTAGAGACCAAGAGAGCAATTATATCTAGATATCTAGAGACCAACTGAGCAATTAAAACTGGCATTGAGGAAAGCTCTTGCAGTAGACCATTCCACAGTTCAATCATATTCTATGAAAAACTCCTTTGATTGGCACTGAATTTTCCATCTAGGTGGAAAATAAGGGCTTTACTTCTCAGAATCTTGTCCATGCAGGGTAAAATAGACCCCTGGACAGTCAACATAATGCTAGCATCCTAACCCCTTTAACACATCTTTGAAACCCTCCCAGATTTCTCTGGCATTGTAGATAAGTATAGCAAGACAGAGTCCAGGCACATCTGGATCAATAAACAAGCAGCAAGAATGCTGTAGAAATATAGTTGCTTTTGCCCAAAAGGAAAAGAACAGAAAAAGGAAGCTAGTTTACTAGCAGTGGTGCTGAATAATAATCTTAGATTAAGGGAACAAGGGCGTAGACATGTCCCAAGGTGGTGCAGAGAAGCAAATTTTTGAAGCAATGGATCTCAAGGAACTGGAGGCTGCTGTAATTATTGTGGACAACAAGGCCATTGGAAGTGGACTGCTGGGTATTTAAAAAAAAAAAACAAACAAAAAAACCCAAACCTCTCAAAAGGACCTCTGTATCCTATGGTGCAATCTTTCCCTGCTCCATGCAACAGGGGCAGCTACATTTCACCCAGGGTTGATAGTTACTGGGGACCTATTGTACAGCCTCTGAATACAAAACATTTTCCCCTTCTTATCAGAACTGAGTCTTAAACCTCTTAATTGATGAATGTAATTACCCATCTAATATATACAAGGGATACTTCTTCCATCTTAAATCAGTATACCTATTCATCTATACTATCAAGATCTTTTTGTACTTACCTGGGGAAAGATACAGCTAACATGGAACAGCTCTTTCAGGGCTTCACTTGGTCCTCTACTATTTTTCTAAAAATTTTAGTAAAAGTATTACAGGATGTTGTGTTTAAAAATGGGTCCGTTTTTGACACAATGTTTATGATTTGTTAGTAGCCATGGAATCTTGTACAGCTGACACTTGTACCTTATGTTAAGCAATCTGATAAGCTGAACCCTTGCATCTCTCCTCCCTTTACCTGGGGAAGGAACATCACATGATGATTGTGCAGTAATGTGAAGCTGAAAACAAACAACCACCAACCCTTGAATGTTCTAATGGATGTGCCATTTCTTGCTCTTTAACTATGTGTAGACAGGTCCTCTATTACTTGAATGATAACTAAGTTAGAGGTTATTCAGTAACTACTGAACATAAGGTAGTGGAGGCTTAACCGTTCAGTCTGAAGCTGAGTATGCAAGCAGAAGAATTGATTGCATTAACAAACACTTGTCAGCTGTTCAAAGAAAAGACTACAAATATACCAATTCTCTGCTTGCATTTGGAGCCTGCCACACCACTGGACAGTTACGGAAGCAGTGAGAGATTATAACTTTTAGTAGGAGTAAATATGGAACTGTTAAAAGCTATACAATTGCTAAAGAACCTAGCTGTAGTTCATCAGCTAGCCTAGACTGGTGAAAAGACAAAAGAAATAGGAAATGATCTAGAGACATTTTACCGTAATTATTAGTTGTTAGTGTGGGTGTTAGTCATTAGTCACATCCTGTTGTACATGAATACTTTAAAGGTATAAGAGCCTTATGTAGAACCACATTCTGGGTGCCCAAATTTGACTGGGACGCTTCATGAACATGAATTAGTATTTACTCTTTTAATTCTATACTTTACATCCCAATATGCCTCCTTGGTTGTCATGGGCCAGCTGCAAAATTTCATAATGGTATATAGTCTAGATTTTGTAGAACAATAACTGAAAATTTCTTTAGATATTTATTCAATGTATGTCTGTTTCAAAGTTCAGTGAGCTGTTTCTAATATCAAGAATATGCAATGCTATTTTATCCAGATTGCTTTATTTTATAAATTCTTCATTTATATCACTGCCTTGAAAAAGTATTTTTTCATAACCATGAACAACTTGATTTCACTATGCAGTGCTGCTTCTTTCCATTAATTCATTTCCAGACTGCAGTGACTGAGTTCCTTTAGATATGAAGTGGAATTCAGTGCACCAAAACCTCATGCATCAGTGCTCCAAAATTACAGAACATTTGTTGTCAGCTGCCTAGAAATTATAGAATTGTGTGTTACTTCTGGTGCAGCTTGGTGTAAATTCAGTTTTCCTCCACTGCTGAAGCCTGAAATCTCTTTGTTCTTTAGTGTTTTATTGGTGCATTGGTAAACAAAGATGTACAATATACATCATATTCAGTAACCAATATTTGTATACTTTAAAGTTATTAAAGAGTAGTTGTAGGAACAACTTGTGGGAAGGGAAATATATAGGCTGGGAAGTAACTGTTCTTTTAATTTCAAGTCAAAATGTCATGAAAACTTCACTAACTCATTCTACTGCATCATTTAAAATGTCAAACTGTATACCTTTTACTTTGTGTGTTTTGGAATTGGAGTGAAATAGTTAAGGAAACATGCTGCATTCCATTGAAACTTTTTGTTATTTTTGTGTGTGTTTTTTGTTTTTTGGTTTTTTAATCGCAGACTAGGTAACACATTCATAGGTAGGTCTCACTTTGCTGGGAAATTCCTTTGTGAGAATGAAGTAATTATCTGCTATCACTTTCTTCACTGGGATTGTGACTTTGGGTACCAGATTGGCTCGTAGGTGTTAAAGTAGTATTGGGAAAGATGGGTATCTTCGAGTTATTGGTAGAAACAAGTAAGAAGGAAAAATACAGTTAAGCACAGCTTGAAATAATCTTTTTTTTTTTTTCTTTTTTTTTCTTTGAGAGAAATGGAGGTTATCTTGCCATCTGAACTTTTATGACTGATTCAGGATTAAATCTCTTGTTTATGTGAGTCATCAGTCTAAATTTTTCTATCTGATGAATGGATTATGGCCAGACAGAACTCCTCTGTTCAACAGACATTTAGACCTGCTGATTCTAGAACTTCATCCCTGTTTCAGCAATCTCCATAGAGATTACTGTTCATCAGTCTGGTCTCCATCTAGACTTGCACTGTTTCTGATAATCATCATGAGAAGAAAGCATGTGAACATGAGATTGCCTGTAGGATGACCATTAAAGAAAGAATTGCCTCCCTGGTCACTGAAGGAATGTGTGTGTTGTCTCATTCAGCACTAATGTAGAGGTGCTTAGTGTGGTTCTTGAAAGGTCTAGATTGCACTGGAATGGTGTCTGTCTGTGAATATATTCCAGAGAAAGCAAAGCTGTTCTGCTTTCAAAATGAAAGACACTGTATTTTGATTAACAGATCTTTGTGGTATGTTATTCATGGGTTATTAGAACATCTGCTTATGAAGTTGGTAGTTTTTATTGCTTGTATTCTGGCACATTTTGAAGAGAACCAAGTATTTAATTCTTTCATTCATTTTAGAGACTGCAGGTGTCTCCAACTATCTTTGTGTTTGCTTTAGCAAATCTTCTGGGGCTAATGAACACTTAAAAATTAATTAGGCCTGGAGAAATAGAAGGTCACATTAAGTAGTACTATTCAATTCTAGCTGATCAGAAATTCCACTGAGCTGGGTGGAAAAATGGATATACCTGACTGCTTGTTTCTACTGCTTTATAGGCTGTTAAATGCAAGGCATTGAGTTCTAGCTATAAATCCTTGTGGCAGATAATCCTTAAATCTGTGGTGGATATTAAAGGCACTAGTCCAGGGAATGCCTGTGAACAGTGTGAACTGCACTGAAAGCAGAGTATCTGGCTTGACAGCTGAAGGGTAGGCATGTGTCTGGAATCCTGTCTGCCTGCTTGAGACTCTGTTAGAAAGGCCTTCAGTATAAAACAAAACATCTTCCTAATATTTTGGAGTGAACATTTTAAAGAAACTTTTATTAAAAAAAAAGCAAAAACACTCAATTGGAATACTGTCTTCTTACTGAAGGCATTCAAACTAGAAAGTTATTCATACTGCACATGCAGTCTCTTCTGTGGTAACTTCTATGACAGGTCTTGGACAAGATCCTGTATCATATACTGTTTTTAATAAAAACTGTAGACTTCTGTCTGTGCAGCTGTTTCTGTTGGCTTTCGTGTTGTTTTTTTTCCACAGTGTCTGCAGGGAACATTTTAAATACTTATTATTTCCCTGTGAATAATTTGATAAATGACTAGTGTGTGTGGAAAAACACTGATTAATAATGTACTACAATCACTGAAACCCTCCTGAACCATGATTCTACTTTAATATGTCAATATAAAAAAAAATGCTGAGAAACCCTACTTCCCAGTTACCCTTTTTCCTTTTGAAACTGGTACTCTTGGTTCTTCTGATAGCTTCAGTCCACTCTGAGAACTCTGTGGGGTTTTTTTATAATCGTGGCTTTAGGATTTCTGATATATAAATATAGAACAGATGAGTTAAGTTTTGGAAGAATTAAGAGGAAGGGAGGGAATAATAACAGACTTGCTGTTATTCCTAATATGAATGTGACTTGATTTTATGTCCTTACAATGATGATAAGCATACTTGCATCCATGAATTGCTCACTGGGCAATTTAGTATTTTATTTTTCACAAATAAATTGTAGTTGTTCTACCAAATAATATTGAAGAGAATATAAACCATTTCAACTGAATTCTTGTACATGTAGGACATCAAGGGAATTTTAAATTTATTTTTTTTCCCCATTGTAGACTACCTGCCAAATTTCTTGTACCGGTTCTATATGGATGATAATAATAAAAGTAGGGGTTTTACCATAAGCATGCTCTTTCCCTTTTGTGACAGATGGCAAAACAAGAATGATTTTGGAAGGTCATGTCAAGGCATGCTTTAATTCTGTAGAAAGCTTAACCAGTTGTGGCATTCTTGTATGTGCAGACTGGAGATTCTGTAGCATCTTCAGATGTTAAATACACTATCAGAAGCTTTCTTGTGTACTTAATGCTAAAACAGAGTCTTCAAACCTATGGTGCTTTTTCATGCAATGTGTATTACACTTCTTTCATGGATTGGGTTATTTCTTTAATTTTCCTTGTGATACATAGTTTCATATGAAAATATATCACATCTGAGTAATCCGAATAACTGGGTGTACACATTACTTTGGACAGTTGTGGTTCTGGTGTACTCATGGAAATGGGAAGGACCTCTGCAATTAATTGCTCCTTAGAGAAGTGCTCTTACTTTTGTATTATAATGTATTCAGACTTACATTGACAAACTCACTAAAGTTAAAAGGGTTATATTTCACCTGAGCTACCATTGTTTGCAAGTTCACACAGATAATGCTTTCCCAGTTTTTTGCAAATGCAGGGGACATCCTGTGTGAGATGATACAGACTTTCCTCCAGGTGGACACCTCTGAGCTAATCTGTCTGTGGATATGCCTCGATCTCAACCTCTACAGTGTGACTAGGCTGTGTCATTCAACCCCATCTGTGTAAACCCAGAGAACTGGGGGCTAAAATGGGACTGAAACTAGCCTGTTCAAATATAAATGGGTGACAGGCTGAGACTGAAAGTTATTTAAAAGGCTGGATTCTTGACACACAAAGCCTTGTTGGCAGCGTTAAGGTAGTTAACATATTTTCTACTACAAATTCTGCAGTGTCTCTATGGGCATCAGATAATTTTCACTGATGTGGGTCAGAAGCTTAGTCATTGACATGCTGTCACCTTGATAAATATGCTTAGAAGCATCTAAGCAAAACACGATAAAATCTGACACTTCTTAAATCAATTGCTCATATTCATTAAATAGTAATAGATGTCATAATTCTGTTAAGCTGATGAAGTTCAACTGCCATACTGAACAGGCCACAAGCCTGACAATCCCTTAAGTCAGAATTTCTAGACACCACACTTCTAAATTTGGTCACTTACCACTGTCATTTTGTTTCCAAAATCTGAAAAAAGCGTACCACTCAGTTTTCAAAATGATTAGTGGAAACAACCAACACATGTATATAATTGTCTCTTAATTTTGTAATGAGTTACATATCAAAGTTGTGTTTCCTCCCTGGTGTCTTGTCCCACTGTATTGCAGAAGCTGTCTTTCCGGCTGGGTGCAGTATTTGGAACATAAGCCAATGGATCAGGTCGGATCAAATATCTATAAAAATAAATTATAACTCTTATTAAAAGAACTTGTCACGAGCAAAGATAAAATATGTGCATACAGTTGTAATGTTGAAAAGATCTGAGGAAGACTTATTGACTTAAAGGTGCTTAGTCTAGTTCCTGTTGTGTAACTTAGACACTTGGGTAACATCACTAACTTTTAGATGCTAATACTAAAGCTTTCACATTTTTCTGCCTAGACATCATCTGCATGTACTAGGAACAGCTAACTTTAATTTTGACTGACAGCTCCTTTGTCAGTAAGTTTGTATTTCTTTATGCATGTCCTTTATGCAGTATGCCTTACAGATGGGACAAGCAGTCCGCAGAGCCATTTTTTACATGATTTTTCAATGGATAATTCTTGTCACTGTGCTCAATAAGTAAAAAGCCTGATGTTGATAAACTTGGTGTAGGCTGACAGTCTGGAGATAAGCCCTTATTTTAAGACCTTGTTGTAGATCCAAATACTTGAGGAGAACACCTCATGTGTTTGAATCTAAGTCTGAGATATTTAAAATAATTGCTATTCTTAGGATAAGAATGGAAGAGCTTCCCAATAATTTCTATCTGTAAATTCTGCACTGTTTTGTCAGCTGTCTTAAGTGACAAGCTATCTCATCTGAGAACGCTGTTACTGCATCAGTGCCAGAAGCTTTGTGATGCTGCAGAATTAACATTTCAGTGTGCCGAACTATCAATCAGTGCTTTTCAGCACCATTGTGCTCCAAAAGAGAAGACAGGCAACTAGATTCAATCCCAGTATCTTAAATTTGTCTAAAGACAAGCAGTACTGTTGAAGCCACTGTAAATGTTATTTCAAATCCTGGTTTTGACTTTATTTTTTTCAAAGAAAAATGTGAGAGAATCCTTTCTCTCCTATCTTCAGAAATCTTGGCACCCTGTCTCTCTATCTCCTCCTAATCAGCCAAATGCAAATGCTTAAATATCCAAATAGAGAACACGTGCATGCTGTGTGATGCTTATAAAGACTTGCTGTATTACTTTGCAGTGACCCTGATGAAAGCCTCTGGTTTTACAGGCCATGAAATTTTGCCATTCAGTATGATGAGTAAGTTTTGCCCGAGACTTAATTAAAATACCCTGAAAAATTCCAACAAAATATGAAATGGAAAATCCCAATGAACTGAACTAACATGTTCTGTAAGTGTATAAGCAATCACTACCGTATTTCCCACAGAACTGATGTATCTTTTCAGCTCACCTAGTAACAGACCATTCATGGCTCCTCAAAGCGTAGGTTTCTGAGTCTGTGGGGCATTGTTTTTTTGGTGGAGAACTGCCTAATCTCCACAATTTGGAAACACCACCTGCCTCTGTTACTTTGCTAATGTGTCTCATTCTGTCAGGGATAAAATAGAACTGCAGAGTTCTCTCTCTCTCATAGAGTTTGTTGCTACAAATAGTCTGAAGTTCTTTGTGTAAGAAAACAGTTGATTTAAATATGGAATTAATAATCTACTCATACTCTTCTTATTTAGATCATCTTTTCATGGTATCTATTTGTTTAAAGTCATACTTAATTATCCTCTGTTTATAACATCTGATATTTTTTACTCCAGAACAACATATTTATTTTGCTGATAAAGCCAACAAAACTGATAAGTAGTGGAAGAGTCTGCTCTGTTCATCAAATACAAGTGAAGCATGAAAAATTTTGCTTTTCCTGCTTGATAAGCTTTTTTTTTTTTTTTTTTTTAATATGTTTTCTTAGATTTGGGGGGCAGGAATTCAGGTGTTTCTGCAATTCTTTTTACAGTAAACTAAGCAAAGGGCTTGTACCTGTAATATGTAATTCACAAGTTCTACGTTATAAATAATTCTGTAGTAACTGAATCACAGTGTCACTTAAGTAAAAATGAACATGACTTTTGCAGTGATAAAGCTGAGTAAAATTGAAAGAAGCCCAAATATATAACTACTAGAGCCTCAAGGGTTTATAATGGGCCTGATGTCCTAGCTGCCATATCTTATAGGTCACCTTTCTCTCCTAGGCATGTCTGGAGTGCTAGTGCATAAGCAAGTCCGATGTGTTATCTCTGTATGTTACTGCAGATTAATGAAATTTGGAACTCCCAGTTGCAGCTCTTGGAACTGAAACTGTAACTCTGAATTTGTTGTTCTTATAAAGCATCATCAACACCAACTCCAGACCAAACAAGAAGAGTACTAATCTTTAGGGTGGGGAAACAAAACAAACAAAAAAACCAAACCCAACCCCTTCTTTGGTCAGAAGATCAAATGGACTGTAGTGGGGATTTGGTTTGGAGGCTTTTTTGTTTGGTTTTGGGTTTGGCTGTTATTTTTGTTTTTATTTTTGGGGGGGTATGGTGGGTAGGGGTTGGAAGGAACCTCTGGCGATCATTCAGTCCAACCCCTCTGCCAGCACAGGAACACCTAGAACGTGCCACACAGGAACAGATCCAGGTGGGTCTTGAAAGTCTCTAGAGAAGAAGACTCCTCAACCACTCTGGGCAGCCTGTTCCAGGGCTCTGTCACTCTCACGGTGAAGAAATTTTTCCTCACATTGAGGTGGAACTTCCTGTATTTCACCTTGCTACCATTACCTCCCTTCCTGTTACAGGGCATTACTGAAAAGAGACTGGTCCCTTCTACTTGACACCCACACTTCAGATATTTGTAAACATTCGTAAGATCCCCCTCTGTCTTCTCTTATCAAGGCTAAACAGCCCCAGATCTCTCAGCCTTTCCTCATAAGAGAGGAGTTCTAGTCCCTTGCTCATCTTTGTAGCTCTCTGTTGGACTCTCTCAAGTGTTTCCCTGTCTCCCTGGAACTGGGGAGACCAGAACTGAACACAATACTCCAGATGTGGTCTCACTGTCATGCAGAGTAGAGGAGGAGTAGAACCTTCCTTTACCTGATAGACACACTTTTCTTTATGCACCCCAGGATACCATTGGCCTTCCTGACCACAAGGGCACACTGCTATTTCATGGATCGCTTATTGTCCACCAGGATGCCACGGTCCCTCTCCATGGGCCTGCTTTCCAGCAGGTCTACCCCTAACCTGTACTGGTGCATGGTGGTGTTCCTCCCCAGGTGTAGGACTCTACATTATCCTTGTCGAACTTCATTAGGCTTGTCTTTGAGTAGCTGCTTCTTAAAGGCAAACAGGGTAGATGAAATATGGAGTTATTAAGAGAAATATATGGGAAAGTTTGAAGTGCTTTTCTAGCAGGAAGATTCAGGCAGGATGTGCAAACAAGAAATTTTGCAGATCTTGTTGTTTGGGTTTTGTTGTTTGGTTTGGTTTTTTTGTGCTTTAACTTACACTATATCATTCAGCTCTAATCTTGTATCTGGAGAGGGATTGATCAGGATGTAAGAAAGAGTGTTCTGATGATCATTCATTTCATCTAGAGAGGAAAAAAAAACATGCCAAATTTATTATATTTACAAACGAATTATGAAAAGTATGATATCTGACAAACTAATTTGATAAAAGGTCATCTTTGGTTCATAGAACTGTCAAAGTCCCATGTGTCAAAGTGATTTCAAGTAAGTTTATGAACTACTTTTCAACTGTACTTGCATTGGAACTATCTGACATAGCATCTTTTGAGTTATTAGCTCTCAAAAATATCCTGTTGTCTTTCTAAATGTTCTAAAAATGTTCTTTGCATTTTTTTCAGTCATATCAACCCACATTTTTTTCTTCCTCATATCTTACCTAAATATACCCTCTTTCAGTTTGAAAATACTGCCTCCCACCCTATCACTACACTCCCTGATAAAAAGTCCCTGCCCATCTTTCCTGTAGACTTCATTAAGTACTGAAAGGCTGCTATAAGGTCTCCATGGAGCCTTCTCTTCTTTGGTCTGAACAACCCCAACTCTCCCAGCTTGTCCTCACAGCAGAGCTGTTCCAGCTCCCTGGTGATCTTTGTGGCCCTCCGCTGAATGTGCTTGAGCAGGTCCATGTCCTTCTTACACTGTGAGGCCCAGAGCTAAACACAGTACTCTAGGTGGGGTCTCACCAGAGTGGAGTAGAGGGAGAGAATCATCTTCCCTGACCTGCTGGTTGTACTTCTTTTGATGCATCCTGGGATGTAATTTGCTTTCTGGGCTGCAAGTATGCATTCATAGAATCACAGAATTGCTGGCTCATACTCAGTTTTCCATGCACCAACACCCCCAAGTCTTTCTCCATAAGGCTGCTCTCAACCCATTCATCACCCAGCCTGTAATTGTGCTTGGGACTGTCCCAACCCATGTGCAGGACCTTGCATTTGGCCTTACTGAACTTCATGGGGTTTGAATCTGTCTATGTGGCTTATGTTAGTATGTGGGAAGTGGGGACTTCCATCCTCAGTTGACATTGAGTTCAACTGATAAGCAAAGTTAAATGCAGGTGTGTGGCATTCTCATCCATTTCCAGATTTGGTCAATATAAACCTCTTATCACTTTCCCTATTTATCTAGTAAGCACTTTCTTTTTATCACCTTTGCCAGTGGGTTGAAATGTGAATGCTGTATAAATGGAAATACCAAGATTTTGCTGTTCTGCAGATGGTATATAATCCTTCTAAATTTAAATAATGAAATGAATATTTATTATTGGCTTTTAACAAGGATTTTAAAAGAAAAGCAGGAATACAACAAAGTTTTCTCGTTACTAGCATAAATATGAATAATTTACAAAATTTCATTGTGGTTGATCAAATGTTATTGTGGCCTGTGTCATTCCTGGAAAATACTTAGTTCTGAATCTTCCTGCAGAGAGTGATATAGTATCCACAAAGAAAGAAGGAAGAGTAATTATCCAGTTAGAGAGTGGAATAAAGAGCTTGTATTTGCATATTTAATTTGTAAAGATTGAGCAAAACTATAACCACGTATTCTGTAGCAGCCTTCTCTCACAATTAAATTGACTTTGTATCAATAGCAACAATAAGAACTACTGTTGGATAGTACATTGCTATTGGTGTCAAAAGATGTTTTGAACCTGTATCAAGAATGTTGTAGTTAAAATGGATAAAAATATCCACTCTGCAGGAAATAACCACATTTACCTTCATTTAATGGATATTTTAGGAATAAGTCAAATTTAAAAATAATTGTGGTGAAAAACTAAGAGTAACACATTTGTAAAAAGTACATTTTGGATTCTTCAAATGAAATTAGTGTTGGTGCTTCTGAGGTATAAAGAACTAACCTCCAGACTGGACCTACTATGTAGACAAATAAGTTGGGATCTATAAATTCTTGGTGTTTCTAGGAAAACAAGAACCCATAGTTCTGGGAGTTTTCACACAACATGCTACAGAGAGAAGGCCATAGAAAGGCAATACAGGCAGCTGTGGTGCATACATCAGAGTGTTACAGAGCTCTTGCCAATAACTTTAAACAAACAAACAAAAATCCCAAACAACAAAACTAACCAAACAAAAAAGCAATTCAACATCAGCCTTGCTGGAGAAAGATTTTTATGGATAAAAATGGCATCTAAAGACTTAGTGAAACATGCTTCATAAAATTTTAATGTAACACTTCATCATTAATTTTAAGAATTGTGGGACAAATGCAATATCCTTCACATATAAGCAACTCCCCACCTTGATATATCAATGAATTTCACCACAGTTCTGTTTTCGTCTAGATTTCAACTACTTTGTGGAAATATGGCACAGTTGTTCAGTGACAGGGGAATGTTTATATATTCTGTGTATGCATATCATATGCTAAATATAAATGTGACTGACATGCTGCCTTCTGAGCTCTCTGTTTCAAAATAGTACTGGGTGATAATAGAACTAATCAAAAACACTCCAAGATTTCCCTCAGTAAAAAAAAAACCCGACACAAACCCAAACCATTATCATAAGCATGGTATTTTGTTATGACACCCTCAGTTCTTAAGTTCACCTTGCATAGTACTAATGTTTTTATTAATTTAAAGTAGTATAGTAATCGTACCGTATCCTGCTGGAGAAAGGCCCAGATGCTTCATTCTGTTTTTCACAAGTTCTGCAAGCTCCTGTCTTTCTGACCTCCTGTAAAGGTTCATTCGCTGCTGGCTTATCTTCTCAGCTGTTTTACCAGAGTGTCTTGGTACTCTTCTGCTCAAGCGTCGGGCCCACTGCATGCTTTTTCGCCGTAACAAGGGATGATCGGACTGATCGCTAGATGTTGAGTTACGATGATTACTACGATAACTGATCTGTTCTTTGGTGTCTTTAGTGTCTTCCCATTCTTCCACACTGATAGAGATCTGAGACTTGAAAGGAAAATGACAATAGAATTTAAGGGCTTTAAGAATGGAAGTAGATTATGATGTTCTGTCCTCTTTTCAACAATGCAGTGGAATGTGTTTTGGTTGTGATGAAGCTGAGGGGATTCAGCTGTTTGTATTTAGCAAGTGTTCCTGAATTGGGCACCTTTTACTAGACTTTGACTTTTTATGTAAAAAGCTCTTCATATAAATACATTTCTCAAATGAAAAAAAGTTAAGCATCAGTTAGTACCTAACTCCATTTTGATTCTGAGAACTGTAGCCTTCAGATACTGCCTTTCCTGAACCTACAAATCTATTCTGAATGACTTCTCCACTTTCTTCCAAGTCTGTATATTTTTAGAAATTCAAATTCTGTAACTGCTTTTTAGATGTATGTTGTACATTCATTAAGTAATTGTTTGGCTTTGACTGCATCATTCTGAATATGCTTTTAAGACCACAGATGGTTGGTTACCCGTGTCTCAAATTCACAGGCATTTTTGACCTTCCAGCACATAATATCTGGAATGCCTCTGTGTCTCAAAGTATGAACATATGCAGTAGCCTTCAGTGTGACTGAGGGCACCTCTTGCAGATGAAGTAATGAATTCCTACCTTAAAGCATCGTAATGTTTCTTTTTCACTTGTATAGTAATAGAAAAAAAAAAGGACTTAAGAGCCCAAATTTGGCACTCTCTTGCTATGTTTTCTTTGTACCACCCAAGTATTAGTAATAGTATATGCATACAACAGTGTTGAAAAACCTCAGGTGGATGGGCTACACACACAGTTCTAATATACAAAAATATCATAGGGAACGTAACAGGAAACACTTCAGACGATAACTTCAGAGTTGTGTTAATGTTAAATTTTTCATTTAAATAATAATTTTAGCTTCTAGTTTCAAAATTTCTTCCTTATAATTCTGAGTTATTGCTGTAATCCTTGAAACATGTATTTTATTGACATTGATGTAGTGAAGCCCTCACTGGTATCCAGCACAATCATATTACCAAGTTACTTGTGACTGATTTCAGTGTGCTCAGTGTTTATAATAAATAAATACAATAAATAATAAAAAATACACATATATATAAAAAACAAAGAGGACAACATGGAGCTGACTTAGTTTGATAAGGCCATTCTTTCTACTCAGTTTGTATTCTGCCTTTATTCTTGTCTGCAGTGGTAGCTTTCCTTGCCCAACTCTTGATAAAACAGCCATCTGGACTTGTTGTCAGTAGTACTGGAAAGGCAGAGACCAACCATCCTAATTATTACAGGAGGGCATATCACACGATCTGAGCCAGAGATTAATTGGGAGAGGCCAAGTAAAAGAACAAGTTTTTTGATTCTGTGGATCTGTAAAATCCTTAGCTTGAACTTTTGAAACACTGAGATAGGTGAGTTGAAACCATAAATGAACATGATGAAGTTAAATTTTAAACCTGGTTGACTATTCAGTTTTTATGTTGCCTATTAAGAAAGGAGTGCAGAATGGCTCTTCACTGTATGCAGGAGTTAAAAACTTAAACTGTTTAAAGACAAAGAAAAATGAAAGAAACCAAAAGCCCTCTCTCAAAGGCAGCACAAAAGCATGCCTGCCAGTGGCAGCTGTTTAATACAGAGAAGATGAAAGCCCAGTGCAGAGTATTTTTGTGTGTCCCCTTCTGTTTCAATCAGTCTTAAGCTTTCTTTAAAAATACTTTCATAAATATAATTAATTTATTTTAAGGTTTGGTTGCTTTAATTTCTTTTCATGTAATTTCCTTTTTGCATAGCTTGTAAACCTGCTGTATGAGAAGCATAACTGATGATGTGGTGTCACTACTGCCACATAGTAGTAATTGACCCTCTTAAGTTTTATGAAGTGTATGTATTTCTTCTGAGAATTTTTAAAAATAGAAACATGGTGAAATCCCTGGAAAATAACAAGGTCCCCAGTAAAAGTAGCACTGATTATGTAAAAATCTGTATGTCGCACATTAAGTGAAGAAAAATTTGCCCTAAAACTTTTTTTTAAAGATTCAGTGGGGTTTTTTTGTGGGTTTGTTTTTGTTTGTTTATTGGGTTTGAGTGTGTGGGTGGGTGTGTTTTTTTGTTTGCTTGGGTTTTGTTTGTTTGATTGATTTGATGGTTTGTTTGTTTGGTTGGGTTTTTTTAAGGCAGGTTACCATCTGAAGTGTAACTTGAGACTGTGTGCACAAATGGGTGTGATTGCTCATTCCTGCTGCTGGACATCTGACCCAGAGGGGTTTTTCCACTCGAGCAGGGTGCTCTAATAGGATATTTCATACCCTTATTTAAATACTAGCTCATGTTGGCCGACACGTGGCAGGAATGGGAATGTATGCACAAATGTTGAGATGGTCTGGGTGGCTGTGAGTATGGTGGTAACTGCAGTACATCATCAAACATCAGTGTGTTTCTTGGATCTTTGTTCCCTTGCCTTGCTACTCTCTGGGAGCTAAGTGTGTAAAACATGAAATCATTTTAATGTGCAGATTCATCCATTCTATTCTGAAGCAATGCCTGATTTTTGTCTAACTGTAAGTTGTATGTTCAAAATAACTTTACTGTTCTGTATACCAATAGCCCTTAATTGTATCTAGAGTTGCAGGAATGCTTTTCTGCTTCAGCTGCTGTCTGAACCATTAAGTACAGCCACATACTCTTTTTATGATAAACTTGGGGGTTTTTGTCCATTAGCATTTAAGGTGTTTAGGATCAAGGCTTTCACCAGACTGTAAAGATGATCTGTTATCTTCAGAATTAAACAGGGACAGGCCCAATAGGGATCAAATTACACTGGGCTTTTTTGAAAGTTCCAGCCTGTCAGCCTTCATATTTTTTAATAAGATGTTTGTGTCCAGAACAATGTAGCTTTAATATTTATTTACTCAGGGTGATCCATTGTATGGTTCCATTTCTTCTAACAGTTTTACTCGGAGGGTTTAACACCGTGTACTGTTTTTTCTGGGATGGAGTTAATTTTCTCCACAGTAACTGGTATGGGGCTATGTTTTGGATTTGTGCTGATCAGTATTGGTAACACAGGGATGTTTCAGTCATTGCTGGGCAGCATTTGCACAGAGTTGTGGCCTTTATTGCTCCTCACACCACCCCACCAGCGAGCAGGCTGGAGGTGTGCAAGAAGTTGTGAGGAGACACAGCTGGGACAGCTGACCATAACCAACCAAAGGGATCTCCCATACCATATGGTTCTGTCTTCAGTATATAAAGCTGGGGGAAGAAGGAAGGGGGGATGTTCAGAGTGATGGGAGTTTTGTCTTCCCAAGTAACCATTACACATGATGAAGCCCTGCTTTCTAGTGATGACTGAACAGCTGCCTGCTCAGAGAAAGTAGTGAATTAATTCCGTGTTTTGCTTTGCTTCTGTGTGTGGCTTTTGCTTTATATATTAAACTGTCTATAAAGACAGTTTAACTCATCAACCCACAAGTTTTCACAGTTTTACCCTCCTGATTCTCTTCCCCATCCCAGCTGGGGAGAGAGCAAGCCGCTGTGTGCTGCTTAGTGCCTACCAGGCATAAAACACAACATCCAGAAGCAGGCAGACAATAAGCAAATACTTACTTGTGAAGCCATTTCTCGTGACTGACAAAGGAAGGGGAAAAAGAAAACAAAAGACAATTTAAAAAGAATTGAATCTAAAGAAACAAACATGGATTGTTTAGCGGGAACCACAGAAAGTCAGCTACACAGGTAGGAAAGAACACTTCATATCTCTTCTTTTTTTCTTTATGAAATGGTTTGAGCCACCAGTGCAGGTCATTGAGAGGCAGGCTAGATCTGCTCATTAAGTAACTAGATCACTGGAAAATTTGCTTTCTTTTAAAATGAATTTTTCTGTCAGAGTGAAGCAAGGGATTTTAATTTGCATAGTACAAAAAGGGGATGTCAAAGGAGATATCGTACATGTAAAATATTAACATTTGTCATATTTTGTTCTTGTGATTCAAGTTAACCATTATCTGACAGCTTCCAGGTGTGTACATACAATACAAATTGAGTTTTATATGTCTGTTTAAACTCAAATTTATAGACCCACTGAAGGTTCTCTAAGTTAGAAACCTTCAATTTATACGTAGAAATTGATATTTTCCTCAGAAATTACAAATTTACCTTTCTCTAACCTCCGTTTTAAAGGTCTTATCCAACAATAATAATAGTTTCTAGGATAATATATTCAAAAGCAAAAATTATAGCCCACAGTAATATTATTAATGAAATTAGTAAAAAATTCCTTTAACTTCAAAAGAAACTTTTGGAAGATTACAGCTTTTAGCATTTCTGCACTTGTAGGTATCTACCCCTAAAGACCACAGAAGTGGAGTTAGATGTTACTCTTTTGAATTCTGGGGAAGATCTAGGTTAGCAAAGATTCCCCTGCCTTCTCTAGAGGGAGAAGTGTTTCACAAATTCTCATCCACTAAACAAGTGGATGCTGAAGTATTTAAGTGTGAAATACCACTGGGGGTCTGCACTCAGCCTTGAACTGTTTTTAAAAAGGAATAAATGCTTTTTCTTCACTTAATAAACAAGGAAAATGCCACTTTAGTCCTCTGCTTAACTCAAACTCTTCATGAGATTGATAGCCTTTGAAAACTGGTAGGAAATAACTCTTACCTACTGGACAGTGGCCTCCAGGCTGGCTTCAGTATTTGAATGTTCTAAGAAATTGCTTCTTTGTAAAAGATAATAACAATTTTAAACTAAATCTGGGCCTGGTCTGATCAAATATTCAAGCACTTGAGTGGCTGCATGTGTACAGGATCCAGAGTTTCCCAGTGTTACAGTAAAATGGTGAGTTAAGTGACTGATAGGTCTCAAACATTGTTTGCAGAAAAAAAACATTTGAAATATCTTTAATTTCAGTTAAGCTTGCCTCAGAAGATTTTAGTGTGTAAGCTTACCTCCTACCCCCTGCCAGAAAACAAATGTTCATGTAGAAAAGATGTTACTCTCAGTTACCCTACCCCTGTAAAGATGCTGTTTGTCAGTCAGCCTGTATGTTGGAAAGCATGTGAAAATGCTTTCAAACAAAGAAAGAAAAAAAAAAAGCCCACCAAAATGTACTTGCACAGTATACTGTATGCTCACAGTTCAGCTGTTTTTGATACTCTTTTTTGGACCTAAAGTGAAATGGCCAGCTGTGAATGCAAGAATACAGCATTGCCATGAATTTATCTTGCGGATCATTATTCAATGAATTCTTAACATCTGGCATGTCATCTGTTTTGTTGAAAACTGACAGACTATTTCTTATATTAGCAGTGATGATACTTATATTCTTCTCTGAGGAATGATTTTGATGGATTCTCTTAATGCTGCTGTATTATAAAAAAATCAGCTGACATTATTGAAGTGGCATAGTCCACTAGCTAAGCTGTAAAAGCCAGCTGTAAAAGCCAGCTGTAGAGGTATTGGTAGTCCACAGAGACACTACTGAACTTGGTGGAATCTTGCATACCTTTTTTAACTCTTTTTTTAAAAATTAAATTAATCTGAATGTTTGTACTTCAAGATAAATTTTGCAGTTAAGCATTATATGTCTTAATGTTTTCTAACATTTTTATGCAATATGGAAGAGAAAATACAGATTGTCTTGGAAATTAGTAAACCATGAGTATTTTGGAAGAAAGGAGTAAGCTGTTGTTTACTAGTGCATTTTAGAGCTATATTTGTGCCATGCTTTAATGAGATGGCAATATTAATGGTCACATAAATGGCTTACACATGATAGAAATAAAAGCTGTATACAAAAAAATGTTAAATAGTCAAGAAAAAATATTTTTCTATTAATGCATATGGGGAAAAATGCATGCATTTATATGGCAGACACATAAATACACATGTACGAAAATTTACCACTGTTTGGCAGCTACATTTAGAGAAAACCCACAATGCTCTGAATATTTTTTTTTTCCTATTGCTGCTCATTTATAGTTACAAATTCATGTAAATATTGAAATAACCCCTGTTTTGAGATATAGTGTTGACATGTTTGTCACACCTGATACAGGACATGGTCATACATATTATAATGGATATTGCCATTAGTGACCACATGAAAGTTCAGATGGCAGCTGTCATCTAGCCTATCCGATCTGTACCTGAGCTGCCCCTAGTTTTCAATCAGTCCTCTGCAGGTAACCACAGGAATGAAAGTCAGTATACAGACTTGGTCTGGGTATTCATGAAGTCTGGAGCTAAATGAGAGCCCTTAATGTGACCATACATATGTCAGCAGTGGGAGGCCTGAGGTGAGTTATTGGAATTCTGTGCATCTGCAGATATTGCATTCACAATATTCTTTAAATAAGTGGTTCTACTCTTAGGAGGACCAAAGAATGTTGTATACTCTGTAATCAAATCCAAAGAGAAGTATAGTAAACTGACATACCTCAGATGTTGTAAGCTTTTGGGATTCTGTCCTATAGACTCCAATTGGAATGTCTCCTGTAGAAGAACAAAGTTTCTGATATAGTCTGGCATATGTCCTAATCCATAGATCCTCTTCTGTGATTTTCATCTGAATAAATAATAATAGGAAGGAGGACTTTTAACTGTTGAGGGCTTATCACTTGTTCACTATACTACTCTTGAAATTTTAAAAAAGCCTAAACACTAGAAGTAATGATCATATTATATTATTGCTCTACAACAAATCTGTAACTACATTGAGTTTGTAGACATTGGGTTTTTTGTTCTCTCCTAACTTGGGAAACATTTCAGTGTAAATGGTTCAATCTTATGAAATGACTTGTGTTCTTGTTTACAGTAAAACTTACATGGTGTCCTTCTTTCATTGTTCCTATCTGACTAAAATATAAAAGCATTAGCTATATATTGGCAGCATTAAGAAACTGATGATGGACAGACTGAAGAATAAGCAGGCATTTTGAATTCAGCCAGATTACTGTTCACTAGACTGCAGGCTGAATATGTGGGAAGATGTGAACTGGGGGAAAAGTAATACACTAATCATACATGCCGTAAGAAAGTTTTAAATTAATCTCAAGTATTTCATTACTATTATACCAGCTTTATTTCAAGACATGCAAGTTCCTTTTCAGAGATTTAACTGTCTTGAATTCAACATAACACAGCCTAATGATTGACAAACAAATCCATAATTGGTTATTATTTAAATTTCCTAAACCAGCATTGGTAAGTTCCTTTTTAGGAACAACATCCTGCAATTTGTTATAGTTCCCCAGAAAGCAACTGGTAAAAAACTCAGCTTTTCTTTATCTATTTGCCACTTGGTGCGTGGGAGAAAACAGAAAGGTCGGGTTTATTTTTGATAAAAATACATGTTTGGTTTTTTATGTGTGCGTGTATATGCCTATAAAAATACAATTAAAAAAATCAAAATAGTAAAAACTCTGCATTGGGAAATTTTGACACATATATCAACAGTATGACTTTCAAACTTTGATATCTAAAGTAATTTAATACATCTTATTTTTATGTAAAATCCATTTCCACCTTTTTATGGCCTGTGATGGAAATGAGTATTGTGAAATAGTATTGTCTGTAACTGCTAACCACGCTGTACAATATAGGTAGTGCTTCTTGGGTTTTATATGCTTAATTTTTTTCAAATGGATTGCTGTACTGCCATTGCTATTTCACATAAAATGGAATTTTCCTTTGTTTCCTATTTTCCTTTGTGTTTTATAGAATGTATTATATTTTCTTGGGGTGTGGCTGTTTGCTGTGGAAGTAACTAAAAATGTGTGTGTTTCTCATCTAATTTTCTTGTCTTCTCCCCTGGTAAAAAAGGAAAACAGATGGCCTTTCTTGGAGTTTCACAAAAGGAATTGCTGTATAAAGAGAGTAGAGTTATTTTGCAGACAGTACAGAATCTTCTCTGATACTCTGTAATAACTTCATTTTAATAACTTACAGAACAAAGAAACCCAGATCCTGGTGTGGTATCAAGTCCCAGTAGAAGTCTTGTGATAGAAATCATATAATCTTTCACAAATGACTGCACGATTTTTAACAGGAGATATGAAAAAGAAAGAAAAAAGTTTTACTGAACAGATGAACAGGTAACTGTCAGCGTCATGTGTGAATTTCAAAGAAATTGTACATCTGTGTTTACAATCAGTATCTTTATCTTTTAAGTATCTTGATCACTGTAGAAATAGTTATCCCTTTCTTTGTGATGAATCTACTTAAATAAATTTTCTTATTTGGTTCTGCATATGCATGCAATGTACATACAGGACTCAAAGAGACTAAGGCATAATGAAACAACATGAAAGCAAAGATGAATGTAGATGTAAGATCAATGGGAGTAAGATGTTAGCCTTATTAGGTGTAAAATTACAATAATGAACTCTTCTGTACAAAAGAAATGCTGTCATATGTTACTTGGGTCTGCAGTACTGAGTAGCAGGTAATACTAAGGTGCAACTGCTATTATTTTAATACAAACAAGCCATTTGCCTTTGCCAATCCATCTGGTTTTTAAGTGTTGATTTGCCTTATCTCCGGTCAGGCTTATTGCTCTGCTAACAAGTGTTTTGCTGTTTGGTTAAAAGTTAGAAATTAAGATAAGTGTAGGCTAAGACTGGAAACAGACATTAGATCAGCTAAAATCACAAATATTTCTTGTCCTTATGAGTTGGGCTGCTGGAATCGGAGTACCATACAGGTGCTGTGCTGTAGTAGGACTGTTTATCACCACCTCTTCTCAGGTGTAAGAAGGGAGTATTCAAGGCAAGATATCAATACTTGTTGAAACATAACTTACAATTAGTGCTCCTGGCTTAATGCAATTATGGCGCTAGCAAATAGGTTTTAATACATTTCCAAATGTCATACTTTCCAAATTTGTTTAAACTAAAGAAGCTAGACAGATTTCATTTGATACATAGTGATTCAACTGTTTTAATTTTTGTACTGGTTATCTTCCAGTTGTGATAGGGTAAATGCTAATGATCCTCTTCTTGAAAAGAATAACATTTTTTTTGTAACCTTCACTTACTTGGTATCTGCAGTGCATCATTTATCTATGGAATTATCATTAGATCACCAACAAGGATTTGCTAGACTGGGTTTTAATTTTTCATTTAGTGTCCTAAAAATAATTCAACGTCTTTTCTTTTGGCCTAAAATAGGAAGGACCAGATCAACCCTGCTGTTTCCCATGTCATTTACTCTGTTCCTTGTATGCACAAGAAAAAGGTGTCATACAGAAAAGGATGGGACCATGAAAAAGAACACCGAGAACTTGATGTTATTATAGTATTTGTAACTTGGAATGAAAAAGATAATTCTAGAAAAATGTCAGTTCACGTAAGCAGTATGAATTCAAAGAAAGAATGGGTGGAATTTGAGTGTGTGTTTTTTATTTTAAACAGTTTCTATCGAACAGCTTTATTCTGTCAAGTCATAGCATGACTGATCAAGTCTAGGTGCAAATATAAAATATTGAAGTTACTTGTGTACTAGCAGCAGTTGATGATGACAGATCTGTTTCTATATAGGTGCTTTAATATACCTTTTTTTTTTTTTTAAACTGCCATATGTGATGTTGATATTCCGGGACATGATTAAAAGCATATTTGATAAGCAAAGAAATTTATTTATAAAACATTTAGAATTTGGTAATTAGCTTTACATCTGTTGGCTTATCTTCTTTTGGTACCTGTTCGTATATATGACTGTTCTGTATATTAATGACTTTTATAATAAAATCTAGTTGTAGAATTTTTTTCTATTTATGTTGCATTTGCTTTCAGGGAATTTATTTGGAAGTAGAACTGAGATGAAAGACTATCTTTCATGCACCGAATTACCAAGTGAACTAATTTCCCTGAAAGCATGAATACAGAAGCCTACACAGGCTACCTCTAGGTATAGGCAAAATAGGTAACTGCTTAGATGAGCAGAGTACCTGGGCCATGATGGTGCTGCTTCTTATTCTGCACAACAGGATCCTTGAACGGTAGTGCTGGGGCTGCTGTTTGGGCATCCCAAAGGATCAGTGTGCAGAAAAATAGTCACTGCCGAAGGGAAAGGGCAATATTCTCTTCTTCCTCCATCCTGAAACCTGGGTGGAAACCAACTACTACCATTTGCCCTGACCCCACATTCTCTGATATATTGTTTCTTCAACTGTCTGAGGTTGTTGCCCTTTCTTTATCCCCACTGACTGCCATCACTTCTTTTTTTGCATGAGGAACTCTAACCTGGATTCTTAGGCATCAATGTTCAGTTCTGCCTTTTCTTCTCCTGTCTGTTTGTAACTACCATTTGTAATTCTTGTTAGGGTCACAATGGGTTACTTTAAGATATGATGACTGGCATTCTGGAGTAAGAGGACAGGACACAATGAAGTAATTGAGACCTTCATCAGAAATGCAGCTGACTGATAAATTACTTGTAAAAGTAATTCTGTTGGGTTTTGTGTTTAGAGACACTGCTTTGTGGGAATGGGTGCTGCCTTTTTGTTTCAGAGTACAAGCATTATTAGTCTGTATAATGTGTATTTTATGTATGCTTTATCAAAACTATCCCACTTACTTGACTGTGGAGAGGTTCAGAAACAGTGTTATATTGTTTAACAATGGAATTCATGGAAGGACAGGGTGATTTTTGGGGTTGATAACTGAGCCAGTACTGTCATGCGTCTTACTATCTTTTGCCTTTCTTCCTGATACAGACACATATATTTACGGTTTATATACAGGAAAATGGGGTCATCTAGTAGTAAGTACAATAAAATAGGTGATAACAGTGTATGTCTGTGTTAAGATAAGTCACATTATGGTTCATAGTACCTGATAAAGCAGCGTATCCAACATACTGATGCTGAAAACTCTTCCAGCAGCAAAGGGTAGTCGAAACATAAATGCCAGATTAGATCCCTTTTCCCGCTCTTTCTGTTAAGGAATTAAAAACCAGAAAATACTTTTAGTGTTGGTTTTGGAGGACTAAAATAAAAACTCATGAAACTGATGTCACCTTGAAAGAGGTCAAAAGTGTAAATCCTTTTACTCTGAATATAGTTTCTTTCTACAAGTATGTTGAAACTTTGTTCAGTACTTGAAGTTTTTCAGGCCGAAAGATTTTGTTTAATGCCTATGTTGTTTCAGTCATCACATCTCAAATTGCCTGGGCATATTTTACCATACCATTTTGAAAATGATTGAGGGATTTCAACTGTGCTTAGAGCAAAGCTCTTGTTATTTCTGCTCCAATTCCTTACTGCTGACAGTGGACTCTCATTCAGGTCCAGAAAGTCTACTAGGAATAGGAACATGAAACCTGAATAGAATTTGATGCAAAAAGGGAAGAAACGGTACTTCGATCAATGTGAAGATGTGAGAAGAGATCAGATATGTACTGGAGCAGAAACTTCTTGCTCTGATGCTTCTGAGAAAGTGATGTAGAAAAACGTAACTATAGTTACGGCTTTTTCTTATCATACTTCAGTTGCAGAGAAATCACACCACAATGTGCTTCCTGCTCCTTCAGTTATCAGAGAGTAAAACTGCAGGCTGGATGTGATTTATTTAAATTTTTTTTTTTTAAGAGAGAAAAAAATAATCAAGCTTTCAGTTCACAGATGATATGAAGAGTAAGATTTATTTTCAATATATGGAAATGTTACATGTCTTGGAATTGAGATGCTTACATGACCACATATATGCAGTAGTACATGTTAGGGACTGACTGGTTGGCAAGCAGCTTGGCAGAAAAGACCCTGCAGATCCTGGTGTTTAGCCCAGAGAACAGCAGGCTGGGGGAGGATCTCATCACTATGTACAAATCCTGAAGAGATGGTGTAAAGAAGACAGAGTTGGGTTCTTTTCAGTGCGGCATAGTGGACAGGAAAAGAGGCAGTGGACACCAGCTGAATGTCTGTTCCTTCTGAATGTCAGGGAACATATTTTTAGTGTGAGAGTGACCGAGTGCTGACACAGGTTGCCCAGGGAGGTTGCGGAGTCTCTCTGGGGATAATTAAAAGCCTTCTGAACATTGCCTTGGGCAACTGGGTCTAGTTGGCCCTGCTCAGGCAGGGGCCTTAGGCAAGATGACCTCCAGAGCTCCCTTTCAACCCCTAACCAGCTCTGATTCTGTGATATGCAAACGAGGAGTCTGCTCTAACTCATGGTTTTGTTGAACAGCAGCATTCTAGCCCCTGTTTGTCACTGTTGGATAGTCTGGCCGTACCTGTTAATTTCTGTGGCATCGTATGAGTGGAATTGAAAAGGATGTTACACAAAAATAATTTTCTCTCCAGATAAAAATACACAGCAAGTAGCTGTTAAAAATATGACATTAATCTGTCTTCTATAAAATGTCACCTCTATCAATCTTGTCAAATTACAGGGGTTTCAAATTTTTTAAGGAAATACGGTTATTATTTCAGGTTTTTGGTTGGTTTGTTTGTTTTATTCCAAACATTCTCTATGTTCTGACCAAATACTACTGGCTTGTATTGGAGTTTCTTCTCCATGAGAAATGCTTACGTATGTATACACTCATGCTCTCTCACAGACACGTGCACATACACATGCTTTGATGGCTGAGAAATAGAGGTGTTTCAAACAAATTGTGTATTTCTGACAGTTGAAGAAGAAAGCAGTAATTGTACAAAGAGCACTTTAGATAAGCGTATCATTCTGCTTACTGGTGTAAGCCACGGAAACAAGAATTTGTATTTCTTTGTAGTTTGATCTCATATTTGAATACTTTTATTTTAGTGCAGTCAAAGTAGAATATATTTTTCTTCAATTGCTATTAAGAATAAAAACTTGTGTGTGAATTATGGAAAAGATTGTAAGATCTGTTGTAAAACAGATACTTCAAAATTAAAACTACATGCATCTTATAACATATATTGCAGTAAATTCTTTTAGATTTATGCCATATTTTATAGGTAACTACCTATGAAGTGACTATCCTACCATGTGACTGAAGTATCATGTTTATCCTTCCATCTGATTAGTGAAATTTGCAGCAGATTGTGGTTTTGTGCCAAGAAAGATGGGCAAGAGATATATGAGGAATAAATTGATTCTTATCCAAAACTCTGATGATAAACATATGGATGTTCCTATTTGTTTTAAGTTAAAGTTGAAGCTTAGAAGTTGATTCTCCTCCTTATTTTAGATTTCTTACATCGTTTCCTTCCATCTCTTATTGCAGGCTCTTTTTCTTTTTTTTTTCATTCTTGCTTAAAAGAGATTTGTGAGAAATACAATTTTTTTCCTCAGGCACTCTCTGTGTTCTGCTTTATTACTTCCAGACTTATTTGATTCCCAGAGAATACTGCAGATGTAGAAGCCAGAAATGTGCCAGAATGCCCCAGCAGTTTTATTTCATGATAAGTGTGATTCCCAGCAGCTCCTTACTTGATGCTTTTTAGAATTAATGAGGAGGGGGATATAACTACTCAGTGATAATTTCTAGGAACAGTAATAAAAGATCACTGCATGAGTGTGTCCTTAAGAACTTCACATAGATGACATTTTAAAACACAGCTATTAGTAGGTGGAGATCTTTACTTCATCCTCAAGTCTCCCTATGTTTGTGGCTGTGCCCAATTCATGAAGTTCAGAATTTTTACTGCTTTCTAAGTACTAACAGGTGTAAACTTGTGGTTTTCAAAAGTTCTTAGCATGTGCTTCCTCCACATAGGCAATTTAATTTGAAGTCAATTATTTCCTTTTTGGTTTGAATATTGTCAGAATACCAGAGAAACCTGGCAGTTCAATAGCCAAATGTGTATGTTAATTATTTATATAATTTTAGAACTGTAGTTGATGTAAATTATTAGCAGTCCATCTAAAATAAGAGTTACACAAATGGAGAGGTACCAATTTATTTTTCATAACCCGTATATCATTACTGCTTGCTATTACTTAATGTAACTTCAAATCTGCCTAAAAGCTGAATAGTATTAAAATCAAATGGGGATAAGTATGCCTTATCCTTAATTGAAAGTGGAAAAAAACCAGCCTGACTTTGATATCACTGCAAAGATACTGGGCTATCCCAGATAGATTTCCACTTACCTAACATGTATGTGCTTATTCCTGTGGAAGATACAAAATCACAGTATTGGTTTGATTAAAAGATATAGGAGTTTGCACATATTTTCAAATAATCACTTAAAGGTTAGAATTTTTATCCTTCAGTTAACACCTGTGATATTTACTTGGAAAATAATAATTAGGAAAAAAAACCCAAAAACCTAGAAAACTAGAGAGTGACTCTTACCCAAGATAATCTAAACCCTTTCTTTTGAGAAAGGAGTGGTTACTTCAGTTGTTCTTATCTAATACAAATGAGGAACATAACACCCATGGTCTAAAAACTTATGTTTTTTCTTTTCTCTGTTGTATAAGGGCCATTGTTTTCTCCAGTGTCAGTGCTGAGCTTGGTGCTCAGATTTATTTGCCTCTAAAATGAGAAAGTTGCAGCTGCAAGAGCAGATGGACTTCTATGATTTGCATATCTTTCTTCTGTAGCCCATTAGGTTGAAAAGTCAGTTTTGCTTGTGTGTTCCAGTGCTATCTGAAGGTAACTTGCCTGACTTGTAGTCTTTCTGAAAATGAGTGCTTAATACAGAAATAACATCAGCTGTACATTTCACTGCATTAGACAATTTTTTGCTCGAGTTTTTAATTGCCTTTCATTTTGCATGAGGGAGTTCTGAAACATCAAATGAACTACAGCACCACCTGTGAAGTACTCCCTGCAAATGTTAAGATGAAATGAGTGGGAAAGATCAAGAGCAGGCAACTTTAACAGCAATGAAGAAAATGTTCTTTTTTTAAGATAATTTATCTATGTCTATTTCAGCATAACATAGTTTGGATAGAAAGTTAATTAACTGTTCAGCTTCCAATCTATATTCACAATTTTATATCTACACAATAAATTAATAAAGATAGGGAAGATTTATAATATTTCTAATGATTTCCAGAACCTTTGTTGGAAAAATGACGGAGTTTATGTAAATCAGGAAAGAATCCCGAGATAAAAATCTTGGGTTTACTGCACTGAAGTATCTGAAATCCCCAAAATCTAGGAAATGTACTGTACAGCTAGGAAATGGAAAATATATGCTAATTCTGTATAATTGTAATGCTTTTAGTGTGAATTCAAATTTGGTATATGTAAAATACCTAAGGTGAAGAGATTGAGAGACTACACAAGAGAACCTAGAAATAATATCTACATTGATGGGAAGGGGAAAAAGAGATGGCTGGAGTGAAATATCTCTGTCCTTAAAGACTGGCTCAGTGATATTATTTGTCTTACACTCATAAAATCAGAAAATAGCCTGAAAGATTACAAAGGTGATACTGTAAGTTTTGTGTACTGCAGAGGTAGGTAGGTCAAATCTGTGAAAAAGAAGCTTATTCTGGAGTTTACCAAGTTAAACAGATTCACAAAGTTACTTTAGATGGAGCATACAATATTTTAGTAATAGATGTTTTTGGATGAGCAACCCAAATTGAACTTAATATAGCCTCCCTGTTCCACAGTTTGAAAATGCGAACATGTGCACTAGAATGTATAAAATATGATGGTTTTATCAAGCATTTAAGTAGTGTTACTATCCTCATTGTCTCTAGGACTGCCTTTCAACAGAGAACAATTGCTGTTTTCAAAATACTGTGCAATTACAGTGCCTTTAAAGTGAATTGGAATAAAAAATGCATTATAATAAAAGCAGCACATGTTTTAAGCTTCTTGGAAAACCACATTAGCTCTAAACTTTAAGTTATCAAAAAATATTGAATTTTCTTTGAGCAAGTTGTTTGTCCACTGTCCAGAAGGTTGGTCAATAAGAATTATATGGTTAAGGTAATGGAACTCCAACCTCACTTTTAAATGAGGGTAGAATTTGGAAAAAATAATCGTTAAATTCACTCTGCAAACAAAATCATTTCACTGTTTCCACTTGTTTTGAAAACATTGTTGCAAAATCAGAAAAACTGTTAAAATGATAATGTTTAAGTTGGGGGTGGGGATGCAAATCTCCTTACCTTTTCTAATTTGGATAGAGCAAGAGAATAGCAGTCTTTGGCTCTGAACTGCATGAATCTCATATTGGCTGGATGAGTTAGTTCTGTGATAATGCTTAGGCTTGAGAATAACCTGTATTTTAAAAGAATGTAACAGTTATACCTCTATAAAAATTCACAAATATAAGGCTCTACATACTGCTATAGCTTGTGCTCATGTCCATGCTTCTAACGAAGTGCCTAAAACCTGTGGTGTGTTTTGGCACAGTGAAGTGCTGGTACAAGAGCAGAGGAAACTACAGAACATTTTCTGTAGCATTCACAAAGAAGCAAACATACATTCAAAGATTGAGCTTATACAATACTGTAATGCTAGAAAGGAACCACTTAATTTCATTACCAGATTAATTAATAATTTCTAATAAAAAATAAATAACTTCATTAATAATTTCTAAAATGACACAAATCTGTAGGAAACATAAAAAGTGCAAAACTATATAAACTGCACTTAGTATCTGGTGGCATGTAAACTAACATTTTATTAGAACTGCCTTATGGACTCTTTCCATTTTCCTTTTTTTTTTTTTCTTTTTTTTTGAGTTCTGCTTGTATGCTCTGTGTCCACAGAATGAGCAAGATAGATGAAAACTGACAATTCTCAGGAGTTACTGAGAAAATATACGCTTATTTATACTTATGCTCTCACTCTGAAACATTTACGTATACAAAATACTTAAAAGTTAACATTAATTCAGACTTCCAATAGCAAAAAACGGTGAAGAAAATTTAACTCTGATCTGGCTGAATTACACAGATTTTTATGAAGCAGACTGAAGAGCCCGCTCCAGTCCTCAGTACTCTGAACTAGAAAGAAATTTGCAGCTTACGCTATGCAAATGTTAACCAACTTGGAATAGAACTCAGATTATTATTTGAGAATTTCCACTACAGATTAGTGTCAGAAAATGAAATGTGCATTTGTGATCTGTTCTGCTGATCCTGAAAGTACTTATCTACATGTGACAATAGATAACTGTGGTACTAATGACATCATTAATGTGGCTTCTGTTTCATTCAGATAAAAATCAAAGTGGTTTGCTTGAAAGCTGAATTTAGTAAGTTAGTGTCAAATGGAATCCAATGTACCTTTTTGCAAGTCTTTAGTCTTTTTCCCTTCATTTGTGTAGGGAGGAACTTCACTGAAATGGCAATTCAAGCAGAGCCTAAATGTGGGGAAATGTATGTCAAAACATGTATGTTAACATGTACATGCCAGTACATGTTAATGCCATATTATTGCAATACAGTTTCCTAGGTCTGTTGATGCCAAAAAGTAGACTGGTAATGATCATGTGATCCCAAACATGTTCTGCACATACAATCATATATGATGGTAGAAATGCCAGTCGTTCTTATGTTAGTGGTTATGTCCCTGTGAATAACCAAATATTAAACGTGATCATGTAAGGAAAAATGGACTTGGCAAACTGAGTGAGAATGAGAATCACTTAAAATTACCATTTGTATATACTGTAGTTTGGAAGTCATTGTGCATGCTCAGGAATTTCTGTACATTTTTAGCTCTTAGTCAGACTTTGTTATTATACTGCACCACTCAGACTTTGTTACAGAAAGTCTGCTTATGTCCTACTAAAGATTAAGCCCTTAGGGAATAGAGTCTACATACATAGATTAAATACATGAAAACACACCCAGGTGACGCAACTGTGGTATATCTTCACTTGTTATGCTTTATGTTATGAGATCCTGTGAAGTACTCATGAAAATTGAAAAAAAAATCCTGATAATATCACACTTGTAGGTAAGAACTTGTACTTATTAAGTAACTTAACAAATGTGTTAAAGTACTGAGGAACGAGAATAAATTTCCTCTGCTTTAATTCTGTATCATGAAGCATAGACTTAGTTAAGCTTCTGCAGGCTGGAAATTTTCTTGTATTGAGACATTCATATTTGAAAACTAATCATACAATTTTCAGAACTAAGAGAAACAGGAAATTAAAAGCTGATCTAACCGTAAAATATAGACAACTTAGAGAGGAAAAACTGTGTTTCTGTTAAAGATCATTTTAGTTCATCACCAAGATACAAAAAATTATTTATATTAGGATATGAGTTTCAAACCTGGTATTGTTAGAATTCCTATTTTACTTAAGGAATGCCTTTTAGCAGAATTAGGGGAAATTGCTTTCTAGGAGGTCAGGACAAGATGCCTCTTGTCCTGGGTGTAAGGCACACTGCCTGCAAGTTTTCAGCACTGGAGCAGGCTACTTCTGTGCAAAGATACCTTTTTTTCTATCCCATTCTGGTAAAAAAAGGACTGGATAGGCAGAGATTTGAATCACACTTCATTATTCAACCGTAATTAAGTCAGATAAGTTAGTGTTGTGTCACAGTTTTAATTGGTATGGAACAATTTCTAGCCTTAAAGGTGCTAATAACCCTGCTGTTATAGACGGTGTATCTGTCTTCTAAGGTGTGGTGGACACACTCTTCTGGCAAAGCAAAATTATTAGTTTATATAAATCAGAGAATAATGTCAGAACAACTATATGAGAACTGGCAACCTAGGCCAAAACTCTTCAGGCCTGTTCAAAACCCTTCATAAAGTCAGCTATTCTGAGTCACTCAAATCAGTGAGGTTTTGATTAGCCTGTGTTTCTGAATCATTTCTCTTGGTGAAACTTAAGTGGAATCTTCTTCATTGATGTATTATCTTTGAGAACAGCATATATTAGCAAAACTCCAGTAATTTAAAATCCTTAACACTACAATTTTTCGTTAAGTGCTGTTGTTATTCACCACATCCAGTCTCTTCATTAATTTCTGGTATTATTAGCTATTATTAAGTAAAAAGAAAAACCTTTAAAAAACATTTTTAAAGTTCATTTACAAAACTATTTACCTTGGTGCAATGAATGTAGTTTATTCTGTAGAACAGTGAAATGCCACTGTCTTATGCCTCTTCCCAAAGCTTACTCCTTTCTACAACTTTTACATAATATAAAAAATGCAGTGAAATTATTGTACGTGTTCTAAGGAATAAAATTAGAAAAAAAAATACACTACTTGTTAAAGTTTACAGATTTCTGAAAGAGTATTGTTTAAGTCTTAAACCAAGATATTTATTCTGATTTCTTTTGATATTTGTAAAAAGTACCATGCAATCTTTAAAATGATACTCAACCTGATACATAGCTCATATGTGAGTTAAAGCTGCCATCTAGTTGTAAGCATTGTGCAAGACAACTGATTATTTAGCAAGTTCTAGCTAGATCCTACGGTACATTGTGTGGTACTGTGATCTCTCTTTCTCCCCCTTTTTTCTCTCTCTTCCCCCACCCCACTTTCTCCCCCCCCTCCTTCTTTCTCTCTCTCTCTCTTCCCCCCTCCTTCTTTCTCTCTCTCTCACTCTCTCTTCCCTAAGTAGAATACAGCTACTGTATAGTGTGTTCTGTTTCATGTGGGGTTTCTTTTGGTATTCTGTTTTCTTTTTTAAGCAAATAAGAACTTTTTCAGTTTAAAGGGATGTGTATCTTTTGGTACATGTTGAACAAGATGGTTAAGACAGAGTCAGGCTTTAATCAGGACATGGTCTCAGAAGAACAGGAAATTTCTGCTTAACTCTTCATCACAGCACTGTCTTAAATGATCAGTCTTGTAAGGAGGTTTTTATCACTCTCTATGCAGTTATTCCTTCATAATTCTCACTGGTTTTTCTCATACATGATGTTGCATATGTGTGTCTGAAAACCCACTTTTTGTTTAAAACATCAGAATGTGAACATTCCTAGCTTCACAGTGATGGACTGATTACCTTTTAGAAGGATCTGTGTTTAATACTGGCTTTAGCATTAATGTGCTAGACTGCTGCTCTGAGGAAAAATTTATTTTCTCAACTATCTTTTGTCCTAAGTCTTCAAGATGAACTTTCTTTTCCCTTCTACACAGTTGACTTTAAAAATGATCATCCAGTTTTGGTATGCATAGAATTTCATCTGACATTTCAGGCACATATTGCTAAGCAGGAAAAAGGTTTGTTCATGTAAGACATGAATTCATATAAGGGAAAACCTAAGTGAAAGAAAGAATTCTTATTTGAGTACAAAAGCCATTGAGTATTTCATGACGAAAGAAGATGTATAGGTAGATTGCAAAGATGTCTTACCTAAAGAGTGTTTGAACATTTACAATAGTCTTAGCATCTGCCATATAGTCTTCCTCGGCACTCATTGTACTTTCTTTGTCCACCACCACCATGTTAGCTGCAAAGGTGACCCCACACCTTAATAAGTCATCTAGGCTTTTGTGAAGAGAAAAGGAGAAAGAAACAAGCAACTTAAATATGGAACACTTAAAAGATTAGGGATGGCTGGAATTTGCAGATCACAGGCTGAGTTGCTGGTTCCCTGTACGTAATTCCAATGTACATAATGTTCCATGTACATAATTTCAAATGTAATCTATATCAAGTATATATTCTCAATTAATTGATAGACTAGATAAGTAATTATTTTCATTTAATTCATACTTGAATGAGCTTTAGAGGTTGCTGCAGTCCCTTTCCTTTTGTTAAAATGAAGTTATTTCCACTTTTTAAAATAAGCCTTTAATAGTTGTGAATACAGTATATCCTTACATACTGCAACAACTTGCTTCATTACAGTTACTTTTGGCAATAAATGGACTGAAATAAATGCTTTGGGTTGCTCTTTCCTACAATTATATATCAGTTTCAAAATGCTAATAAAGGTTCTGCCAGGACATCTAGTACATTCCTCTTTCAGGTTAATCTATGATTTGGAGTATTCCAATTATGCTTTTAGGACAAACTGTACATCAGTAAAACTTTGCACTTTGCTGGACAATGTTTCCTGTGAAGCGTGACAATAGAAAACACTTACAGACAGCTGTGTTATAGTTCCCATCATGCTTTATAGCTGTGTTTCCAAAATGAAGCATGTTTTCCATAGAAAGTAAGCACTATTTGAAAAGCTTAGAAAGGAATATTCTGTAATGATTAAGACTGCTAGGAACCTAGCAATTTTTGAGTTAAGTGAACATAAGAAGAAAGGGTGAATTTCGTGGCTTCTAAGGGAAATCGTAAAAATAAATTTTTTGCATCATTCTGTTTAATGCCAAGATGAAAAGCTGTTCTGGCATTTTAATTGCTTCTTATTTGGCAACCTATAATTTCAATTAAGTCTTAACTGTCCTGATAGAGGTTTTCTTTTAAGCAATAATCTTTTTAGGAGTCTAAGTTTCCATAACCTAATATAAATTTTTTGAAATTTTGAGTAAGGAAAACTCTACAAATTTGTGGTAATTTACTTTTTCTATGTATTCTTCCAAAACAAATACATAAAAATTCTTAAGCTCAATAGCTGTTCTTATTTTAGCAGTTAAATTCAACTAATTCATGTAGATTTTTTAAAAATACATTAGTAGGACCATAATTTTAGTTGTCAGGTACTTATAGCTATAGCTTTCTTCATAGTCAATAGATTTCTACACAGCTGTTAAGTATGTTCAGTTACTGATCTCACATCATTTATACCTGAAGACTGTAGAACAGATTTCTACTACTTCATGACATATTTTGATGAAGTTCATCCCAGCTGTGAATTTTGTCAAGGATATTTTTCTGGAGGCCATCTACTTCTAACAAAAAGGAGCGGGAGAGTAATTCCTTTCATAGTTTTCTCTCTAAGGTGAGGATATTTCATTCCAGGTGACCAAATGACAAATAAATACTTAAAAGGTAGTAGGTAGTACTTTGGGAATGTATTCTATACCTATTAAATAAGAAAGGAAATATTACAAGTTTTACATAGTACTTCTTATCTAATGATGATCAATTTCTCTTAATTGCACATGTACAATAAAAACATGTCTAAGAAAACAATGAGAATAAGTATGAACTGTATTTTTAAAAGTCTTGTTACTGATGAAAACAGATGTTAAAAAAAAAAAGGGCAATATGACTGGTTGTTGCACTAAGAGTTTAAGTAATTGTATTGTCAGAAAAAGATGCAGAAGTTCGTGCTAGTTTGAACACCTATAGGGAGATTTGGTGATTTCCTTTTTTTTTTTTTTTTTTTTTTGGGTCACACAAACTCAGTTTTTAATTTAAGTTTAACATCTTTGGATTATTCATTACTTTGGATACTTGGAGTCAATTGAATTATTCTACTGGTATGAATTAGTTTTATAATTGTGGAATTAAGAGTTAAGGAAGTAGCAAGTATTAAAAACCTGAGATACTGGATCCTTTTAATTCAGGGCAGGAAATTGTTTTTGGTTTGTTGTTTTTTTTTTTATTTCTACCTGGAGAATGAGTATTAGGGGCTTGTAGCACCAACCCAAAATTAGTTATACAGTGAAGCAAACCATTTTCTTCTTTAATTTCACTTTAATTTTCCTACACATAGGAGTTCACTAAAATGCTAATAAGCCCTTCTTCTCTGGTTTCTGCCTAATTTTTACATTAAATCTATGTTGTTAAATCTAGATATGCAAATATAAATTAGCAGAGGTGAAGAAAGAAATGTAGCAGTGGGTGATATTTTAAGTAGTGGAAGATAAGGATTGTTGGACACATTCAGGACTGTCAGTATTAGTACAATCTACATTCTGTAGCTATCTTCACAGAACCCTTGTCAGAAAATCCAAACAATTTATAACTAAGTATAGACCAACACTAGAATTGGGCCTATAACCTAGCAATTTGTAGAAACGTATTAATGCAGCTAAATAATTGTTAATCTAATGTTTCTGAAGATATTAATTAACCTGTATTCCCTGTCATACTTGTCACTAATGATATCCTTTATAAGCCAGAAATTAATTCCAAATTTTAGCACACAGACAAAAACCCACGCATGCAAAAAGAGTATCTCAAAATACAACACACACTTAAACATGCAATGACAATACACACAACAAACCACTGAGAACTACAATGTTAAGTTTTCTCACAGTTATTTCACCTACTTGTCAATAGAGCCCACCATGTAGTAAACCATTGGAAACCAACAGATTGCATCCAGAAAATGCATATCTGGCCTAAGCAGCAGATGGGATTACAAAACGAAACACAGTATCACAACAGTAGCATCTCTTCTAAAGTATTTCAGTAAACTGGTAGCTTTTCTTTTTTCTTTTTTTTTTTTAATAACTTTTTTTTTTAAACTTTGGCAGTATAATACTACTTTAAAAAGGAAATAGGCTTGTAGAAAGCTTTGAATCAACAGTTTGCTGTGTCACAGAGAGTGATCAGATTAACATGCTTACATTAATAAATGTACCTCTTAAATCGGAAATGTTATGGCACAGTACAATTCCAAATATAAGAATGAATGACTGATGTCAAAGGTACACTACCAAGTTACACTCCAATGTATGACTTCAGAGTACTTAATATAAGCAGTGAGAAATTTCAATTAAAATGTGAAGTGGAAACCAAATAACCATTTGATTTTTGTGTTAACAGCTCCATTCAAGTCAATGAGACAATCTTAGACAAAACCTTATTTTTAAAATTGATTGTGAAAACTAAGATACTTCATTGCATTTTTCTTTAATAACTTTTATTGTATTTCTTCTTAAATACCAAGAAACTTTGGAAATCTTAAAACACCTGTGATATCAGAATAAGCATCCTGTTATAAATTGCCTTGATAAATAGAAAAAATGGCAATGTAATGACAAGGCATAGATATATTCCTCAAAGGTAGCTGAATTCCTATGTCCAATGAAGTAAATGACAAGATTCCAATTGACTTGAATGTCAGACTGAATTCCACCTCATGCACATATGAAAAGAATGCTGGCTTTTCAGCTAGCTTCTGTAGTCCCATGAATGCTGGCCTTTCAGAGGAGTCACTGCAAATGCTGTGTAGAGAGAAACAACACTAAGGGTATTACTTAAATAAGCAACTATAGCTTTTACTTTATACTAAAAAAAAAAGTGTAATAAAAAGCCATAAACTTCTCAACAGTATTAAAGTATCTAAAATTAGGCACTATACTAGAATCGAGAACAAGCACTAGAGGGCACTGTACGATCACATCTTTAATCTTTGATTCACAAATCAGAAGTCCTTTAGCCTAATTTAGGCTTTTACCAATTTGTGTAAATCCAACTATCTCCAGACAGATAGTAACAATCCTGCAGGCTTTAATGTTCTTCCACTTTATATAATTGTAGACAAAGTGTTGGATGACTTAAAGAGCTGTTTATCTTAGAGTCTAAAATTATTTAAAATATACCTAATTGGTCCAGGACACTAAATACTTTGTGTTAAGTAGGGTAGTGTTTTCTGAAGTACTGTCATGTAGCTGTGAAACTGTTACACAGTTTCCTTTTTACAATGTTTATGAAGTTACTTAATTTTAGCAGTAATATACACATTATTTGGAGTACTTTTTAAGAAATACTTCACTATGTCCATTTACAGTCAGTAAAATGTCAATTTTGTATGTGACAGTGAACAGAAGGTATTATCTTTGTCACTAACTTTTGTCGAAGATAAACGTGCCATAATGTTTTTGATTTTAAGTTGGCCATGTGAAGAGTGATCATCTATTGAAGCAACAGTAAAATGACTTTAAAATATATCACACCCCCACAAAAAAAAAAAAATTAAAAAAAATTACTTACGGGTTATCCAGGAGTAATATAATGGGATTTAGTTCTTTCTTTGGTCGGTAATAAGCTCTGAGAGGAACAATGAAGTTATACAAGCCATTTCCAGCAGTTTCTGCTGCAACTATAATTAGTTTATTTTTGAATCCATAGGCTTTTGCATCTTCATAGTAGTTATGTTGGCATCCCTAAAAGTTAAAAAAAAAAAAAAAAAAGGAACAAGTAAAGAAACAGGTTCAGTGAATATAAATAAAGGGATCTAGCTGTGATATTAAAAAGGTTTTACCATTAGAAATAGAAAATTTTACCAGGTGATCTGATATAGACCTGATTAGACATAAACAAATGTTTGGTGATGGAAAGGATGAGAAATGAAAAAACATATTATTGCATAGTAAGTGCTGAACAAACCATCTCTAAGCAGTAATCAGAATTTGTTCAGATGCAAGAGACAAATGAGAATGCAGTTTTATCCAGTAACAGAAACTCTCTTTACCTTATCTAGTCTTAGACAACAGAAAGGTACTTTTTCATGCAGAAGATGACAAAATGTGGGAGAGCTTCCAATATATGGAGAATAAGGAGGATAGCCTTTGGCATACCTAGGAGAATGGAACAAACATTGTTCAGTATAGCAGATTCTATGAAATTACCGAAACGCACTTGACTATACAACCATTTTATGGGATGCTTATACCTATGTCAAAGTTTTGCAGTTATCTGTAGAGTAGCAGAGTGAAGTATGTGAAATGAATTATGTTTAATAAAGATTAAGGGAGCGTATTTTGTAGCTTCAATCAATTAGATACAATTTCGTGAAAGCTATTACACTTCTGTAGAGTAAAGGAATTTTGTGCCTTTTTTTTTTTTTTTTTTTTTGGTATAGACATCTTTAGGAATGGGCTGATGTATTATAGTGTGCTTTCCTACTGTTCTGAATGCATGTACTGGAAACTTTTAAGAAAGAAAAGAAAAAAAGGGAAGGAAAGAAAATTTAAATAACCGTGGTACTTCTGCTCTTCCTTCTCCATTTTTCTTTCCAAAACTTACCAAGAACAAATGAGGTCATTACCTTCTTGTTTTAATAACATACTTTCAACATGATTGGAATAAATTTTAAATGGCAAATCCTCTTATTGATGGGTTGAATTTTCTAATTTGCCTTAGTTTTTAATAAGATACTTTTTAAATCCTGGCATTTCAATCAACAAATTTAAGATTACTTGGTTTTGGTTTGGGGTTTTTTTGTTTTGTTTTTTTTGTTTGTTCCTGGGGTGTTTTTTTGTATTTTTGTTTGTTTGGGTTGGTTGGTTGGTTTTTTGGAGCTTTATGATGTTCCCTGGTGCTTCTCATGCTTTCCACTGTTGGAGATGGGAAACTGTGCTAAGTTTGGTTTAATTGCGTACTTCAGTTTTAACATCTCTGTCAGGAATCCCAATAATTGCTTATCTGCATGGCAGTGACAGGATTGAATCTTCTGTTTTTATATGAGTAATGCATAATTACTTTCAGTAACATGCTAACAAGCATTTTAAATTAGATATAATAATTTTTCCTCATAGTGGTTTGGTGTTTTATTTTCTTTCTTGCATTTTGAATTCAGACACCTAGCCTCAGGATTCAACAAGCCTGTTGAATGATCTTTTCGCTGCAATCTCAGGACGGAAGTATACACCTGTTTACAAATTAGCTGAGTCCTGTCTTTATAATTACAGAATGTAAGAAAAAAGGTAATAAAAAAAGCTATTAAAAATTGCAATACACAACTAGATCTTTATAACTGAGCATAGAAAATTTCCATCAAATGGAGAAGTTAATCTGTATTTTTATCTCAAAATAGGCATAATGGCATTCTGCTAACAGACAACTGCATTTCATAAAAGGGAGTAATTCCATAATTGGCCTTTATGGGTCTTGCTTGCTGCAACTTCTTGGAATAATCTGCACATCAAAAAATTCTCCAATCCGTTTACATAATATTACCTTGTCAAATTATGTTGTTTATTTCATTTATTTTATATTTAAGATACATACTCTAAGCCTGCAGAGACTTCATCATCTGATGGGGTAGTTTCATCTTCTGACTGGTCACTTAGCAGATCACATGTCTGAAGTGAGGATGAGTCTGCAACCTCCAAAACAGGTGCTATACTGGGCCGTCTGCACTCTTTACCTCCTTCAGAAGGAAGAGCTAGTGTAGGTCCGCTGGATGTTCGGCATCCTGTATCTTGTAAATCAATAGCCACTGTCCCTGAAGTAGTGTTGAAAGCATTTTTTCAATGTGATTGTCAAAACATTTGAATCAGATTCCCATGTTTCATAGGGCTTAGCTGCCTACATTGCCAAAGACTGAAAAGAATGCTATATTGACTGTTTACTACATTAAAATATAACAAATAGTTAAACTATACCCAAGGAAGCCTTTT
>WUAM01000269.1:6367011-6441832 GCA_024336885.1 Actenoides hombroni | reverse complement strand
GGGGTGAACTTGTAGAGTAGGGCTAATGGTTGGACATGATGATCCCAAGGGTCTTTGCCAACCTAAATGTTTTTGTGTTTCTGTGATTCAGAGCATGGCTTTTTAAAGTCATACTTTATATAATTAATCCATATTTATATACATTAACAACCTGTAGCTTTCTCTTGAGCATTTTTTTAAAGAACCTATGAAACATTATTACAACAACTAGTTATGAGTGACAAATTACTTATATGACTTTCCCAGTTGTTTTGCTTTGCATACTCTTTAATTTTTTATACAACAGTCTTAAGGAGTTTAATTCCATATTGTCAAGTAAAAGAATAACATAACCAAAATCTGTTTGTTGTTGGTTTGCTTGTTTTTTCAAATGAGGACAAATGTTTAATATTTTTTTTCTACAATGTATCATAATTTTTAGATATTAATTTAAATTACAGTTTTAGGAATACACTGTAAAAAGGTTTAAAATGCACTATTCATTGAATAAGGAAATGTGACTAGGGATTTTTGTTTGTTTTGGGTTTTTAGTTTTTACTTACCCATGCTGGCTATTATACTGTGTACAGGTAACCTAGAAGCTCCATGATAACATAATTTTGATTCATGCTTTTTTCTTTGTTTTTCTTGCTTCTTAAAAGCAGAATTCTCTTCTTTGGTGATATTTATATAAAAGCATACATCTGTAGAACTCATGATATATCGAGGACCTGGATTCAGCAAAATGTTTTTGTTATCTTCCTTTCTAACACCAATCAGACAGACTCCAAACCTTAATTAGAAAAGGAAAGGCATGGTTCATTTTGCATAGTCCTGTATATACCAGATTTTCCACTGTCAAAAATGAACCTCCAGTATATTTTTATATTTTGTGGATTATGAACACTTGCAGACTTCTGGATGGCAAATATGTTTTAAAATGTCATCTCCTAAATGGGCCACTTTGACCAAGCAGTTTTATGAGTTCATTAATTCCTAGGCATTTGAATCCAATGTTTTTCTTAATCCTTATAACGTTCTTCTAGTGCTGCTCCAGTTGACTTTTTTTTTTTTTTTTTTTTCTTAATGTGATGAATAGTCCCTTCTGGGAAAATATATCCATTCTTCTACCAATATAATATGAAAAAGTATTAATCATGTTAAATTGTTCCATTATTCATATGTAATGGAAACCATTTTCAGAATTCATTTTTGTGATTCACTCGTGGAAATGTATTTGATTAGTGATAGAAAATAAAGAAAAAAAATAATTCTGTTACTTATTATGTATGAGAATAAACTCAGTGTTCAGGGTTTGATATATGTTCATTTTTTATATATCCAAATATACATGATTTGTGTTCAGTTTGTACATTCACCTCACAGCAGTAATAAGTGATGCACTGATCTGGAATCTAAAGAGATGTTAGCATCTAACAGAAAAAAAATTGGTTTTATTTTGAACAATCACCAAAATGCAGCAGGTAGGTACCACTTTTAAATTGACTATTTTGCATAAAATGAACACACCACAAAAGAAGCCAGATTTCCAGCTGACTCCTAAATAAAAAAAACCCCACAAACCAAAACACTGACACCCATCCATTTCTAGATTTTCTGGATATGGAAAGAGACTGGTGTTCTCATATAAGCTCTCTCAGGTACAAATCTTTTTCTGCTTGTAAGTCTTATCCTATATATTCTTTATATTCTATTCTCTCAGACTGAGCTGGACTATACAGTATCAACATGAGCTTTTACCTGTCCAGCTGTAACTTACGGAAAGATATCCATGAAATACATTAGTGGTCAGATATTTAAACCCAGAAACAGAGTAATGTGTAATACTGCACCTTTGAATGCAGAGCTACATTGTATCCAAACAAATTATTATGTTTGAACTTTTACTTGACAGGAAAATAAACATACTTTCTATGAGCATGGAAAGAAGCATAAGTGAAGCTTTTCCCTTCATATTCAGCAAAAAAAGTACTTTCTTCCAGGTTAATATGATACACTTCATTACCAGAGCATCTGCCATACATTTTCTGCCATTGTTCTGGTGATTGCTGATTGTCCCTGAAACACGTAAAGACAAAGAATAGTTTAACACTTAATGTAAAATTCTTATTAATCAGAATAGTGTATCATAGCAATAGAAACTAAAAATGTCTATTAAAAAGATCCCATAGGCTAATCTGAAATAAATACTTGAGATCAAAGTTTGGTAGTGCTGCACATACAGAGATTAACAAATTTAAAGGGCATTTTCTGCTAAATTATTATTATGTACTTTAAAATCAGGACAGATATGGCTGAACTACTTTAAATTCACACTGTAATAAGTAGATTCATTGCAATTTGAAAATTCTAGGTAAAACCAACAGCATGCTTATACTATTCATAAAGGCAGTCTCCTCAGATGCTCCATGGCAGATTGGTTCCTGTTGGAAGTAGGTGAAGAAGCATTAATCACTATGATTTTATGATTAAAAACATCTTATGTAGGAAAGACCCACTTAGCTTTGATCACTCTATGTGTAAGAATGGTTTTTTTCCATATTTGCTTATCAGTTATCTTCAGTGTTTTCTACATGGATGTTTTTACTGTGCCTTGTATATGGTATAAAAGTATTTACTTTCTTTAGTGCAACGATACTGAGCGTATCATCTTTTACTATACAGAGCTGCTGTTCTTTATCCAAGTGGACTGTTAGTGGAAATGTTCCAAACCTCAATTAATGCCAAAGCTTGAAGGCTGGAGGCTCCTGTGAACTTACTTTATCAAGTTTCATATGGAAACATGGTTCTGTCTGCATGAGTTTTACTGGATATAAAGGATGCCTATATATACACACATATATATGCAGATAGGACATAAAACTGACAAATGTGCTCTGCGTTTTGCTACTCAGAGCTGAGATCTCAAGATACTGTGGCATGTTCCTTTGTGCATTTTCAAGATCTTAACACCATTTCTGATTTTCTTCATTCTTCTCCACCCTTACCATAGAAACATTTTTCTTTCAAGATTGAAGTGAACCATTTTTATTGCAACAGTATTAACAAACAGTGCACTAAGTGTAGAACAGCAGAATTAGAAATAGAATTACCGAAAAAACTTTTCCATAATTCCCTTTTCCCCTTTAAATAAAATGCTCACCTGTGTAAAGTCTGCTTGGTTCCAGTGAATTGTCTGAAAGCTTCCCATGGGGCTGTACTGTAAAGATGCCATTAAGTTCAAGTCAAAAAGGCTATTCACTTCCAATATTTTCCAAAGTTCTATTACTAGACTAGATAATTAGATAACATTTAGAGATAAATGTTAAGATTAATAATTAAGATCAATAATAAGACTATAAATAAGATTTAAGGTAGGATTTTGGTGTCTTACAGACATAAGTTTTGAATTTCATAAACAGCTGGGGAGAAAATGGGATTATTTATACCTAGTTTGTTTAATCTGAAAAGTAGCATTAAAGACCAAAGCCAGCTTACATAAACACCAACAAACTTTCCCTTAATTGTAATAGCAAGTTGATCTGGCCAATGTTGCTTAGAAAATGAGTATTTTCTCCAGCCTCCTCACATATTAATACCAAAAGATAAGGTGGTTCTAATTTATGTACATGTGGGGGTTTTTGTCTACTCTTTATTGTATTATCATTCTAATTAGGATAATAGAGAATAATAATTTCTCCCATGTTCTGCTGCTATGTATTGCCTTCAGCTTCCAGTAATTTCCCAGTGTACTTATGTTCATGATTATCAGAAATGAGCTTGTATTATTACCAGTGGCACACTATTTCTTAATAAATACAGGAAATAGATTCCCTGTGGAATAGGTAGCACTTCATTTGTAAGAGTAAAACAAACAGCTGGGACAATGTTTTATCTCTGAACTGTCATGAACTGTTTAATTCCATTAAAAGTCACTTAGGTTAAGATCATAACTTCACTAAATTAACAAATGTTAAGAAGCTAGATCTTGAACATGGTCATATTTGCCCTTAATGAATGACTTTTAACCAGGGAAATGATAAAAAGCAAGAAGTGTTCTGGTCAGTTTCTTGATAACCTTCTCTGGTTTCATGCACCTTAAATACTCTGTAGAAAGAAAAGCCATTCCTTGTGGAATGGAAAGGCATTAGATAGTCATTTATACATGGTTGTCTGTGATAGCAACTTGAACAAACATTCCCAGTCACTATGCTGAAGTTACTAAATTTCTGAGTCAACAGATAATGGGGCTTCTGTGAGTGGAAACCCGAACAAATTATTAAGAAAAATCCTTCCAATGACTTTGAATAGACTTTAAATAAAGATTACTGAAGGTTGAAAGCGGTTGATTAGTTGTAGTATCCCCATAATCCAAGTCTGTTCTTTTTATGTAAGGAAGTCAGTAATGATAGGGATTTAAAACTCAGGTCCTACATAAAGGGTAATGCACGTGCTGGTAGTAACCAAGATAATGTAGAGGATAATTAAACAGGAAGCAATGTAAAGGAAAGCAGTTCACTGTTAACATTGGAAGTCTAACAAATACTCTTCTTTAGATCTAAATTAGTATTTAGTCTGTATATGAATGCATGTATAGTTGATATAGCTAATGGAAAATTCTCTGTTAGCTGTTAAGAATACTTTCATGCACATATAATGTGAAATAACTAAAAAGGTTTCTGTATTCTGTGCATGTTAGATAATGAAAGCTAGGCAGATTAAGAATGTGTTTCACCATGATTCTCAGGAATTACTGCAGGCAGTAATTTGTTGTCATTTTATTAACAGTTTCTGGTACAGACAGTGCCATTAAAATCTTGACATTTGTAGTTCTTAGTAGTAAAAGTTCTAGCAGCAATTTCAGTCCCCATTCTGGGCACAGAGGAATACTACAGATGTCATTTAAAAGGTTAAATACCTTTACTCATAAATATCAAGACATTACTGAGTCCATGGTATTAGAAAAAAAGTATGCATTTTTACTAGACTCTCAAATGTATTTTTGTGCAGTTTGTGTGCACTTATTCCATTTCTACAGATAAATCTGAAGATTTAGTCTCTAATGCCTCTCTCTGCTCACAACATTTTCATAAGAATACCTTATTATTCCAAGAATATAGAATAACATATATACAGTAGATGTGGTAAAATTATTTTGGTAAATATAGAGAGGTTCTATTGTGAGTATGCAGTCTGTAGAGACACCATAATTCTGTACTCCTTCTGTCAGTGTTGTTGTGATGTTAAAAACCATCTCTTCATATGTACATTAGCTTGCTTCTTAATATACAGGCACTGAATACCAAATAGTATTTTATATGTTATCAGGAAAACTTTTTTTTTTTAGTTCAATGAATAGGAATTGTTATATCTGTACAAAAATAGACCTTCAAATTAACATACTAAAACAGGATTCTTTGGTATTCTTAGTGTTCCGAAGTAAAACTGCGTGGTAGATCCACAATTCAATCTAGTAAATTGGTAATACCAATTTTTCATGTTTTCTGTTGTGGAAGTGGCACAACAGCATGCAACAAATTAATACTAGGGGAATGTTTCTCTTTGAAATTATAGTATCTTGAACACAACATCTTGCCATTGTTATTGTGCAGAAAATTCCAGTTTCTTTATAAAAACTGTAGTTGTCTGGGAGTTCAGGGTAAGCTATTTTCCAACGAATATCAGCTACAACTTTTATAAGGTAGTGTGTTTTTTATTTAGTTTGCAGTTTGTTTGTTTTGGTTGGGTTGTTTATTTGTTTTTGTTGTTGGGGGGGTGGTGATGGTATTGTGGATGTGTTATACTTACTGTCCCCTAGAGGTATGAACCAGCAGTGTGATTAATGTAGAGGTAGCTGGGCATATACAATTTAGAGCTAGCATAGCATATTTGAATTCCTCTTCACACACAACATGGTCTGTAGAAAAAAAAAAAAAAAAAAAAAGAAGATATAAATTGTTTTCTAAATACACCTTCCACTGAGCAGAATTATCACTTCCTTTCCTTGTCTAGGAAAATGGTGAAGATAGGGACAATCAAAGTTTGCCTCCAGATCTTCATCTTCCCCTTGAACCTGGAGAGCAGCTGTGTATGATTTGCCTCATCTATGCTATGTCTCAGATTGCATGTCTAGAGTTAAATCGCATCCAGTTCACATCTTTCTACCCTGCAGCTACACATGGAGAGGATGCAAGTGGCTCTGCGAATCTCACTTCCACTGTCTTACTACACTAGTTATATGAGTAAGCCATGTAGCATAGTCTAGTTTGTATCTTTTGCACCTGCTACAGTTTTGCATAAACTGGCACAGAGACATCAAGCATTGTATAGAGATACGATTGTGTTCAGGAAACAGCATACATAGAATACTGCAGTGCAGGAGTGCTGATTGGTCAGGTAGGCTGTACTGGCTTGCAGACTGGTTATTTGGCAGTGGCTCTGCACTTCAGTGTGTGATGTAGATTAGACTAGTATCTCTCTCAAGAACTGCTAACAGCTGCTGCCTCCTTGCAATCTAGGCAAGGGGGTGGTTGGTTTTTCTTTTCCAATTCTTTACAACCTTTGCATTCTTTTTACCTCAATTCTTGTCTGGCTTTTGTAATCACAAAATTGTGCTTTGTTTTTGAGAGTCCTTACAAGAGAGTATGTATGTACATTAGTATTTGCTGTGATGGAACTACAGACATATGTTGGGTTGGGTTTTTTCTGTCTTTTAATGGAACTTAGGGGAGGAGAAGAGAAAGCAACACAGGTATTATACCTAGTCCTCTATATTGGCTTATACTTAAAACTGCCAAGTCTTTTGCACGTACTTTCAGTATTGTATGAATTATTATTCAACTTGGATGGCTAGTTCTTAAAATTCAGATCATAGTTAAATGTTCTCCAGTGCTAGTGATGGCATGAAAAGGATGTAGAAATTACCCTTTAATGTCATTCATGTATACCTGACAGTATTAAAGTAGATTTCAGAAGGGAGAAGCACAAAACTTAAAACTTAATTGAACATCTTGTCAGTGTAGAAACTTAGTCATAAAGGTTTTCTAAGGTCATGAAGGCATTTATTCCATGCTAAGTAAACTTTTTTTTCTTCTGAATTTAATGTTTGATTCAGTCTATGTTACTTTTAATGGGAGTGGAATTTCCTTCTGATGAGAAATAACAACATAAATAGTACAGCTGATGATCAAAACATAAGCCACATGAAAATTGCAGAGTGAAAGCAAGTAATTAATCTCCCCATCTAGATCTGAGCCTGTCTACATACCTCTACTTCTAGTTGCACTAATGTATCATTGAAATTCTTAGAACCACCTTACCTCTCTAATTAATCTATTTCTAGAGAGACTTCATAGTATAGCTATAAGCATCCCACTTACTGAAAACAGAACTGAGGGCTTATTTTGTATGCCTTCTCTATTCCTATTTTTTAACAATTTCTACAGGCTTTTCAGTAACAAAGAAATTGACTACTGAAAGGAGAAATTCATCATCTCATTTTCTGAAGATCCAGGCTTACTTAAGTGTCAAATGGAAGGAATGAATTCAGTTATATAAAGACAATGTCAAATATAGAACAAAATGAGATTATTTTTTCCTTGCCTAAGTATATTTCAGTTACAACAATTAAATTTTTACTGAAGAAACTATTTCAGATGGAAATGTGTTTTTAGTTGACAATATGTAGAGATTTTAAGAAAGTAAGGCATAGTTTCTTGCTTGGATGGACTATCTGCATACCATTACCATTAGTCAGGTGAAAAAGATTTACGAAAGTCAATATCAATTCCCTTATATTGAAGGAATGAGAATTCTCCATACTCATGAAAATAGAAGCAAAAAAAAAATATACAGGAAAATTATGTTATCTGTTATTTCAGACCTAGTACTTGAACCAAACTGTACATGCTGACCTAAATATATAAAAATCAAAATTACTAAACCATGGATGGCAAAATGCAAATGGAGAGTATATCTCGGATTAAATCCTCCGTATGTTCTATACATGCTAGCATATATGGTGGAATTTTTGGCTGGATTTTATGTAAAATGCCATGTTAACAGAGAATATAGCACACAGCAAACAGACTACTGTCCTACATTAATTGTCTTAAGAGATTCACACTGTGTTGGCATGAGTTTTTACATCAGGAGCTATGGAGCTGGAACTCGTAGGACTACTTCCACTCCTACTGTAGAGTTCTGTGAGCTATTTATGCCCTTCATGACTTTCAGCGCATCTGTAAAATGGGTCTGTGAAAATAATACCCTACCTAATTCACTGTTTCGAAACTTTTGAATTCAGAAGTACTTTGAGAACACCAGGTGAAAGATTCTTCAGTGATCTAATTATGATTGGAAATATTGTGACCATGAAACATGAGGAAAGGTACTACAGGTTTCTCTCTTCTTGGCTGAAGTTAATTTCTCATATTAGACACAGATCAGGTCAAAATTAACTTGCCCATTTCTCCAATCATTTACAGATTATAGCTTGTCTATAACATTATTGTGTTTATTTATGTTCAGGGCTATTACTGTAGAGCTCTGTTGAGGGTTATACAGAATTTTATCTCATTTTCCCTTCAAAAGTGAGTAGGGAGGCAGCTGGGTGACAGCTCTTCTACTCCTTGGGTCCAGGACATCAGTCAGCTCCTGTGATAGGGATCAGCCAATTACTTGTTCAGCATGGCATCAAAGCAGCAGTGGAAACTGCAGTTTATCTTGAATTGAGTATTAAATATGTCAAATCAGTTTACCAAACAGAAGTATTTTGATTGCATTTATATTAAAGAAATTGTCTATTTAAAATTTCTAGAAGCTGTAGTTTCTGTTGAAAATATAGTTTAACAGCAATTTTGTTGCTAAGTCTGCCTCAAATAGATGTAGTAATGCAGAGCAGTGAGTTATGACTTCTGTAATGTTCCTGAAGATAAAGCATACTCAAAATACTGATTTATGACTGCAGCATCAGCCATGTGTCCTACAATGTCCTACACCTGATGGAATTATTCTGAGAAACCTTACTTTTTTCAGCTTAATATGATCACTACCAAACCAGATAAAGAAAAATGCAAAAAATGCCCATCCATCATCTCTAGACTATTTTTATCTGTAATTGGATAGATTAACCATCAGATGCATTCAATATCCATTTTGGTGAATCTGGACCATGTTCCTTTCAAATAAACTACTGAAGATTTCATGTCAGACTTCACCAACCTGTGCTAATTCATTGGTGCATTTTGAATAAACAGAGAATGTCAAAATTTATCGCCAGTTCCTGGAATTGCAATTATATGTAATTTCTGAATATTCAAGGTACAGTAAATTAATTTATTTTCTAGTAAATTTATAAAAGGCATTAGGTTCAATTCAGAAAATATGCAATTTACTCCAGTCTCTGAATTGCATAAATATATTGCTCTGCTCTGAACAATCTTTTTTTTTCATGTTTGTGCTGAAATGCAAGGCCAGATGCATGCATTAAGGGTACATGGCCTTTTGTAGCCTCATGTGGTTCAAGGAAAAGCAGGGAGCATAATAAAACCACATGTAACTAGAAAGAAAAGGAAAATGCAGTATTAGTGGAAGAAAACTGAGCTTGTCAAAGCATTGTATCTTGGAAATTACCAAGGAGTAATTAAAGAATTTCAGCCTAAGCCAAGATGGTTAGCAATGTTGATAGTGTTCCCTTGCCCATCTGATAACTGTCATGCTAGAATGACTATTTATAGTGTGTTCACACTGGGACAAACACTTACGCCCTGTGCTTTCCAGATTCCACTGAAGAACCATATTTGAGCATAGAGAAAGATTCCCACTACATTACTATAAGTTTAAGTTACCATTTTAAACAAAGTAGTTAAACTCCACTGTAAAAAATAACAGAGAAAATGCAGGATTCAAGGATGCATCTGGCAACAGTTTAAAAGACAGGAAACCTGTCTTTCTGACAGGCCCTGTTATCCTGTGCAAAGTGTCCCCATTCTCTTGCTGTGCTGAAAATAATAAGTTCTCATACTCTTCTTAAAGAGAGGAAGAATATAAAAGTTTTGTTCTAATTTATTCCTACCCAGTAGACAATTAATTGTCCTATATATGTTTCTGAAGCCTAAGGCAGAAAATCTTCAGGATGCTGCTCCACAGGAAAATGTAGTCAGGGTCTCAGTTTCAGGACTGTCTAGGACAAGAGGGTCAACCTAATACAAGCTGCTGAGAAACTGGGCTTCTAGTGTTTTACATATTTTCTATGTAGCTAAAATTTCCATTTTTGTTAGGAGAACTTTCCAGAACAATTTGGTTCTATTTCTTTCTGAATTCAGAAATCTCCTTTTTAACAGTTATAGTCTCTGAACCTGTGTGTAAAGGGGGGTGGGGAGTGGGGGAAAGAAGAAATCATATTACTGAATATTTCAGGTTCATAAAAATGCAAAATATCGTTTTGAGGAATCTCCATGAGAAAGGAGTAATTTTTTTTTAAGGAATATAAGATTTAAAAGAAGCTTTTGTATTAAGGCAGTAATAAAGCAGTCCTGTATCATGATAGGAAAAGCATTTAGAAAAATATTCCATATGGTTATGATAAATTTTATTCATAAGCACTCTGGACACAGTTATAGTCTGCAGCCACCACTAGATACATATTTCAGAATGAAGAAGAGTTGGATGAGGTTAATAAGTAGAGTCCTCTTAAGAAAATGTATGCAAACAAATATTTTTCTCATTACTCTTATCAGTCATGACAACTTACCTGCTGCCTAACCATTTGCAGCAGGTAAGCACCTAGTGGTAATGTTTATACTGTTCATAACCTTCCTGTATTTAAAACTGCATTAAAAATGCCCTGTGCTTTATATGAGTGAGATTAAATTAACCTTGGTGGAAGGCTCTTCTTTTACTGTTGTGCAGAGAGAATATGTGGAAAAGGATGCAGTGATCCCTATGAGCCATGTAAAATTCTTTTGGGAAGGGAGGTGTTATGTAAGTATTTAGACTTGCAATATAGTACTACTATAATTAATATTACAGAGGCTTAATGAGACACAGGATATATAAGGTCACCTCAAGATCTTGAAGAACTACAAAACGTAAATGAAGGCACCTGATTGGTTAAGCTCAGTTGAAGGAAATACTGCAAAAAGAGTTTTTGGTTTTTTGTTGTTGTTGTTTACTTTTATTTTTTATAAAAAGGGACTAAATTTTCAATCTAAGACTTAGAACAGATATGAAAAATTACCTCTGTTTTGCAAGTCTATTTACATATAAGCTCATACAGAGACAAACCATTATGAATAATGAAACTCTTTTAAAAATACAATTAGGAACAACAAATTAATACAGATACCAATCAAGAGAAGTGGTCATGGCTAGGGAGAAGAGATTGTTTGTGCTGTGTGATTTTAAGGGGGAGACGAAAAAGCACCATCATTTTAGTCACAGCATGAGTCTTATTCCCTGCTGTGCCATCTTATAGTTTAAAATTACACTTTTATAACTTCAGAACTGCCATTTTCATTCTTTCCAAACTTACAGTAAATTCAGTAGCTTTTAAAATTACAGTTTTAACTGTTGCTCTCAAATTGTTCTGCACTGAAATTAACTTTTTCAGCACATTCTGGCATGATAGGGATGACTAATATTTTTCCATAGAGTTTTGGTTTTTTTTCCACTTTTGCATTAATTGACAATTCCTTCTTCCTTAGAATATTATTGAGGAAAATTTAATTTTCAAAATTACAGCTGAAAAGGAAAGCTTTGCTTCTACTTCATAGAGATATTTTTCCAAAGATAGGCAAACTGAGTTCATTATAAATTATTTGCATGTTTTTGCACATGAGCATATATGTCTATGTATGTGTGCGTTGAGAGACACCTACCTACATAGTGCATAGAAACGGTTTGTCAAATTAAAACTGATAATCTCCTTGTAAGAGACGATTTGTTTGGATTTCTTAACAGGTTTTTGCATTTTATGCCATAGTTTCTAAGACAAGCATTTTACTGGATATACAATTAAATTATATGTCTCTTTCCAAAACATTTGAAAGTAAATAAAATGCTTTTCATTTAGGGGGGAAAAAAAAACCCAATGGGAAGGTTTCTTTTTTTCAGTTGTTTCTTGGATAAAGTTTGGCCTTTTCTGAGCAGATCTTTCTTAGTAACAGTACATTTTAGAAGACAGAAATGATTTAAAGACATGGATAAAGAAAGCTGGAAACCTACCTAGATCTATAATTAAAGGGTAACAATGTGCTATATATCAAATAATTCTACTCTGTGTATCAAGTAACATAAAAGAGTAATAATCCTTAGAAGTGCTTATAAATAAGACTTTAATGTAAAACATGACATTTTACTATTGATAGGATATATACAGCCCATGTTATTTCGCAATACTGCACTCTTAATCTGTCTCTAACCAGTAAATATGCCTAGGGAATCTTTTCCTTATGAAATAAACTGCCAAATACTAACAAATGTTTCAAATGACTGAAATCTCATACTTACCTGCAAACTTGATATGGAATTTATTCTCAGGTTTCAGTATTTGGACATACAAGGGACAATTTGGAGCAAAGTCTTTAACTGCCCATGCTCTTAGAATGGTTTGATGATCCTAGAATAAAGAGTATGAGGTGATGAAAATGAAATACAAATAATTATGTTACATTAGAAAAAGATCCTCTTATCAGACTGACTATATTGAAGAAAACTCATTTTAAGACTACATAACACCAGCTGGTGGGATGACCTAACAGCAACCTTCAGTACCTATGGGATGGTTATTGAACAGATGGACACAGGCTCTGCACAGTGATGCATGGTTGGAAGAAAAAATTGATTTACATTGATAAGAGAGATTCAGGCTAGATATAAGGAGAAACCTTTTCCTGATGAAGACAGTCAGGCAGTGGGACAGAGTGTGCAGAAAGGTTATGCTTCCTTCACCCTTGGACACTTTCTATACCATCCTAGATAAAGCCATGAGCAACGTGGTCTGTGTGCATAACTAATCCCTGTCAGGCAAGAGATCTCCTGAGCTTCCTTCCAACCTCCATTATCCTGTGGTCCTATAATATATTGTTTGTTGAAATTTGGAATAAAGGGTTTGTTTCCACAAATCTTCTCCTAATAAGGTATTTTGTCCCTTTTCTACCTTTCTGCAAGTGTTGGGATTATATAATTTGGAAGGGATGACATTTGGATATGGAACAATTGTGTGAACACTTAAAATGGTAGTGATGAGCCACGTCTAATTAATCAAGAATGATCTCTTAAATATGTCCTTCCAAAGAGACTCGGAATTTAAATAACATTAACTGGGGACATCAGAAAATAAAGAGTTTAAAATAATAGATAATTTTTTAAAATATCAGCTCAGTTAAAAACAGACCTACATTTTTTTGTTTAACTAAAACATCTGCATAACTGATGTCAGGATTTAGCCAGCTCCTGACCAAAGGATTCCAACAGATTTCCCAGCCTATCAGTGTTTGTACTTGTTACCATATGTCAAAAGTGAGTTAACCACAGGAGGAATACTGCTATCCCATGAAAGTAAACTATGTGATAATACATTCATATATAGAATTTCATGAAATAATGTAAGAAGCAATACTTGGGTTGAAATGCCTAGTCAGGAAATTGGTGGTATTAAAAGATGAAATATAAAGAATGATTCATTGTGTTTGCAGCATTAGGAAAAGAAAAGCTTTCAGATTCATGAACACAAGGGAAAATCTCTGCGTGGAACAGAGCATAATTGACATGTTCAAACCATAATATTTTAATGTCACCTGAGATGCTAGCAAGTACTTTTTCTACTCGATATACTAGAATGGAGTCATAAGACGACAATATTTTGAGGATAGTAAACCACATTATTACACATTCTTCTTATTAACAGTTTCATAGATGTCGGATTGTATTGTCTATTCAGGAGTTTCAGAACTTGGATATACCCTGATGTAAGTTTTCCTTGTATGCAGTCACTTTTTCTATAGCGTATGGTGACAAAAACTCCTTAGTTTGTTGGGGGGTTTTTTTTGTATTCAGGGTTTTTTGCTCTTTTGTCTGAACGGAATGAAATGCCAACATACTTTAAAAGTAGTAAATGACTGGGTAATGGGATATATGGCAGTCGCACAGATATACTACAGGAGGAGTAAGAGGTTTGGGAGTGGATTTGGGACAGATTTGAAAAACTTGTATTATTTAAGATGTTAACCCATCTTTTTATGGAAAAGGTGTCAGGGAAACACATACATTTCAGTGATGGTGTGACTTCATTGAACAGGGTTTGATATTACCCGTTTCCTCCCTTGATTTCCATAGCAGTGATTTGGCTTGCAATAGTGGTTAGAAAAGGCACAGAAATATCACTTCTATTAAATTAAATATAAGTTTGGGGTTTTTTTCATTCTTGAGTATTACATACATGTTCTAAGATTAAATTTACTGTGACAAACCAAAATGGTACCAGTAAATACAATTTCAGACTAAGTTTACTCTTCCTTTTTTCTCAATGTTAGATATTTTATTTGGTTTTGAAATTATTTTGTCTGAAAAGCCTGGATTTGTGACAAGGTGAAAGAATAGTTAAAAGTAAGAATGAAGAATGTTTATTAAAATTATTCAAATTAGACTATTTTATTAAAAACAAAACCAACAAAACAAACCTAGACCCACAGAAGTGAGTATTGTAAACTAGAAGTATGTATCTCAACATTAAATATTTTTAGATAATTATTTAAGAAAGGGAAAGACCCCTTAAAATCTTTTGGTGACTATTTGGCACATTTGCAGTTTTAACACTGTAAAATGTTTTGTTTTCTATTTGCTAACTCCTATGTGTTATGTCCTCCTATGCAATGTATCCAACCTGTGATGCTATTAAGGCAGTGTAACTTACATTACCAATATAGTAGCATCACACAATTTGATTAACAGAAGGGAGAAAGAATAAAAAGGATGCAAGCTTGAACTCAACCATCTCTCAATTTTCAGAAAGCATCAGAACAAAGCTGTCATCAGAAGTGGTCTTTCATATATTTATATATCTTATTAATGAGTTACCTATAGGATAATTCCAGAGAGACTTCTTTTCCCACCTCTCTTTGCATTACATCAGCAGATACACTGTTTTCAGGCACCTTAGTTTTGTGGAGCAGTTTGATGTAGGTAGCCCACTGATGTCACGGGCTAACTTTGTGGTGTGGCTATAGTTCTACCCACAGACAAAAAAAAAAAAAGAAAAAAAATTGGCATCCAGACTTAGAATCACAGAATGGTAGGTGCTGGAAGGGACCTCTGGAGTCCAACCCCCTGCCAATGCAAGAACATCTAGGGCAGCCCACACAGATCTAGGCGGGTCTTGAAAGTCTCTAGAGAAGGAGACTCCACAACCTTTCTGGGCAGCCTGTTCCAGGGCTCTGTCACTCACACAGTGAAGAAGTTTTTCCTCATAGTGAGATGGAACTTCCTGTGTTTTACCTTGCTACCATTACCTCTTGTCCTATCACAGGACACAATTGAAAAGAGACTGGCCCCTTCTACTTGACACCCACCCTGCAGATATTTGTAAACATTAATAAGATCCCCTCTCAGTCTTCTCTTTTCGAGGCTAAACAGCCCCTGGGCTCTCAGCCTTTCCTCATAAGAGAGATGTTCCAGTTTCTTCATCATCTTCGTAGCTCTCTCGAGTTGGGACTCTCTCGAATATTTCCCTGGCCCTCTTGAACTGGGGAGACCAGAACTGGACACAATACTCCAAATGTGGTCTCACTGGTGAAGAGTAGAGGTGGAGGAGACTCTCCCTCAACCTACTGGCCACACTCTTCTTTATGCATCCCAGGATACCATTGGCCTTCCTGGCCACAGGGGCACATTGCTGTTCCATGGATCACTTATTGTTCAAGGTCCTGCTCCATGGAGCTGCTTTCCAGTGGGTCTACCCCTAATCTGCATCGGTGCATGGAGTTTTTCCTTCCCAGGTGTAGGACTCTATGCTTATCCTTGTTGAACTTTATTAGGTTTGCCTTTGCCCAGCTCTCCAGTCTGTCCAGATCTCACTGGATGGCAGCTCAGCCTTCTGGTGTTATCAGCCACTCCTCCCAGTTTAGTATCATCAGCAATCTTACTGAGGGTACACTCTATCCCAGCATCCAGGTCACTGATGAAGATGTTGAAGAAGACTGGGAAATACCACTACCTACCAGTTGTCAGCTGGATTCTGCACCACTGATCACAACCCTCTGAGCTCTGTTGTTCAGCCAGTTCCCAACCCATCTCACTGTCCACTCTTCTAATCCGTGCTTCCTGAGCTTACCCACAAGGACGTTATGGGAGACAGTATCAAAAGCCTTGCTGAAGACAAAGTAGACAATATTCACTGCTCTCCCTGCACCTACCCATTCAGTCACACCATCATAGAATGCTATCAGATTAGTCAGGCATGACTTTCCTTTAGTGATTCCATGTTGGCTACTCTTGATAACTTTCTTTTCTTCCATGTGCTGATATGATCTCCAGAATGAGATGCTCCATCACCTTTCCAGGGATGGAGGTGAGGCTGACTGGTCTGTAATTACCAGGATCTTCCTTCTTGCCTTTTTTGAAAACTGGAGTGACATTGGCTTTCCTCCAGTCCTCAGGCACCTTCAAAAATGATGGAGAGTGGTAGAGCGACATCATCAACCAGCTTCCTCAGCACTCATGGGTGCAGCCCATCAGGGCCCATGGATTTGTGTGTGTGTTCAGTTTACGCAAGAGATTTCTAACCTAATTCTCATAGAGCAGTGGAGAGACTTGCTCCTTCCAGGCTTTCACTCTTACTTCCAGGGTCAGGGATTCCTGAGGACTGGTCTTAGCAGTAAAGACTGAAGCAAAGAAGGCATTCAGTAACTCCACCTTCTCTGCATCCTCTGTCACCAGGGTTCCTCCATCATTCAGCAGTGGGCCCACATTTTCCCTATTCTTCCTTTTACCACTGATATATTTGAAGAAGCCCTTCTTGTCTTCCTTTACTTCCTTTGCCAGAGTTAATTCCAAGAGGGCCTTGGCCTTCCTTTTTTCATCTCTACAAACCCTGACAGTGTTCCTAGAATTCTCCCAAGAGACCAGTCCCTTTATCCATGTGCTATGAACATTTTTCCACTTGAGGTTTGTTTGGGTTTTTTTGCAGCTCCTTGCTCGTCCATGCTGGTCTCCTGCCTCCTCTACTTGATTTTTTATTCAAAGAAATGCACCTGTCATGAGCTTGAAGGAAGTAATATTTGAGTATCAACCAGCTCTCTTAGTCCAAGGGATTCCTCCAAGTAGGTCTTTGAAGAGGACAAAGTTAGCCCTCCTGAAGTCCTGGTTTGCAATCTTGCTTATTGCCTTGCTTCTTCCTTGTATGATGCTAAACTCTACCATGTCATGATCACTACCGCCAAGGCTGCCCCTAACCTTCACATCCCTGACCAGACCTTCTTTGTTCATTAATACAAGGTCCATCAGCACTCTCTTCCTCGTTGGCACTTCCAACACCTGCATCAGGAAGTTATCATCGATGCAACTTACGTACAATTTGAAGACTTAAATATCAAAGACTTAAGTACAGTTTGAACTCTCTTTAAGAGCTGCATCATCCAAAAGTGAAACAGATGTCTGTCCCACTTGCTATAGCAGATAACTTACATCTTGGTCAGAGATGCTAAAATAGCATTCAATAGAATAAACTGGCAGAGCTTTGTCTTGCCAGAGAAGAGAAAGTTTCTGATAAGAGACTTTGGAAAGCTGACAAATTCTTGGTCTGACTGCTGAAGTTCCTACTTCTTCAAGTGAAGAAGCAAGCAACTGTCAATTTTTATGAAGTAGATGCATGTCACCTGTTATTGTACTTTTCTTCTGAGCTACAGTTGAGATCCATGGATCAGAAACAATACAGAATTTGATGCTAAAACTTGCTAACTAATGAAATGGCAAGCAATGAACAGCCAGTGGTATCCATAGCAAATGAGTAGATCCTTTGCTGAGGATTGTAGCTGGGGAGATAAAAAATCCTCATGGACTTCAAAAAAATTACATGAGCAACAACAGCTGTTCTGGTTGGGAGTCTCCTCAATATATATGCTAACTTTTATTTTGACAGTTGTCAGACATAGGAGAGGATCCAAGGCACTCCTAAATTTGTCAGCTTCTCAAGCAGAGAAGGGTGAAAAAATCAGTTGTAGTTATAAAGATTGATACTGGGTTGACAACTGAACTTATTTCAGCCCAGTGACAAACTGTGAACTTATGTACTATATTATTGAAGTCCTCAGTTCCAGTGCCTAGACCTGGAACAGCAAAATAAAATTAAATTAAAACCACTTAATTTCAGAGTTCTCAAGGAGAGTGAATAAAACAAAAATTAAAAAAAAACCAAAAACCATCTTATTTTCTACTTGAGGTATAAATAATTACATTCTCAAGAGAGAGGTGGGATTTCTTGTTTAAAATTTCAGATGACACTGAACATCAGTGTATCACTGCTACAGTTGACATACTGTGCCATTATGACTAGCGAGCCAGTGAGCCAACAGGGCATTCTGTCCCAGACAAAGGTAGCAGGATTGTGTCTTTGTTAAGATTTGTCTTGTTGTATGCTCCGAGTAGAATGATAAATGAGATTTGATAATAGTCTGTACTGGAAGCTGAAATGTGCCAGGTACCATTTTGGTATTTCCGGGGGCACACTGTCCCTGAGGGTAGAAGGCTGCCTGGTGAGAGTTGTAGCGGGCCAGGACTCTGAAATGAAAACTAGATAGTGCTAACCAGAATGGATGGAAGCTCCATGTAGAATCCACTGTCTCACTGTAGGAGAGTTCAGCAGAGTTGGAAACTGTCCTTTCTTTGTATAAACTCTGGAGACATTATGAGCAGAGATGAACAGCTTATCTCTAGATGAATCCTGTGCTGATGCAGCTGTCCTTAAAGCTGTATAAACCTACCAAATGCAATGTAAATCATATGCTTTGCTTGCATGGATTTCTCATTTCTAACCATTTCACAACTGTCAAGTATATTTTGTTAAATGAGATGTTGTAGCTGATTTTTTTTTCTTAACTTCGTGGCTAATTTAAGCAAAGTAGTTTGGCTTTTTGATTATTTTTCACCATCACATAAGTTACTGCTATTTTCCCAGGTATTTGCAAGAACTGTTGCTTGTTCTTATCCTTAAATACCTTAGCACTTCTGTCATTTCCAAATAGTATGCTTGCCTTACTTGATTACTCCAGGATTACTTGCTGCCAATTCAGTGGCTTTTGCTAGTGTGAGTTCAGGAGTCTGTTGCGGATTAATCAAATTACAGAATCACAAAATAATCATGGTTGGAAAGGACCTCCTACATCACCGAGTCCAACCATATCTACAAGAACAAAAAACACCTAAGTACCTGGCCATTAAAAAAACCAAAACCAACCAACCAAAAACAAAACAAACAAACAAAAAACCCCACAAAACCCCAATAACAACAAAAAAACTCCACAAGCACCCTACATGCCTGACCCTAGCACATGCCGTGAAGCACCATGTCAACTCATCTCTTAAATACCTCCAGGGATGGACTCAACCACCTCCCTGGGCAGGCTGTTCCAGTGCCTCTCCACGCTCTCCATAATGAATTTCTTCCTAATATCTAATCTAAACCTCCCCTGCTGCACATTCAGACCATTTCCCCTGGTTCTGTAATTAGTAACTAAGGAGAAAAGGCCAACACCTACCCCTCTACAACCTCCTTTCAGGTAGCTGTATAGGCCAAGGAGGTCCCCCTTCAGCATCCTCTTCTCCAAACTAAATATGCCCAGCTCCCTCAGCCTCTCCTCATACGACTTGTTCTCTAAGCCCCTCACGAGCTTGGTAGCTCTCTTCTGGACACGTTCCAGCACCTCAGTGTCTTTCCTAGAATGAGGGGCCCAGAACTGAACACAGTACTTGAGATGAGGCCTCACAAGGGCTGAGTACAAGGGAACAATAACTTCCCTTCTTCTGCTGACCATGCTATTCCTTATATGAGCCAGGATCCTGTTGGCCTTCTTGGACACCTGGGCACACTGCTGGCTTATGTTCAGCCAGCTATCTACCAGCACCCCCAGGTCCTTTTCTGCTGGGCAGCTTTCCAGCCACTCATCCCTGAGCCTGTAGCGCTGCTGGGGGTTGTTGTGACCAAAATGCAGGACCTGACACTTGGCCTTATTGTACCTCGTACAATTGGCCTTGGCCCATTAATCCAACCTATCCAAGTCCCTCTGAAGAGCCTTCCTACCCTCAAGCAGATCAACACTCCCACACAATTTGGTGTCATCTGCAAACTTATTCAAAGCTCTTAGTTCAGTAAGTTTGAATATTATATACTAGGAAAGCAAGATGTATTTCTCAAGGAGTCAGTGGCTTTCTGCAAGTGATGAGCCAAGCATATGGTTTATGGCTTCGAATAAAGTACTTTTTATAGTATGATGATAGTCTACAAAAAAAAAAAGAAAGATATTTTTCATAAAATTTTCTTCTGGGGAAATAATTTTCCTAGCAAGGGAATAATCCTTTCTTCTTGCTAGCAGCTGCAGCTTATGTTCTTTTTTTTTTTTTTTTTTTTATTCCTCCTCCTCTGATAAGCTATAAGTGTAGGTATTGAAACAACTAAGCTTTGATGGCAGATGAAGTAATTGTAACAAGAGAGAGGGAATATATTAAGAAATACTATATGTAAAACGTAAAGCTCTCATTTCCCATGTTTTACTGTATCTGTTTTAAACATTTAGAAAAATAATTGCTATTTCTTATAATGCAGCAGCAAAACAGTACTTTTTTTAAATTGAGATCACTTAAAACATAATTACCAAATTATAAACAATAGTTTGATCTTGTTAGGAAATTTGTAAGTATCTTAATTTAACGTTGTGAATATTCAGACATTCTCATCTTCCTCAAGTTCCAAATGAAACTGAATAGTGGCAAGTGTGCAATAGTTTAGCATGCAGCTCATGGTGAAAAATGTAAAATTGTGTTCATACATCCTTCCTCGGTGGACTTTTTTTCCTGGATATTTGTGATCAGTAGGCAATTTCATTAGTTTGGAGAGTTCTAGTTTATATTAAAATAATTTTATTCCTTTATTCCTGAGTAGAGCTTTGTATTAGCAGTCTTCCTTTGTGGATAGTAACTTACCTAACTGCACATAACTAGTAGCATGGACAAAGCCATAGTAACTTCTTTTAAAAATCTTGCCATTTTTCGTATTTAAAATTGGCCAATATGAAAAATGGTCAAATACTCCTAGATGCGTTGGTTATTTGGTATTAGTCCCTTTTTATAAAGTTGAATTCAATCTTTACTTTGTTAGTAGTAAATAGTCATAATTCAATAGTTCAGAATAGAAATACCAGTCAGTTGATATAGATCTTTTTACTGATTTAATAAATGTAACTTTTTGCATTGCATATCTAAAGAAAGCACTGATATTAGTCCAGGTAATTTGAATGTAACTATTTTGATGGAGTACTACCCTTTGGAATGACTAATAACAAAGTATCAATGTATCTATAAGGTACCACTATAGTGCTTTTATGGTATTCTTCTATTGTTCCATGAAAAAAGAGAGAACTCATAAAATTTTACTTTATTCAGCATGACAGTTGTTTTTCGAAAGTACTATATTCTTACAGTACTCCTTGTACTTTTCTTAAAGTCCCACTGGAATGTGTAAATTCTTACTTTTTTTGTGTTGTTTTTAAAGTTCAATGTATAACTAAAACGTGTTGTAAAATCCTAACTTCTTCAGTAGGACACGTAATTTATTTTCTAAAAAAGCAGAAGTACATATGTTATGTGAAATAAGTCATTAGATCATGTTTCACAGATATGTGAAATCCTCGCCTTATAGAATCCAATAGAAACCTTCCCATTATCTTAATTGAGTCAGGAAGTTCATCCCACATGCAAAAAATGTGTGTAAATATGCACTTTTTAATCTTCCGATCACAGAAGTCTTAGTTCCTGAGAAGGAGTAAGGGCAGTAACACTACAAACAGCATGTACATTCATTCTTAGTTGTTTCTTCAAAACTCACAGCTGCTGTCCGGTCCACCTCACAGCGGCTACTCAGAATGAAACAAGCTTCAGCATCATCCATCCTAGAAGAGGGAAGACAAGCCTATTACATACCAACAAAATACTTACCTGTGCTTGTGTTTCACACTTTATGGTCTTGTATTGTTATATAAATAGAACACAGAGAAAGTTTAGTCTATCTGTTCGCATGTATTATCTGAATGTCAGCAGCAGTCACCTTGTGCACTAACTTAAGGTGTACAAGTAATTCTTGACTAGGTTCTGGGAAACTTTCCCTGGTGCCAGTAGAAGCTGTGCCAAAGTAATAAAAGCAGAGTGGCCTCAAAGACACTTAATTTGCAAAATAAATTTTTATCTGCCATGAGTATAAAAGGTGAATAAATAGCACTAGTATGCATAGCATTTAAGGGTATGGTATGCACAAGTCATTACTGATAAGAATGAATAAGAGGGGACAGATAATACAGACTTCTCTTGCCTAGTGATAGCAGAAAGATGGGTATATGTACTGAATAAGGTGTTTTTGATAAATAACAAACATTTCTATCTGTGTATGCATTAAATGAATCAACTGTTTTCAGTTCATGGTCTCTTTGAGAACTTTTAATGCCTAATTGTTCTCTAGTGGGTACAAATGTTCATGTTTTAAAAAGAGGGTGGTGAAAGTGTAGAGAAAAAGTGACTGAAGATTTCCTCAAAGTTTGTTTTCCCTTTCTTGCCTCAAACCTTGATATCCTTCTCCAGTGAATCCTACTTTGCTTACTGGTAAACGGATGTAAAGAAATAGGGACTTGGTTGACCTCCTTGGGAAGACAGGACTTCCTGGACAAAGAGAAACAGGATGTTTCCTGGGAAGGGGAAAAGTGAGATAGAAACTGGGGAAAATGAACAGGTAATTCACTTCTCATACAGCAACTCCATTCTAGAGTCTGGAATGGGACCCAAGATTCCTAAATCTTTGGTTTCTTTGCTGATAGAAAATAGAATTGGTGGTTGTTAGTTTAGGCTAGTGGGACCCTAGGCTTCAACTGAGAGCCCATTATTTTAGGTACTGTACAAATGCAGAACAAAAATACAGTCCTTGACATATAAGCTCTAAGCAACATGTGAAAGTACAACAAAAGTATCTGCAAACATGGGAAGCAGGAAGAAACAGCGTGATGATACTTGAATATAAAAATTACCATGGTAGAAAGTGGTCTCACTAGATATCAGAGCAGAGAGCTGACTGAAGAGAGGATGAAATGGAGAATACTGGGTTTACTTTACACTGTTTCTGAGAAGTTCATCCTAAATTGAAGGGACAGCATGGGTGAAATCACAATAGGACTTGCATGTGTGAAAGAAAACAGCAATATAGACTTATCAAAAGGTTATCCCTCTGTAGGAACTCAGTTTCAGGTTAAGTGGGTCACTCCTTGCTTCAATAAAGAAGGGTAAGCCAGGAAAGGACTGCGACAAGGCAAAGTGATGTGATACATAATTATTTCCAGAGTGTTTCTGAAACAAGGATTCAGGGAGTAGAGATGATATATGTCAAGAACATAAATATATTACTAAGTGGGGCAAAAATGAGAGCTTGTGTGAGAAAACACTTGCAAGATGCAGTTTCAGTCTACACATGATACTCTGCAATATGATTCTATGATTTTGACCCACAGTAGGATATTGGTTTTATTTTGGTAGCAAAAGATAAGATCTGTTTACAACTGTTTGACACTAAACTAAAGCTGATGAATAAATATCCATAATGAGATGTCAGATAGCTTGGCCAACCTTTTAGTTCTTGACTATAGCAATAGTTATTAAGTTCATTTGTTCTGTTTGAAATCATTCAGACAAAATATGAAGAAGAGAGAAGGAAAAAGTCAGATCATCGTAGATTCCCCATAGGACCTTAGCAGTAGGAAAACAGGAAGCCTCAAAAGATTAAAGTACTTGAAAAGGTCTAATCATTGTAACAAATGCAAATCAATATATCCAAAATAGTAATGTCAAATGCAGCCAATGTGGAGAAGTGAGGAAAAGAGGCCACTTCTGAGCACTGATTAGGAAGAAATCATGGGTGTTGTATATGTAGTTTTATCTAAGCATGGAAACAGAATTGTGAAGACCAGGTCTTTAACAAAGTTGTAGGAAAGAAAATTAAGTGAAATTAGATGAGATTTTTATGAGAGCAGATGAGGTAACTGGGATTGACAGTACGTATAGATGATTTTATAAGGAAATGAAACCTCATGTGAACATATTCACCTTTTTCCCCAGTGTTGTTTTGTAACTTCTTGAATCACTTCAGCCACAGATGACAAGGATAATAACCTGAGATTAATATCTATGCATGTCATTAATTTAGACAACATAAACACTAATAGCATCTCTGTTAAAAACATTTATTAAAATCCAGAGTATCCTTATGAGAAAAGTGTTATTAATGTCCTAACAACTGAAAAAGCTTTGTCAATTACACCATTTTTGTGCTAGAAAACTCAATCTGGGACAAAAAAAAAAACCCCACAATAGTTTCACTGCTTTCAGGATGGCAAAAATTAAAGGGACTTTATCTATTGAAGAGAAATTTGTGGAAGGAAAAAGTATAAGATAAAAGGAGTGGACACGAAAAACATTAAGATATGTGATGGTTCACTAAAGAAAGCAGAATGAGAGAGGAAAAAATATTTGATGTCATGACAACATGGGAGAAAACTGTAGGGGAAAGAAATCAAGCATGGTAGTGTTACTCACTCTCTAGTGCTTGTCTGCAGGAGAATGAAAGCTGTTTTACCAGTTACTAAGTTTTTTCAAATGCAGAAGTAGATATAAAGTTTCCAGTCATGCTCACAAATATCAGTGTGATACCTCATGATAGAATTTGTTCTGGTTTTTTCATTTCGTGGTTTTTTTTGGGTTTGGGCGTTTTTTTGTTTGGTTGGTTTTGTTGTTGTTTGTTTGTTTGTTTTTGTGGGGGTGTTTTTGTTTGGTTTTTTTTTTTTTTTAGAATCTGGGCACATTAACCCTGTTCACAAAACACCAAAAATTTGCAAAGCAAAACTCTCAAAGGTAGGAAGCAAGAATTAATATAATTTTTGTAAAGTCAAATTGTTTACTAGGGCATAAAAGGAAAAATACAGTCTTTAGTTAACTGACTATTTACTACTTACACAGTCAACCAATTTTTGTGTTCCTTTTTGATGTGACCTTTATCATGTTATTTTGATTTGGCATTTCATGTACAATATATGTATAAACTTTGATAATGCAACACTTCTTGATTTTATTTGTTGTTCGTGGTAACTATTATTTATTAGAAGAACTTTACTATGTGCCGTGTTATCTTCTCTGTACGTTATGTTCTCATTAAAAAGAAATACAGCAAATGTCTTAGGTACTGGGTTATATTTCATATTAAATGTTCTATTAAATTCACACTGTGCTTCTTCCCTCAGGAGAGGCTGAAAATTATTCTATGACAGGTACATTCAATTACACGTTCTGCAGGAAAAAGCACAGTTCCACAGTTGACTGCCTCCAGGTTATTATAAGTGAAATTCAAGATTATCTTTAGGAAACAGCCTAATTTTTCTTCTCTTAATGTGTAGAACAAATGCCAGCTAAATCCCCACATGAATTCCCTTCTTGAAATCAGTAAGAAAGCAAAAGACGAACCCCTCTCTATAAAAAATTCCTAATTCTGATGCAGCTTTATTGTCTTTTCAAATTTTAATCATAGTAGTAGTAGTTTTTTCAGTGGCAGAAATCTGTGAAGATGACTCTACTCACTAGACTTCTCACAGATTGGATTCTTGGAAATAACTCCCTTGAGGTAAAGAAGACTGAATGACAGAAATAGGTATCAGATTAATCATAGGTATCTATATTAGTTGCTGAATAAGTTCTTATGAAGAGCAATGCAGATAAGTTAAATTAGTTATTTGCAAAGAATCACCCTTCTCTGGAGAGTTTAAAGAGACAGTCTTCCACTGTGAATTCCTTCTCACCATCAAGTGATTGCACAATGGGAGGTGGGAAGTGGCCAGCGGGTCTGTGTGGTGAAAAACTGTCTGATGTGTTTCGATTAATGTCATTCACTATTAGCTGGCAGAGGGGATTTTTTAAAAGTGTTGGATGTATATGGTAAGAGGAAGGCCCTAAAAGAAGAGTATATGGAGGTATGGTAGAGTAGTAGCTTATGCTGCGAGGGTGAACTTAAGAAGAAAACAAAACTATGCAATGAGTTCAAAGGATTATAATTATTTTTGTTTACTCTTTTTCCCCCCCTTCAGTTGTTTAGGAGAAATACCACCACATTTACCATCTTTGTTCAAGGAACAGAAACAAATTCTAGCATTACTAGCAGGTTTGGAATTTTCTGTGCGGTTTTTTTCAGAAGCATTGACAGGCATTCTGTTTCAATGTCTTTAAAAACTGAGACAGAAAAGACAGTGAAGAAATATTAGGTCAAATTAAAGAGCTTACAAATATTTGTTCCTTGAAAAACTTCAGATATAAAGAAAAGCAAATTATTTCAAAGATCCTTGCTTTCTATATACACATGCTTCTCTTCTAGCACAACTTTTGTTGTTAAACTTATCAAACAGTATGAGTGAAACAAAAGTAAAAAACAAATATTGGTCAATATTTGCCTACTTAGCTCTCAGCAGGTCTTGATCTTTTAGTGCTGAGCCTTGTAGATAGATAACTCTTTGAGACCACATTGGGATTTGTAACACCCTCCGGACCTGTGCATCCATCTCAGTAGGACACAAAATAACAACATAATAGTCCTGTCAAAAACATAAGAGGGAATAAGTCATGGCTTGGGGGTTTTTTTTGTAGGTTTGTTTTTTTCTTTTATGTTATCATTTATTGTTGTTAGAGAATGAGTCAACAGAAACTCAGGATGTCAATGTTGTTTCTGATAATTCTCAAATTTAAGTGACCAAAGTTATTTGAATACACGTGTTTAAAATATTGAATACTTCAATGAAAATGGCTGAACAGTTGCCAATTGCTCACAAAAGGTTCTGGGGTGGCAACTAAAGTCCATTTAAACATTTTTGTTTTCATATAAGTGTAAATTTTTTAGAAAGAATTTGTATTTCTGTCATTCTAGATGGAAAATGTAGGAAACATTTAACAATTGAAATGGAATAGTCTTACCCCCAACTTTTTCCTCTACATTAACAGGCAGATCCAAACTCTCTTTCCTGTGCTACTGATAGTCCTTGTTAGGAAAAGTAAGATTGCAATGAAGCATACATGTGTGTACATATGAAAAGGAGAAGTGACAAGGAGAGACTGAGAGATCAGGACAAGCTTGCTATAGAAGTCATCCTTAGCACACACAGACTTCTGTGGGGAGCTTAGTGCATTGGATCCAGACACCATCTACATCCTTTAGTTTTCCATTTCAACTGTGAAGGGAATGTATATAAGCTCTTTTAGGCTACATAAGTAGTACTACGACTTTCCTTTGTCTTCAGCATATCACAGAGCCTGCCTTGTTCTTCAGGCTAGTTAAATTTTAGATTTCAATTTGTGTGTTTGCATCTATAAAGAACTGCATTTCTTTGTGCATTTGCTTATGCTTCTTACTAGCTAATTATTTTGAGGAATATTTTGGATTTGGGATTTGTCAAATTGCTGCTTAGCAATTTGGGGATTATATATTTGTGAATTTTTGCACTGGTTAATGAAGCATAGTACCACAGGTAAATTAGTAAAAGACATAGAGAAGATTTAGTAAAGGAAATGTAGCAAAGCTAATGATAATGAATCCAAATTGCTGTCTCATACAAATAAGCTTTTACATGATCAAAACAAGTCGTATGACATGTTTGCATTAGCTAGGGAATGTGTACACTAAGAAAATCTCTTGTGTGTAATCTTTCAAATTCTTTGTCTTTAAAAATTTGTCTATTTATTTCATAATTTCAACAATTCAAAAATGATCTAATCTTTCTAACACTGGCAAAATAAAACAAAACAGAATGTGAAAACCAAAAGAGGCTTTGACTTTTGAGGAGTTTTGAATCCAGTCCCAAAACAACAGAAAAAAATAATTTGAATAGTTTTCATTTATTTTCTATTTTGCTGTAGAATGTGAGGAATTTGCAGGTAAATATCTGTTTCTAAAAGGACAGGCATAATTCAACAAGACAGTAATTCTAGTTATTTAGTCTATTTACCTCAAATGAAAATTAATGTCTCCATACTGTATCTCAGCTTCTTATTGAAAATATAGATTTTCAATTCAGCCAGCTATTTCCAAATTCAGTTTTACAAATTAAAGACCATTTCAGAAGGTTGTCTGCAAAAAATCAGTGTTGTGAGATTTTTATTGTTGTTGATTTGGTTTGGGGTTTTTTTCACTCTAAATACCTGCAGTCTGGGGTGAGCATAGAATTCATTTAAGAAATCCATAAGTAAGTCAATCTTCAGAGAGCTAACACACAGCACAACATGTTTTTCCGTCTGAGCTCTATGTCGACTGTAGTTACCACCGGACTTTTGTCTCTCCATCCACAAATATGCCAGCTGTTCAAACTGCAGGAGATGCCAATTGTCAGTGAAACACAGACAAGCAGACGTGTAATATAAGTGTATCATGATTTAACAGTATTGCATCATTAATCTCATGCCTCTATGAAAAGCTGCCTATAGCCCACGATGTGGATTTCTTTGTAAAAATTTCTCTAGTTAAGTGGGTGAGATGATTAATAGGATGATGATATAAAAACACAGCAGTAGAGCCAGTCTCTACCACACACAAATAGCAGGGTAAGACCATTACAATATCATGAGATTACAACAAATTTGAAGATTTTAGAAAAGAATTAAGACTGTACATTATTTCCTTTATGTGTTTTATACCTCTGAGCTATCTTTTTCCAGTGCCGTGTGACATAAATGCTTCCCTCAAATGAAAGGTTAAATCTTCCCACACTCTTAAGTGTATACTGTGAGTATAGATACTCAGAAGCAACATTTTACTTAGTTTAGGCAATAACTCTTCTAAGAGATTTTGTAATATTCTGAAGGTGGCCTTCTGTATACTGTCTTATGTTGTATAAATTTAGATACAACTTAGATACATAGCAGCTGGTAATACAGCAAATTTGCATTTGCCAGCTGAACAATATCTGCAGGCTAACAGTAAACATTGCTCAACTAGTCTGAATCCTTTAGACTAAAGAGAATACTGTAACAATCAGTGCCATTGTAACAAGCAGTAATAAAATATACAAACACCATTTCAAAGCTTCTTGTAAGTAACAAGCTTTTAATACTGGGTCAATTTAACTACATATCTTTGTGATAACTCCTTTTTATCAGAAAAAGACTGAATCATGAATAATAATTGATTTCATATCATAGCAGTACAAAAGTTCAGGACAGAATGCCTCCTACATTCTGTGCATGAAAAGCTTTATGAAGCATTGCTATCACTACAAAGCTATGAAATAAAATAGCTAATAATAGGTAAATTTATGTGAAAGGGCAGTAGATTCTAGGTTATTTACTGGTAAGGCAGAGCTCTTATGCTTAAAGTGTATATCAGAAATACCTGAAAGATGAACTTTCTATTTCCTACGAAATTCCAAATTTCTTAAAGCATATTTTAGTTATCAATAGAATATACGTTACTAAATTTCCACTGAGTGGGAATATAATTTTGTTAGTGCATATGGCTGTGTATGCAGACATTAAGTATGTAGGGTATAATTAAAATGTTCAAATAACCTCAAGAAAATTAATGCTGAAGGCTTGAGCTTCCAATCTCAGAGGGTTTCTGTTTGCTCACACTGAGCTTTAGTTCACTGTCAAAGAAGCAGAGTCTGGAAGCTATGGCCGTGTGAGAAACTTTGGAGCTTCATGGTCTAGCAGCCATGAATCTATCCTATCTACTCTAAGCTTTGATAAGTATGCACAATGTCTCCCAACATCGCTTTTTGTGGCACGAGGTCTGTATGATCACCAAGTGTGGAACTGTTAACATCTTGTCAGGGATTTCCATGTAATCTCAGGGTTTCTGTCATCAAGCCTCACCTAAATGTTTGGTACAAATATAATGAAACTGCTTGACTCCTTGAAATACTTGAATTTTCATAAATCAGCCTTTTCCTGTTGAAACTGTTAGAAGTCCTAAACTTAAGTAGGCATCAAAAATTCCTAGCGGTGCTGTTAACTCTGTGTGTGTGTGTGTGTGTGTGTGTGTGTGTGGACATACACAGCTGTGAATCTAATTTGCTTGAGTTGCAGATTTAATGAGGTGGTGTTTTTTTTTTTTCCAAGCTAGCACTGAATTGTAAGAGAGGAAGTGGAGAGAACCAAGATTAGAAACAGGGAGAGCCTGCAGAGGAAATGCTGTACTCATAAAGAAAGTGCTGGCTACTGTTGTGGGTTTTTTTGTTGTTTTGTTTTTTAAATTACTCCATTTATAACAAACCCATATCTCAAGATGAAGAAAGGCCTCTGTGGTACATAACAGAAACAGAAAGCCTTTATCAGCACTTGAAAACTGTTATTAGTGCTCTGTTTTTAGTATAAATCTAGATTATAGGAGAACAAACAAAGGAAGAAGGAAGGAAAAAATAATAGGAGGTATAGAGGGTGGTTATTTTTTCTGACATTTTATATGCAATAAAAATAGTAACAATAAATTATTTCAGTTGTTACTCTATTGTTTTAAAAAAAACAAACTGTAAAGAGAAGAAAAATCCATATTTACCTGTATGGGCAACACCACAAGAGCAACACAAATCATAATGACCACAAGCAGCTTTGAAGGCCATATCTTGGGCGTTACATCCCCAAAGCCCACAGTGGAAAATGTCACTATGCAGAAATAAAGGGAGTCAAAGAGAGTCAACCTGTTTCCAGCTCGTTCCAGATGCTGAATTCCACAAATACTATGTAGAAAAGAATGAATAAAGACACGAAAAATAAAAACTGTACTTAGGGTCAGTTCAAGTTTGATGATTATATGTGCAGAGAACTGTTTATTTTCAGAATTCATAAAGTGCTTAGCAAAGACAATTTTTTCAATGAGTAAAAATTAATATCAAACGAGAAGTATGTTATTATTTTAAAATATAATTGGTAATAAAAGAAACTCATTTTTTAATTATTTCAATACGACAGTCACAACTTTGTTGCTAGGTTTTGCTTAGTGGCTGTTGTGAGGGAGAGGTGGCATATAGAATATCATGGATTGATGCAATTTCTTTCTAAACCAGAACAAAACAGATGGTATATAGTTGCCACCATTCAAAATTTTATATAAACATTTTTTAACTTTTTCAGGAAGAGTTTGTTAGTATGGACAAGAAAATGTACACACTTCTTTCTTCAAATTGCTCTTTATGTTGGTCTCTACCCCTTTTTATGGCAAGAGTTACTAGCATGAACTAGTTAGAAGAGTATGTGTTGCATACTAGGATAATGTTGGTACAAATGGGTACTAAGTGTCTTGAATAAACTGAATGTGAGAATTACAGGCTATCACATTGTCATAGGAATAAGTGTACAGGGTCAGCCTCCAGGTAGAAGATGGAAAATGCCAACTGGTATGAAGATTTGCTTGCTAGAAGTACTGAATAGAAATATAAGGATGGGTGGTTGTTGTAGCAGAACGAATGAAGTTAATTCCTTCTAGTCACATATTCCTATGAACAAGTGATAGCCAAAGTATATTGGTAATTATTTCTCTTGTAATGAGCACAATGTGGTTTTGGCATTGAGAAGCAGTATCAGAATCTGTCCACAGGTCTTACTGCTATTTTGTATGTTGCAGATTTTAAAAATATTTCACTTAGAAAAAACATACTATGTTTAAGAGCTTTCCAAGCTTAAAATATAATCTTCCCTAATACAGTAGAATTACTTAGATCAGTTCAGGCTTTTAAATTATCTTCACCCATATGAAGAAAATCAATGTATGAACCACTCTGAATGTTTTTTCCCCTTGGAGTTAGCAAAACTACTTCACAGAGAATTGAAGAGATAATTGATAAATAATACTGTGTTCCTTAGTAATTATTCTAGAACATACCAAAGACTAATACTTCATATATGGTATCCAGATGGTAACAGTCATTCATTAATATCTGCCATGGTAAGATCTTTGCATCGCCAGGGAGACCCTGTGTTTATAAAGGCTTTAGCAGTTGTTCTTCTGTTCTCTGTTCTGTTCTCCAAAAATAATTTAGCTGTGGGTAGTGGCATTTCCAGAACATATGGATCAAATTTCCAGTTTCCTTTTCACAGTTCTAGCATTTGTAGTTTTCACACATCTCAAAATGTTCTAAAAAGGTGGGGTTGTTTTCCCCGTTGTTTCGTACTTCAGTCAGAACTGATAGTTTTATATTCCAATCCAATTTGTCCTACATTTTTCACTGGAGTTGTAATCTAGATCTTCTGTAATTTCACTATGTTCCCAGTGTTTGTTTGGTTGGTTTTTTTGTTTGCTTGGGTTTTGGTGTTTTTGTTTGTTTTGGTTTAGTTTTTTTTATAAAAAGCATAACTATATAGTTGTCCCTGAAAATATTAACAGAAGGACTGTGAGGTATTATGCTAATGAAGGTTTCTTCTGGCCTCAGACAAGGAAGTTTTTCAGCTAAATCCTTCTCCACTGTAAATTTGAAATAATGGAGTATACTGCAGCGACTTCCAAGTATGGAAAATGAAGCTATTTAAATATCATTATTCGCATAACTTCTATGTAATTTTAAAAGCAGAATGGTGATGAATTTTTAATGCCTCATTGTTATTATTCCTGATCACCTTGGTGCATTTTCTTCTCTTTAGTTGTCTATTGTGAGTACATCTCTAAAAGATGTAACTTTGACTTCAGGATTAAGGTAACAAGGGCCAGGAAAGCAGCAATCACACTGAGCCAGTCATATGGCTCCCACATCACAGGACTATTACCCACTTCACTGTGTTAAGTATCTGCAGATGCATTTGTATTGAAGCATAATGCATAATCCTATCATTGGTAGAAATGTATTTTTTATGATGCTGTTGCCTGTGAAATTACTTGGTGTTCCTATATGCAAAGGGGTCAGTTTTACCCCTTGTATCTGACAGATGGATTAAAATGTAAAAAAACAAAACAAAAACCAAAACCCTATGGTGTTTTTTGGTTTGTTGGTTTTGGTTTTGGGGTTCTTTTATGTTTTCATGGAATTATAATTGTTTCTTTACTTTTTGTTCTTTTTTTAAAACCTTAAAAACATTTTTAATAGCTTGCTGGTAGGAAAACTGCAGTCTTGATGAAGGAGATACTTATTACTATTATTCTTCATGAGCTTTCCATAGTCAAGCCCACCCAATCATACTTTAGCTTAACTGAAATAAGTTAATATATCATGAACCATTTCAGCCTTTTCTAAGTGAGCTGTAAAATTCCCATAGGATTTAGTGAGATCAAAACTTCATTTTTTCAGCTTTACTCCCTTACAGTCCTATATATACCTATTCCTTGAAGCCATAAAAATAATTCTGTGCCTGATCCAGAATGTTGTGGATTCTAGCTGTTTCTCGCTGAACTCAGTGGGTATGAGCCAGAGCTTCTCACATTTAGTTAATATTAAAGCAGTAAGACATGGGAGCAGTTTCTTCTTTGATGAAGTTGATATTCAGCTCTTCTAACAACTTGTTGAACAGATTTATTTCTTTCCTCAAAATTACTGGCACCTCATTTGCAATTCTACCAAATTGTACTTGAATCCCTAATCCTGAAAACAAAGGAATGATAAACCCACAATCAGGTTAACAAGTCTTAATTTTACTGGGCATTTTTGCTGCTCTGCCTTTTGTTTTTTACTTAATCAGATACCACAAAACTGTAGAAAAGTCTAACTTTCAAGATACAACTTTATGGGACTCTAATTGCCAAATTAAATATTACCTCTTTTAATCCTCCCCCAATAACATTATACTTTAATCTCACCACCAATGCCTGTAAAGAAATGTTACTCAGCATCTATAGCATGTTCCTATCTGTTTGGGTTACCTGATTACACTTCATAGAGAGAGCAGTGAAAAGTTAGTAGCTGTCCATTAAGCTAAATGCACATGGACTAGTTATTCCATTCACCACAACTTACTGACACCTTTTAATATAACCCAATTCTTTATACAAATAGTAGTATCAACTGTTTTTTTTCTTGTAAATTAAATGTTAAGCATTATTTTTAAAAGATGCATAAATACTGCATGTACCCATAAAGAGAGCCTGTGTTCTTGTCATGAAGAAATAATAATTTACTTAGTCATCTCTGGACAAACATAACTATTTCAAGCAGAAAAGGAATGTTCAGCAAAGGCAGTGTTCACATCAATTTGTAGAGAAAATAAACCACTGTAATAGTAAATACACAGAAAACATCTAATTAAAACATAGGGCCCAATTCAGCACCTTCTGTACCAATTTTAGATTTCTTGTAAATTAAGCAAGGCTGTCATTTCATAGGGGATCTAAGTGAGCAAAATACAATTGGCTCAATGGAGAGAAGATTTAGTATTGCTAGAAAAACCCACAAAAATCCAAGCCATGGGTCTACTAAAGCAAAATTAGAATCAGAAAATTTGTAATCTCTGAAGATTAGTCATATTTAGTTTAGGTATTGTTTGAACTTTTGAGAGTTCAACCTTCGTTTTACTGGAAGTTTTCTTTCTAATTCCAGGAATCTTTGTTTGCTTGAGTGTTCTACGTGCCAAAACTAACTACTGTTTGTAAATAACCTATTTCCACACGCAATACAGAAATAAATACTCCAGGAATGGTGACACCACCAGCCTCTATGAAAACCCTTTCTTTGAAGAAATTTTTGCTAATATCCAGTCTTTGTACAGAATTAAACAGTTTTTCATACTGGAATTTGTCTCTATGCAGTGTTCTGTCTTGTCTAGGGCACTGATACAGAGTCAGATGCAATTTGTCCTACATTTTAAAATTACTGGAAAAGCAATTCTCAGTGCTTGTAGAATTATTATATTTAGAACTAAACACTCCATTTATATTTCACAAAACTGTGCTGAATGCTGATATAACTGGAGTGACATTTAAGTGACATTTTTTAAATTCTCTGTATTGAATAAATATGAAAATATTATATGTTGACTTCTGAATGACAATACATATCCTCTGAATTTTTTACTTTTTTTCTTTCTATGAGACACTACTGAGCTCTGTAGTCTGCTTCTACAAAAGGTGAAGGTGTTGCTAACCTTACTCATGATCTAGTAATGTAATGCTTTCTGACAGAACCTCTTTACACATTTCTTATATAAATAATGAAGTAGAGGCAAAGAAAAAAGAACAAGAGATGAGCAGAAACTACAGCAAGTAAATGAGTGAAGAGACAATCAGAAAATACTCCAACCAATAATAAAATGCCTATTCTGTCCAAACACTTTGAATCTGAGGCTTTAAATTGCTGAAAACCAAATGCTTTATTGTTTTCCAGTCTGATCCTTTCTCATCTTTTATAAAATCTTTTTTATCTAAGCATTTATTTTCTGAAAAGCAATTTTCCATAAATAGTATTAATATTAAAATAGATAAAGAAAATGTAATAGGTTAAGTACATGTACAATTTCCAAAATGTTAAAATGACAGAATCTGGTACAATATATCATGCACAATGTATAAGATTTAAGAATTACAATAGGTTCCAATTCGCACCTTTCCATGCCATATAGAAGGTTTTAACAATGTGGGAACAACTGAATTCCAGGATATAGAAATAATCGTTGCACACAAGACAGTGAAAGGAATGAAGGAGAAATGCTGATTGGAAAGAAGGTGATTGAAAGTGTTGTTATACTGTCTTTAAGTCAGTGGAGAAATAGACTTGTAATTCTTACTTGGTAACAAATGATCCTGTGAATGTAGTAATCATGCTGAAATGCATTTACTGACTGGACAAAAAAAAAGAGATACTGCTGGACATTGTGGCTTTTTATTATTCAAGGACAAAATTAATGTCATCACAAATACCTCAGATATTTTTGCAATTCTAACGCCACCTTATCAGACAGTCCAATGTAAATCTATTTTTCCAGAATATTTTCTTTTCAGAGACTGGCGTACGTTTTCATACAACACTCTTTTTTTCAGAATCACAGCAGAGAAGGGAAAGAGATTAATTCAACAGGATTTGAATCAAGCTCTTCAGTTCTGTGGGATTTTCACTACAAGCTGAAGTAGGTGCAGAACTCTTCCTTTCACTACACAGCAATCCTAGCATGACAGAAAATTTCAGCTGGAAAAGTCACCTTTTTCTGTATTCCAGTTGTATCTTTATCCTTAATGATGGTGTTTGATGATATCATTATTATCTACCCGTAGTGTCTAACATACGCATTTTCCTTCCCCAAAGATCAATACATCAGTATATGCAGCTAATGGTTGCAAAAGCTCAAGTTATAAAAATAAACTTCCACTAGTAAGCCATGTGACTTCCAGAAACTGTGGAACATCTTGTTAAGCAGAATAGGATATTATGAAATGATGAACTGAATATAAATATTTGTTAAAACTGAGAGCCTTTCTAGTCCTGATGCTGTGTTTTGTGAAATGAGAAATTGAGCTGCAATAAAACAACTCTGGTCATTGAGACTGCAGAAGTAGAGTCCCACTGTGGTGAGCATTCAGCTTAGTGTATTTCCATAAAAAGGTCTGTGCACACTTCAGTCTGTAAATCCAAGTATCTATATTTTTGTACACTTTCTGTCTGTCTCAGAGCCTTAACGGTAAACAAAGTAAACCTTGGTATTCCAACTTCAGTGTTGTCAATGCTGTTGCACCTAAGAGCCTGCTGGATTCTGAGGTTTTGGACTGCTCACACAAGGAGTCCGTAACTATTCAGGAAATAGAATCATGCAGTCAGTACTTCAACCACTATACACTCTTCACTTACAGGGTGTTACAGAATTAGGTAGTATTACATACCTCTCCTTTCTCAGGAAGAATGATAAAGTAATCTATTCATAACATTCAGAAATTATATGTGTTGTGTTGGAAAATTTAAATGCAAGCTTCTAACTTAATAGACCTAATATGTTATGCTGTGAAACATCATGCTTATTGTTTCTTGCAACAGTTTTAAAACACTTAAGAGTGTAACATTTATGCAAACCACCCAATCCCTCAATCAAACTGAATTAACAATCATATAATCATCTAGGTTGGAAAAGATCTTTAAGATCATCGAGTCCAACCATTAGCCCTACTCTACCAAGTCCACCAATAAGCCATATCCCCAAGCACCACATGTGTATGGCTTTTAAACATATCCAGGGATGGTGACTAAACCACCTCCCTGGACAGCCTGTTTCAACTTCTCTACAACTCCCTTTCATGTAGTTGTAGAGAGCAATAAGGTCTCCCCTCAGCCTCCTCTTCTTCAGACTAAACAACCCCAGCTCCTTCAGCTGCTCCTCATAAGACTTGTTTTCCAGGCCCTTCACAAGCTTAGCTGCTCTTCTCTGGACCTGCTCCAGTATCTCAATGTCTTTCTAGTACTGAGGTGCCCCAAACTAATGCAGTACTCGAGGTGCGGCCTCACCAGTGCTGAGTACAGTGGGACAATCATCTCCTTGGTCTTATTGTCCACACTATTTCTAATACAAGCTGGGATGTCATTGGCGTTCTTGGCCACCTGGGCACAGTACTGGCTTGTATTCAGTCACTTGGTGATCAGTACCCCCAGGTCCCTTTCTGCTGGACAGCTTTCCAGCCACTCTTCCTGAGGCTTGTAGCGTTGCATGAGGTTGATGTGACTCAAGTGCAGGACTTGGTGCTTGGCCTTGTTGAAGCTCATGTGATTGGCCACAGCCTACTGATCTGGCCTGTTCAGGTCCCTCTGAAGAACTTTCCTACCATCAAGCAGATTGACATTCCCACCCAACTTGGTGTCATCTGCAAACTTACTGATGGTGCATTCTATCTCCTAATTAAGACCAGTGATAAAGAGAAGTGGTCCCAATACTTAGCCCTGAGGAATGCCACTTGTAAGTGACAGTTGAAATAATCATTATCTGAATATTTGTTAAATGTGCTTAAGAAGCAACTAAGTGTGTAAAATCAGGATAGGAATTGGAGACAGAAGTATAATAAAATTTTTTTTTAATCTTTATAAATATGAAGAAAACCTAAAAAAAATGCAAACTAGATATAGGATTGTGTTTGGATATGTCTCTGACCCTAAGTTTGTTTTGAGGTAACTCATGGAAAATTATATTTCCTTTCCAAGGCCTGGTATCGTACCACTACCACGGCAGAATTTGTATAATTCTGTACTTGACAGATTTTATATATGCTCAAGTTGGATTATAATCATCAGATTTGTTAAAAAAATAATCTTGAACCATAGAACACTGGGTAAGAGAAGTCCATAGTAATAAAGAATTGGAAACTCAATCTTTTAAAACTCTAAGATCAGGTTATATCTACTATGGAAGCACCGCTTTTTATCTTCTTCATTATTTGCTGCTTTTTGAAGGAATTAATCACCACTGGTTAGTTTGCTACTGGTAATATGGAAGATCCAGCTTCCTATTCTTTTATTAGGCACCCAAAAGGGAAATAAGCACTTATTGAGAAAAATAACAGAATATACATTTGGAAGACTAAAGGATGAATAAAGAACAGACCCAGACATGTAGGCTAGAAACCAATGAGAAATATCTGTTTCTCATGACATTTGCTTGATATATTCTATATAATCTTTCTGAAAACAATGGGGAGAGGTTTGCAGATACAGAGAGGAGACAGAGGGAATATGATGGAAGTACAGCCTTCCTTTTAAAAAAAAATACTCATATGGTATGCTTTGGCTTCTTTATTTCATAATTTGTTACTAAATTCCCAAGAGCATAAGTGAAAATGTGTGCCATATAAATATCTCTTTCCTGTTTGCAGCTCTACTGGAAAGGTATTTTTACTTCAGAGTTGCCTCCTTGCTGATGTACGCTCTTGGCTAGAGAGAACTTGTTTGGGCAACGAGCAGGGAAACAACAGGCCCATGAACAAGCTGTAATTAAGCACCAGGCTTAATGCTAAGGTTTGTCGAAATACTAGGAAAGGGGAAAAAGTTAAATAGAGGTTGTCTAGTGGGGTGAAAATTGTAGGAGATAACTGCTAGGAGACAAGAAAAATATAATAAAATATAACATATATCACAGAAGTAGGCTCCTTTATGGTTTGAGTTTCTGTCTGGAAACCTAGTAATTCTTCTAGCTATGAGCTGGAGGACCTGGATACCTTGGACTGTGTGTTTTGTTTCATTTGATCAGCAAGCTCCATGATTTCATTATCATTCTCCTCCTGCTCTTCACTACTGTTAACAATGGTAGAGTCCTGATGGTGTTTTTTATGAAATGCTCTGGTCAAGTGAAAAAGCCTGAACTTTACTATAGCTAAAGAACTTCCTGAAAGTCATAGAAGTTTTTATGAATTCTATCTGAGTTTTCTTCTTTGGGCCAGCTATTTTTACTATGTGTTTGCTTGAAGAAGAACTTTCAAGTCTATTAATTTCTTTGGCTAGAATTCAAATCTGTCTATGCATGTAACTCTTTCTAAAAATCAATGAAACCCAAAATCTCACAGGAGTATTCTGAAGTGTGAAGTGTGGTGGTTTAAGAATCACAAGTATGTTTATGATGGCTTCTGATTAATTCCCAACAATCTATGTTTTCAAAACAGCATACTCGATTATACTCATCATTTGAAGGAAGAGCATAGGTTGTATTAGGATGACCAAAAAGCCAGCAGACATATGAGTGAAGAGGGGGGAGAAGATTCAAGTAGCCAGTAAAATAATATGGGATTAATGATCATAATATTGGAAAGATGAAGGCAGGGGAGGAAGAAGAAAGAAGATCACTGTGACTATCAGGACTGACAGCATACTAGTTAGCTATTCTCTGCTGTGTTTTGAGTGGCATATTTTCACCTTGATTATTTAGCCTATGAAGAATATTCAGGTATTAACAGATGTCCTAAAAATATGAAAAGTTAACTCAAAAGTTTATTGGAATGCCATGAAGAATTTTGTTCTTACACTATAGAGTTAAACAAAGTGGTAGAATGCATATGATTTTAGGAGACCATAATATACTGCATACTTTTAAATAGCCTCATCCCCTATATGATCTCCTACTCTTTTTGTAACATATTAGTAATCATGCTGCTTTGCTGTGGAATGTAATTACATATGATATTCTGTGCCCAAAGAAACTGACAATTTGACTTCATGCCTGTTGTTTTCATTCCGCAAGGTCAACCCATGGTTTCTACTCAAGTGTTTACTAAATGAATACCAATTTTTTTTTCTTTCTTATTGCTGTGGCTCAGGGAGTTACACTCTAATACACAATATATATACAATTTTTCATATATATTGCAGAAATGTACAACTTCCACAAACATAAAAAATATAGCTGTCTTTTTTGCAAAGCATGTATTCAACTTTAAGCTTACATTTGAGTTCCTTTGTAAGTATACAAGTAGTTATTTTACTGAGGTTGAGAGATAACAAAACTCAACATAATTTACTTTTTTTAACTTTTTTTTAGGAGACAGTTTTAATTGTGGAATGGAAGTACAGAACTCATTAATCAGATTATTAATCAGGATTATACCCTAAAGAGTCTTCATTTACCAACGTCTACTTTGTGGTGGAGTGGGCAAATGGAAAGCATTATCTGCTAACAGTGCTAGAAACACAAATTTATCGGAGCTGAGGTACCATTTAGAGATTAATCTTTAACACTCTGATGTTGTTGACATCTAATTGTTGTGACTAGGCCAAACAACTGAGAGACTTGTGTGTTTTGGTAGACTTTTGTTAAAGTCCATAAGCAATTATCAGAGATTAGTTTACAAGTAAAATTTTTATAATGTACCTTTAATTCTTTGCTTTCTTTATTTAAGTTTATTAAGTTATTTTAGCATGTGACAGCTATGGCATGGGCGATGGGGCCCCTGTTGCTCATTGAAAGAATATCACATACAGGTGAGTTAGAGGAATCCATGGACATTTAACTTTTACATGTAGTTGTTTCTCACCCAAATGTGATACTATGGGTGACTGTCTACCTCTCTAGTCTGAAAAATATGTCTAAACATTAATTTCTAATGGAATACCCAGAATACAGAAGAGAAAAATGAAGTTGTTTTTTTTCTTTTAAAATTCATTGTTAAATGCACTAAAATCCATCTGCATTTTAGATTCTCTAATATGACATCTATAGGTCTGCCAAAGCCTCTGGTATGTCCTTTCAGCATTCCATAAAGTTACGCCTAATACAGAGTGTGAATATGGTGGCTAGTGCCAGTGTCTCTTAGTATGGCCAAAGTTGTATCAACATCTTTTTTAACTCTTCTCTTTCTCAGTCGAGAAGTATGAACTTTGCTAAACTCCATAGCCTTGAAATACAGTTGGAATATGAAACAGACAATAAAAGTTAACAAAACCCTGAAGAGTTATGATGATTACAAATTATCATAATGAGTTACTGCTCCTAAGAGAACCAGAGTAACTGATGGCATCTAATAATACAGTTAAATGTGTTAGCATAAACCACCATAAACACCAAATTTTAGTAACGTAATATAGTTTGTCAGCCTAATGAATCAGTCAATGAAAGATTTTTATTTTTTTTTAAGTCTGCATGCTAACAGCAATTTCATTTTTGAGCCAAAAATTGTGAGTGATGATGGCTTGCTGCCAGACATTGAATTTTAAATGGTGAAGTAACATTCTCAACATAATTAGGCATCCGTTGTTACACATGGCATTCTATTTGCTGCTGTCTAAAATGATACAATGTTCTCAAAACCAGTATGTAACTATCAGGTTTTTCTTTTTACTGCAAAGATAAAATGAAGCATGTGGAATACAGAGATTTTTAACACTTGTTTTATTTGTCAAACTGACCTTTTAAGGGGAACTTTACCTGCTTTTATTGAAGTTCTCCCAAAACCAAAGCAAAACCTAAGATTCCTTTTACCAATATGATGATAACAGTATTTCACAACTTGTAAGCTCTGGTTGTATTCCAGATCAAGTTTTATTCTAAAACTTTATTACACCAAAGTTATTTTTGTAACTTCTGAAAGTAAAATGCATGTTTTGCATATGTACACAAGGTGTATCTTTACAAGCCTGTGACTCAGCAGCAGGTGTATGTGTGCATCTGTGTTTATAAACCAATGGAAGGCTTACCTGAGAACCCACATCCTAATAATTTGCATGCCTTTGCACATCTGTTGAGCTTATATCCATCCCTATGTCTCGATCCCCAAAATCTTTCCTCTGACTGCATTTTTCCTATGGATCTTTTTGAAGTGCTGATATTTTTGAGGCCATATACATCTCAAATGAATATTGCACATATTAAGATATGGTAATTGATTTTTGGTAACAGAATATGGCATTCTGTTTCTCTTTGAGATTCCTTATTTGTGCTTGCTCTTTGGATAATCACTTAAGAGATTTTCACCAAATACACCTTTATTGCATCATGGGGTTCACATGACAATTACAGAATGGTATGTTGTAGCCCCAGTTCTGTCCTTATGTACATCAATGTGATGCAGAAAATGAAAGCAGGCTTTTTAATTTTACTAAGACTTTACATTCCTTAGTCATTCTGTGTTGTGCTATGTTCCTGCAAGAGAACAAGGACAGGATTGTGTTTAGATTAACTTTGAGAAATTTTATGCATTGTTTTACATATGTTGGCAATCCGTAATTAGTTCATACTAGCAGTAGCTTGATTTTATTTATCTCCCTCAAAATTCAAAATATGATTGCTAAATAAAGGATACTATGGAGATGCAGTCTTTTAGAACTGTATCTCAGTCCAAATTTTATAGACTCAAAATAAGTTACTTCTTTACCTCCTTTCATAATAGTAATTGGTCTTTGTTGCCAGAACAACCTTTGCTTGTCATGGTATCTGGTAATATTATTACTGTATTAAAAGATGTCATGATAATAAAAGCTGACAAATTGTTCTCCTAATGGCATACACAGAATTCATAATGTTTTGCAAAATATTGTGTATCCCTCCCAGATATTCTCAATGTATCTTTAATGAAAAGTTGTGCAAATTATTGTAAATATTAGCAGCATTTAGTATCTGAGAGACATTTTTACATCGTGTGAAACTTACTGGGGAAAATATTGGGAAAGAACCTGAGACATTTTATCTCCTTCTTGGGCAGGAGTTTGGTTTTGAATCTGTTTTCATACTTTACTTAAATACATTCTGATTACTGCATTTTGAGTACCTTCAAATAGCAGGAAAAAAATATTAGAAGAGAATGATCACAAATGGTTCACAGGATAAAGGCTGGAACTTTCAGAATGGGAAGTACTTAATATCTAACTCTCACTAAGAGTAGAAGTCTTGCAAACAAAGATGAAAATTCTTCCTAATGTTAATTAAAAAATATTAATTGAAATAATATAGTACCAGATTGTGAAACTGTCATTGCATTAATTGTCAAAGGAAGATTTACCTGACCTACAATGTAGAATTACATACTGTATGAAGTACTAAAATATTGTGTGGTACAACAGTATAGAACAAAATATGTGGATAAGTTTATTTTGTCATTCAAATTAATTCAAATTAAACTTTGCCCATAGTTACCTAAATTCAGTTTGGAACTACTGATTTTTAGGTTAATAAGTTATCTGCATGGTTTATTATTTAGGTTAATAAGTTATTGTGCTAGAAAATCAGCAAAGCTTTGATAGTAACTTTAAACAATTAAAAGTACCTGAAGCCCCCAGATCATTTTCCAGGGCGACATAAAACAACAGAAATCTCTGTCATACTGTTTACCTCTTTAATTTGCTATTTCTTTACATGTTTAAAAAAAAAAATAAAGAGAAGATTTTCTTACCAATAATCTGTTGTTGACACTCCATTTTACAGAGGCTTTGTGATGGGCAGCTGAGCTACCACTTAGTCTGATTATATTTTATTTTCACAAGATGGCAAGATGGCTACAAATGTAGCTCTCACATTCAGAAGATAATTTAGATTGAACTCTCTAACCTTTCTGACTTTGTTCCACAGACCACAGTAAACAGATTACTCAAATTATTATTAATTTCACTGGGTTTTGTGTCTAGTTTTAAATGTGCCATTACACCAGTTACACAAAGAATTCCCTGCATGTAGCATGGAAAAGATGCTGACCTAATTATTTTAGAAATAACTACGTAAAAACATCTAAAAAGATTAACAAAGGAAATATTATGTCACTACCAAATTAGTAACTGAAATAGCATAAAAATCTCTGTATAATTATCTAGGTTTCCATAGAAACCATGTTTGATGAGCAGCCAAAAAGACTTCTGATTGGGCTTCCATACTAGGCTCTCCCTATAATAAACATGATTTCTGTTCTGCCTTTCACAAACACCTAAAGAGTTTTTCAGAAGCGTAAGTCTGTATCCTCTTTACTCTTTACTCCTCTAAATACTCTTTAAGCAGCACTCTTTAATAGCACTAATCACGTATATGCTTTTTTAAGATCTGAAATCTTGAACATGTAAAAATATTTTTTAAAATGCGTTATGACAAATACCACACTAAGGCTTTGGCCCTTAATTACTAACTATGCAGATGTAAGCATGCAATCCTTAGTGCTAGCAAAGGTGAAAGTGGTGTTGCCCATCCCATAAGTCTGTATTCCATTAGAAACAGTAGGAATTTTATCTGAGTTTGTGTTTCTTTAAATAATCTAAATTGAAAACAATCTTTGACAACACTTTGTTTTCTCATGCTTCGTATATTGCAGATTTTAGCAATGCCACTTTAGAAATTTCTACACCTAAGAAAAGACCAACTCTGTATGCAATATGTTTTTCTCCTACCAGAGCCGGTGAAAATGTTTTCCTTGTGTTCATGCACACAGTTTTTGCCTGAAGCCAATAGTTCAGATAAACTTTACTTGAATTGATAGATTATTTGCTCACAAATAACAACTGGATATTTTAAGAAATGTTTTGTTACTGACCTTCCAGAGGCTGCACAATCTTTTTATTGTTCCACCACTGAAGGAAGTGTTAGGATACTGTCTGAAGTAGACCTCAATTCTAATTGAATACACTCACTGGAAAACTACTTGTAAACACTGCCCTAATTCCAGCAATCAAGAAGCAGGACAAGAGTAGGATGGAATTTGATACAATGGACTTGAAAGGTACTACAGGTGCTACCTGGCTTATTTCTAGATTTGTTTGTGTTAGGAGAGCACTGCATAGGAATATTTCAAAACATAAAATACAGATCCTTTGTTTGAAACAAGCAAGTCCCTGACAGATCTGCTTCATTTCAGAGAAAGAAAAGCATAACTGCTCTTATTTTAATACTCTGTGGGATTTTTGTAATAATTGAATAATGTGTTTTGTATTATTTACAGTTACTTAGAACTTTCGATTAAAGTTCTATAATATTCAGGGTTTTAAATTCTGCAACTCCTCTTTATTCTGTTAGATCCTGAGACTTCACATAATTTACTGCTTCACAATCATTTGACTCGATCAAACTAAATGACAGAATTACAGTTTAATTTTGTGCTATTTCTGATTGCAGAAGATCTCGCTAAATCATAAACTGAGATTGGGCCTGAGCACTGAGCATGCGGTGCAGCAAAACATAACATCACAGAAAGAACTGTAGATCCAAAATAACACATTTTATTCTATATTACATAATTCACCAGTGCTCTTCAAGATCATCTTAATGTTAGGAGTCTCTTGGAGAACTGCCATGATGGGCTCCTGATACAATTAACACAGAAGAGCAGAGAAGCACAGACTTCCATGTGGTGATTTAATTCCCTTCAGATCTGCACTGTCCTCTGAGTTGTCAATCTCTACTTACTGATAATAAAAGGAACTAGAGCATTGAGACGCCTTATTTTCTCTAACATTATGTGGGATTTATCCTTTTTTGTTTGGTTGGGTTTTTTTCCATAACATAGTGTTCCAAAACTGAAGGTCTTGATTTGTCTCGTTTGGACTGATCATTGTCTGGATTTGTTTTCATCCCGACAAGCAACTTACTCATACTGTTTCCTCCAGATTAGAATTTTGATGTGTAATAGACATTGAGGCTACAGTATTGGCATCCTACATTTATTCCCTAAGTCAGTGTGTAGAAACATCAATATTTTCTAATATTGAAAATACTCAAGGTTAAAAAATGTGAGACTGACCTCACTGACCTTCCAGTGAAGAACTTAAGGATTAAGTTTGTGCAAGCTTCTTAGTCTTCAGTATGAAACAAAATAAATGTCTATTTCAGTTTGTAGCCACTTTTTTCATAAGCTAATCATTCTAAACTGATGCTATATGACTAACACTGATTTAAAAAGCAAAATAAGTCTTAATAGATGATTCACAGTGTCCCAGAAAGATGCCTAAAATAGTCATTCACTGTTATTCATCTTTTTGTACAGTTTATAGAAATCATTTGTATTCCATTTGCCAAACAAGTACAAACATCCATTAGCTAAATGACAAAACATACTTTGACTAGGTCTGTAACTTCCACTAGAACTCTATCAATAGTATCTGCTAAACAGTAGCACACAGGAGTACACACCTCTTAGTATTACCAATTTGTCAAGGCCACTGAGGTATTTAAAGAAATAAAAACTATTTCTCTGTCTTTGAAATCAGAAAAGGAAAAAAATAAAATCCTTGTATGTAAACTGTATATTACACATATATGGAGCTGGTCTTATGAATTTATGAATCTTCAAATAAATTCAACCCTGAGATCCATGAATAATTATCATAAAAATTCAGAGTGGAATAGAGAAAAAATTTTGTGTGATTACTATTACAGACTCAGACTGAACAGTTCTTCCACATTTGAGATCACATAATTTCAGTTCTGGCTAGACAGATAGATGATAGAGGCATGCTCCTGCTCACTTAACTTGCAAAGATCAGACATAAGTATCTTCTGATATAAGTATGCTGTTACTCTGTAAACACACAAGCTTTCAAAAAGGATTCTGTAATACACATTCTGCAGAAAAATTGTACTTTCAGTATTATCAGTGGTGATATGTCAGCTCCAATATCCTTGTACATACCCTGCTATTTTGTACACTATACAGAACTACAGGTATCTGTTATTGCACATGGAAGAAAGCATCTCTTTCACATCTCAGCAAAAAATACTTTTAAAGATGTTAAAAATATACCCAAAATTCTGAAAATTTGTTAAGTAGTGTATCATTTATATATGAACTAATGGCTGGGTTCAGCATTTCTGTTACACTTTATCACAGAAATAACCATGAAAAGCCTTACAAATGGTTTCAGTCTCACTTGAAGTGGTAAGAAAGCACTTTTTGCTGCACTTACGCAGTGCACCAGTCCAACTGAGCTGGCAAAAAATGGAGGTAAAAAGAGAAGTCTTTCTGTACTACATACCATCTTGGACTTCTTAGAATATGGTGTAATCCCCGTATAAATCTGTGTGCTGCCTTTTTCTATATGTCTGATAAAAAAAAGCATGATTTTGAACAGAACCCAGTGTTACACTGACTTTAGAAGTGCTGAGAAGTCAATGTTCCTCTTGAAGCAGATGGTAAAAGGAAGCCTGTCAGCCAGGAGCTAAGAAGGGCTGTGGTGTTACAATTTAATCTGTACAGAGCCTGAAATTTCTTCTCTCATTATCCTTGTAGGTCGGCAGGGAGGCACAGTGAAGGCAGTTATCAGTGGTACCGAAAGCACACCATGAGCATGTCCCCATGGTTCTGAACATACTCTAAGAGGAAAGTGCTCTGAAACTGTAAGCACTGTTTTCAGGCTACTAATCTAGGCTCATTAATTTTGCATTACTGAAGCTATGGTTCTTTGCTGACCAAGACAGTATCCCTAAATGTAACTAAAACATAGTTACGAAAACAGAACAGTGCTAGCTCAAAATACTTTGTGTGTGTTATGCTCTGTTACACATATGGACAAGTCTAGTGCTGGCTCCCACATGTTTGGGGGAATATACTTGGTTATTGCTTGCTGTTGCAGAAAATATGAAAGATCAGCCTGCTAAAAGCCATCCTTAAGTGGACAGATTCCAAAACTTTGTTCCTCTTTCAGTATGAAGAAACTCATGTAAACTCTAAATAGCTCTCTTAAAAATGAAACACTGTCTCAAATTCACCATAAGCTAACTGACTGTTTATAGAGAATTTTTTAGATATTCTAAAAATACACTGTGCAACATAAAATCATACATAAACGGAAAAAAAATTGTAAAAATGCCATTATGTGTGTTCATGTAAGCAATGGTAACAATAGTCTAAGAACTCTGGTCTTAGACAATCTGCAGATTCTTAGTATTTCCAAAAGTGCTTCATTTCCTTAGTTATTGCATTACTGGGTGTTTTCATTCTATTTAGCTTATTTTGCAGTCTAGCAGGGTTAATACTAGGGCCATATATAATGATCTATAATGAGCCAGTATCTGGCTGTTGAGACCAGATGTAATTACTGTAGGTGAACTTGCCATTTTCTGTATGTTTTACTGTCAGTTATCAAAATTCCTAGTGGTTAGTGTTCTGTTTAGCTGCAAACTCTACACCTTATTCCATCAGGGGTCATCACAGGAGCTTACGGGAAACATTCTTGTTACCAGCTTACTTCTATGAGAACTGGATATGTATTTTGTTCAGCAGTTCAGTAAAATATTGAAGTAAGTTAGCGAAAAAGATGAAGGCATATTTGCTTGAGTACTTCATATTGTAAAAAAATAAAAATCAAAATTAGAGACAATTAAAAACACCCAAGTGCTACAGTGATAGAATCTTATGCGTTCTGGTATTGTAGTCCTTATTCATATAAAATTTCGTCTTGAAGGGCCATAATAGTAATAGGATATTTAATCTCACAAAATTTCGTTACTGTTTAGAACTGGCAGCATTTCTAATTATGCAGTTGTGTGGCCATAAGACAAAGGGTTAAATTGGACCATTCATTTAGCCACTGGATAGAACAAACTCCTCTTCTTGAATACAGTAGAGAAAGGGACAAGAATGGAAAAGGCCATGTGTTATTTTACACTGTTATTACCAGAGGGATAGGCAGCACATAACAGCGGCTATGAGAAAAACAAGCTAGAGAAATAAAGTAAGAAAATCAAATCACTGTCTCCAAAATGACAGACAAAACTTTATCAGTCTGGCAAAATAAATACAGGTGATTTAGCCTTTCCACACAGACCCATCTTCTCTGTTCACCCTCTTGTACACCATGTTGTAGCACACACATTCTTCCTCTACTTTCTTTCTCCCCCCTCCCCATATATGATACTCAGTTCTCTGGCACTACTGCTGAGAAAATTATGCATGTTAAGTAAGCTACCGAGATACATTATAACCACTATCCATTTATGCAAATGTAAGCATGAGCACACTGTGTGAGACCAAAGATTCATGTAGTCTACTTTATCTGTTTCCAGCCCTGGACAACAGCAGACCCCTATGGCACAGTATAAAAATGAGGCAAACAAATGGTGTTTCCTGTGGATCTTTTCCTAGACTAATAATCTGCAGCTCCTTTGATTTCATTAACCAAGTATGTTTATATCTAATGCCCTGGACAGATGTTTTTCTCTTGTTTCCCAACTCCTGTAAATTTAAGTTTTCAAGGTCTTACATCAAAAAATTCTTCAGAGAAACACATTCTGGTTGTTTGAACCTACCATCCACTACTTTCTGTAATCTAGATTAATAAAATCTACACTTTTTGTAATTTAGATTATTAACAGCGGTTCCCTGTACTCCATATCGGAACTTGACTTGGTCATTGTCCTGGTTTGAGTGAAAACAGAACTAATTCGGATTATTCGAGTTTCACTAACGGAGTGATAAGGCTGAGATCTTGCATACTTTTCTCTCTCTGTCCCACCAGTCAGAGGAAGGTGTCCTTAACATGAGTACTTTTGTTGGTAACACAAGTCAATTTTGAGTGACTTTTCTGTTGAGATTGCACTTTTTGTACATATGTAAATTTTTCCCAGTTCTGTTTCCAAAGCCAGTATATCAGGACCTCAGTAGTACCAGGTGCTAGTTAGCATTTTAACTGCAAATATATACTCTCTGTATTTCCACGCATGATTTCCACAATACCTGTTTTACTACCATGCTGTAAAGGAAGAAAAGCCAATGTATATAATAAAAACAAAGGGGTTTTGGCTACTTACCAAGTAAAGATAAGACATAGTAAGGTAGATATTAAAATGAGGACTTGGTTAAACATTGCAGACTGGGTGCGTTGGATGGCTCTGTGAAGATCATTCTGTATTAATGGAAAACAGTGTTATTTTTGCCTTTGAATTAATAAGACATGAGCTGGTTCTATAGAGGAATTGTATAGTTCTCTGGTGAAATGCAGTCATTCAAATGCACTTAGAATTTGCTGATCATATAAGATGCAAAAGAGCTAGCTGTGATCTTGGATTATTTAACCAGTTTTTTGTTCACCCTGGCACAATTCTGATACTATTGCAAGCTGCCTTAATGTCTGTCATGTCTAGCTTACAAATTACAGGCTGTAAGGAACAATTAAGGCAGTTGAGGGCCCTGCAATTGTGTACAAATGGAAGAGCAGAAAAAGAACCAGCAATTCCAACTTTCCCTTATTGGCACCATAACAATTTATACTAATTGAGATTTCACTTGATGTCTGTCTTTTTTTTTTTTTTTCCTAATTTTGATGCAGAAAGGAGTTTACCAATGCTTGATCATTTGAATAGTCTAAACACAGATCTCATTCATTTTCCATTAAAGACAGAGTGGACTGTAATGTTAAAATCCCAGTAAAGACAATATACTAAAATTATAGAAACTCTAAAATATTTTCCTTTGTCATACTTACAATCATATTCTCTAAAGCATGCTTTGCCAGCCAACAGTTTAAAAATACAGGAATAAAAAGGTTCCTTAGGACTGGCCAGAAAATCTGAAAGAAAAATTAACAAGTTCATTAAAAGCTTTTCTACTCAAGAATAGAGCTTTTCTATTCAAGCAGCAATTAAACACTTGGGTAAAACATTTATTTGTAATGTTTCTAGTCTAAGATATAGTTTCCAAGAACATTCTTTCTTCCTTTATGATGAACTGTACGTAAAGATAATTTGATAAAATAAGGACAGTCAATTTTCCATGCAGACACTAGAGATTCTTCGATTCTTGTATTTATCTGGTTTTATTGATTTTGCTGTAGTTTGAGTTAGAGGGGTTGGGTTTTGTTTGTCTCCTATCAAGAAGGAAGGGGGAAGTGATCAGTATGATTACTTCATTCAAGTAGCAAACTGTCTTCTTGTTGACAAATTTCTGTTCCCACAGGCACAAGTTTGTCATCCACACAAGATTCAAATTTACTTCAATAAAAATAAGGAGTATCTGTGTGGCTATAAAAGTGCAACGTGCAGATGTATTAGTTTAAATATGCTTACCGTGATGATGAAAGGGACAGCATTAATTATTTCCAGGAGAAAGGGTATTCTCAGAATTTGTTCCCAGATATTTCCCTTCGAAGAAAAAAAAAAACCAACCATCATGTCACAGTAGGCTTCCATATAGTTCTGGTGAGAAACATACGTGATATTCTAGTGCCACATATGGATTCTCTCCCACTAGCTGAATTTCAGGAAGATCATTCATCTCAGATTTAAACACACATGTCAAATGTGAATATAGAATGTAGGCCACTCTGGCATCTTTTCTTATTGTTTATCATAATTCATCTCACAGGTAAAAATACAAACTTTTAAATCTCTATTATTACTACAGCACTTCTCTGTTTCCACATGACTGTATATTTCCATGCTATGACCTGGTTAGTGAGACAGCTCAAATGAAGAGGGTTGTAAAGCACTTTAACAGGCTGCCCAGGGAAGTGGTGGAGTCAGCATTCCTGGAGGAATTTGAAAGACATATAGATGTGATGCTGAGGGACATGGTTTAGTGGTGGACTTGGCAGTGCTAGGTTAATGGCTAGATCTGATGATCTTAAAGGTATTTTCCAACATAAATGATTCTATGTTTCTGTCTTTAAAATCCTGCATTACAATGCTTTACCTTTTGACTGTGGCAAAGTTTTTCTTACCTTAATGTTTATTGTCATAAATTGTCTAAAAACTAGAGACAAAGCCCTAGCACAGCATAGCTTAGAAGATTTTACCATCAAATCAACTGTTTTGATTACCCCAATGCACAGGTGACTGCCCTATAGTCTGTACTGAAGTTTGTTGTGAAAGATGAGGCACTCTCTGTACATCCTTCTGACAGAACTTTGTGGTAAAATATAAAGCAAAAGAAGAATGAAAATATGTTGTATTTTCAAAAAAAACCCAAAACCAAACCAGCTTGTTTTTTCTTAATCTTGTTTCATTAGCCTCTGCATGTTAGTCACAGAGGTCTGTATATTTCTCTATTAATTCTTATCCTAGTATTAAGATATTAACTTACTAAGAATTAAGTATTAAAAAGAGGAGTGAAATTAAGTTAGGGAAAGATAGCAGTATTCTGAAGTGAGTCCTTCCTTCCTTTGCATTTATCTTCTTTTATCTTTACTTTGTATTTTCTCTTTCTCAGCTGTTTTGGAGAGGGATGTAAGGAAGACAATATAGTGTTTAATATTTGAATTAGGAATCTCCCCAGGAGTAACTTGTAACTCCCCAGGAGTAACCCATTACCTCCTGTCTTTTCAATGTGACTCCTTGTAAAAAGGGAGTCTCTATCTTCATGGTAGCCAGTGTTTAACCACTGGAACATGGTGATAAGGTCTTGCCTAAACCTTCTTTTCTCAAGGCTGAACAACCCAGTTCTCTCAGCCTTTCCTCACATGGCAGCTTCACAGTCCTTTGGTCATCTTTGTGGCTCTTCTCTGGATCCTCTCCAGCCTGTCCACATCTTTTTTCCATAGTGGGGACCAAATCTGAACACAGTATTCCAGGTGTGACCCAACAAGCACTGAGTAGAGTGGAATAATGACTTCATCTCTGCTATTGATGCCCTTGTTGGCGCAACCCAATAGCATCACAGAGATGGATAACACAAGCATGTAGGTATCCATAATTTTTTTTAAAAAAGAACTGCCTTGGCCCGGTTTTTAGTGTGCATTTTTAGAGGCTTGAAACTTTAGTTACAAAGACTAAGCAGCTATAGCTTTGACATCAATGAGAATCATGCGCATTACATGATGGATAAACATATAAAAATGTGCACTTGAAAAAACAGTATCCAAAAATCAGGGCCACTTTTGAGAATGTGATTGCAAATTACAATGTGCTAGTGGACAATGGAAATAAATGGAAATTTCATTTCTGGCTTCCACACTCTAGATATTAGTGTTTTGGTAAACTGTACATGCTGACAGTGACAATATGATGCCCTCTACATGTATGTTTTTTTTAACTTCCTGCTTTTACATCAGTGTGGGCAAAAATGCAGGCACATGAATTTCATATTGGAACTTTAACTCAGTTCCTTTTTGTGATGAATTACGCTCAGAAGTAACTAAAAGTACTTACCTTGTAGCTTAGATAACTCAGCAGCAGAGTTTCAAAGAGACTTATTAAAGCCACAGAAACCTTAAGTGATAAAATATGTATATTAATATTGGCTTCAGAAGAATATATGACATTAAACATTACAATGAAAAGTAAAAGATAATAAAAAACAGCTTTTCCGTGTATCCTCTGAAACCATATCAGCTAATAGCATTTAGCATGAAGCTCATAAGTTCTTTTTTCTGACTAAAGCAGAGGCTCTGACTTGAGTCTTATTTCTCTTTTCCAAGCATAATACTCCAGAGAGCATGCAGGGTGGCCTTTCTATGGATTTTAGAGAGCTCCATATATAGTTTGGCAGATTGTTTCTCAAGTTTCAGTTGTCTGTTCCTAAAAGGTACTGAGATCTCTTCACAAGACAGAGAAGGAGAAAACTGTAAATAATGGAAGCTAGTCGGCTCTTTTCTTTGTTATGTTATGAATATGGGGAAAACAAAACCGCTTTTCTTACTATGTATAATTCAGAAAGTTGAAAACAGCAAAACCAATACAGCTGAATTATTCTTGATTTTAATATTTAAATGTAACTGAGTTCAACTTAACAGCCTTCACCTAGATTATATGTAGTTTGTGTATTGTGTATTATCTAATAAGAAATATTGAAATAGACAAATACTGAAACAGTAAAAAATTTACTTAAAACTTTATACATAATAAATAATTACAAAACTTCCTTAAATCTTTAGTATAGCAAATATTTTTTTTAACGTAGATTGTGGGAATATTCCATCAAGAGGATGTACAAATTCAGCTGGAGCCTGAAGTCAGACGAGCTTAGAATTTCTGTTTTTAAACTAATGCTCACTAGTACTGAAAATTCAGAAGACTGCACTATTTGCACTCACAACTTCATTATCTAGAATCCAGAAAGGTGCCATGAATTGGAAAATTATTGAAATATGCAATCAAAATCCCAGTTTCTCAAACTAAGTATTGCTGATTTATGTAAAGTGAGGTCGTATCTCAAATAAAAATAAATCTTTGTTTGCAACTATTGTATATATCTTATTGTTGAATGCATGTGTATATACACATATGTATAAATTCCTATGCTTATCAAATAAACTTATTAGAATAAGATTGTAACTTTAAGCAAATAAATCTCTCAGTGGTTTTTAATTAAATTGAATACAGTAATCTGAATATCTAGGTCCAAGTGTATTGAAACTGTGCATACTTTAAGCAAGAAATTGAAAGGTATTTTAATCATTGGATTCTTTCCTTAGTAAAACTGTGTATTACACAGAGATACAAACCATCGTAATGGCATTGCTCTGAGCATGGATCAAGAATATAATGGTTTAACCATTCCAGAAGCTTAAGGAAGTCTTACTAGAAAAATACATTTCACAGGGAGAATTCCAACAGCACTGTCTACGAGTAAAAAAGTGATCCTAAAACATACAAACTCCAGGACATTGAAAATTGAACCACAAACTTCACGATCTTGAAGACCCACAAAGCATTGATGTAGTACATCTGTTGTGACATAGTCCTCTAAACGTGTAGACTTCTATATTATAAAGTAATTTTAGCTTTCTAGTGTATTTTACAAGAAAGCCCATGAAGCATGTCAAAAGCTAGTCATAAGCAATTATGAAATTTAAACTCATCATTAGAGCAAACAGTGAGTACTTGACTCAACAAAGCTTGATGATTCTAAGAGAAAAGGCTAATTCTACAATATTGTGTTATAAGCTTTAACATTTTATAAATATATTATAAAGCCAGATAAATTTAAAACAGCTCAAATCAGCTTATTTTTACTTTATGTTTCTGTTGTACTTAGTCATCAAACAAATTTCTTTGTTAATATCATTTCCAAGTATCCTTTAAAGGATAATCACTAAATTGCTATAAATGAATACTGTTTACTATTATTATGTCTCTCTATTATTACTACGTTTCTCTATTTTTAAACAGAAACAGTTAAATTGGCTATTTACATATTACCTGTAATCCCCATAAAGGCAAGCTTCGATTCACCCAAATAATAGGAGACCTGTTCATTATAATAAGAAAACAAACAAAAATAAAAGAAATTAAAATCTGGTTAGTGTTTTGAACAAAATCAAGAGAAAAAAACCTGTACATGTGAATGGAAATTAGAGCAGCCTTTTTTTTGTTTTTTTTAAATACTCAGTAATAAAATTTTTAAATCAGTAGTTATCTCGTGAGTATTGACATTCCTTGTATTTCTAACCCAGAGCCAGTCATTGAGTTTGGAGTAATCCAACACTCAGTGACAACAAAATCTTTTATTGGCTTCAGCGGCTGCTAGTTCATCCCCTATGACTGCAGAAAGAATAAATTTGTGCTTTTGATTCTAGATATACAGAGGAATAATTTTTTGTGGTAGGAAAGAGAAACTTATTCTGTGTGAACTTCTTGCTATCTGTGTTCTGATATAAATGGTATCTAACTCACAGGGGCTGTCATATCTTGGAAAAATCTCATTTAGTATTATATTAAGTATTTAGTAAACTCAGTGATAATACACACTTGATACAGTACTACTGGAGTCTGGCACAGTCAATGGCACAATAATTTACTGTTAGTCATTTAATGCTAGTCATAATTGTTTTTTAACTAAGGGCATCCAGCAGTTTGGCAAGGTATAAGCATTGATGGCATTCCGATCTTACAGGAACATCCAATCCAGCAGTTCACTTACACAAGCAGAGAAATTACTGAAGTATTAAATGTAGTTCTGAATATTCAGGAACACAAAAGTAATTGTTTGAGAATTATAGAAACATCACTATTATATATCAAAATGTCACCATTCCAGATGGAAAATTGATTTGTATTCCTGCTTTCCTCCCCTTCCCACCATTATGTGGACTTTTGGGTTGCTTTTTTTAAAATCAGGAACTCACCAATTAATTGTTCCAGGTGTGTAGTTTTGATTGGGACAACTCCTGTTTAATTCCTTACTGATAGTTGTCATCCCATCCATGCAAAGTCCATTTTCATGAGCAAATGTATATAGGAACATGATCATAAAAACATACGGGAGGAAAGTGATAGTAATTACATTATTAAGTGTTCTATAAAATGCATGCAATAGTTTGAAATCCTAGATAATGCACAGACCTCTTAAAAAGTAAAATAACTTTCAGAAATTAGTTCTATACGTGTTCCATATCTGTAGATAAAGGATTATTCAGTATTTCTTTGCAAACGTGTTCCAATTCAAAAACAAAACAACTGAAATTATACTTTCAAAAGCTAAACTAAATAATGAGGATCAAGAGACAGTAAATCCTATCACATGAATATGCTAGGATAGAAAGAGTACATATCCCTGCCATGCTCTCAACAGGAAATATTGCATCAAACTACACTTTCTATCCTCTTGTGAGGATGTGAGGAGGGCTGGACATTCATGCTGCAGTAATTCAAATAAGAAACTGGTGACATCCATGTGAAAAAATAGCTCCTATGTACATCTGATATCATCTTGCCTTGAACTGCTGGCATAAATCCTCCCTTCAAATGGCCATGTAAGGATGTGGGAATATATATTTCTGTAAATGATGAAAAATATCCTTGTTTCTCCTTGACAAGCAAGGTCAGCAGGAAAAAAAAAAAATAATTGGGAGACCACAGGTTATGAATAGCTGGATTTTTACTGCCCATGAGTGGGATGAGTGTTAAACAGTATTAATTAAGGATGCTTTAAGTCTTAAGCTCTTCCATCGTGCCTGAAGGAGTAAATGAAAGACACTAACTTGTGCAGGCCTTTCTGAAAAACAAGAAATAAATCTGCAGGGGGAGTCTGTGATGAAAAGCATTACTCCCAGAATTGCCACTTTAAAAACAGCCAGGTGATAATGTTTTCTGCAGCCATGCACTCAGCACATTCAGTAGTTTCTTTCAGCAGGCTGTTACACAGTATCTAGAAAGGCTATTTTTTTTATAACTGCATTTGTAAGAAGCCATTATGGCAGTTGTTTAGGAATCAAGCCCTCAGAATCTCTATGGGCAAAACCATTGACATTAATGGGGTACCATTTGGGCACAGGGCTGGTTTGTCTGCATAGCTTCTAAGACTGGGGTCTTAGTAAGCATGCAGAAGTGATTTATCTGAAACTTCTCAGCCAGACGAATGTTATACAGAGACTGAAGAAACTGACTATTGTTAGCTGTAAAATTTCAAGTCCGGAAGTTGCTGTGCTACTATGTTTAAATTTCTAAGGATGGCTTTTCTCTTCTCCATTACTGTTAAAGTTCTTGTGAAATCATTACTGCTTGTTTCCTCCCCCCAGAAATTTCATGTCCTTGAAGAGACATTCTAAGATACATATGGAGTCAAAAAAAAATAGTTTTTTTCAGTTCTTGCTTTTCCAGGAGTATTTTTTTTCTGGCCCTTTTTCGTATGTTCTCATTTCTTACAATAAACTTTAGCAAAAAAACCCAACCCTCAATCGTACCTTCTGTACTTCCCATTTGCCCGTTATTTGCTCATGCACTGCTGAGTAAAGCTGATATTCTTTAACGTACTTTACTTTGGATTTGATTCGTGTAAAATATAGTATTTCTCCTGTGCACTAGCTTTTTTTTTTTTCCTAGAATTTACATAGATTCAAATACATTTAATAGATTTACAAATATTAAAATTAGAAGTTGTATTTTGTCCTTTACCCAACATTGTGAATAGTGCCAGTTCTATCATCCCAGTATTTTCATCTGTGCTTTTTTCCTTTCAAACAGAATCAAATCCAGTGAAAGCACGTAAGTTAATAAAATGTGGTGCTTATTAGCATTTAGAATTGAGAAGATTCAGTATATCCAGGGTACAAATACAACTGAAGTACAGAACTGAATAAATTATAATTTATTCTACAATTGGTTGGTTGATTGTATAGTACATGAAACAAAACCAAACAAGCAGAGTACCCAATGACCCATATAGAATAGCACACTGACATTTGAACATATGCAAAATCATGCATTATGACCACAGATCATCACAAGTGAATAATGTATTTCCAGTCTCCCTCTCTTTGAATTGTTTAAAGAAAGCAGAGAGATAGAAAATTATCATCAATGTTATCTGCACAAAAGCTCAGTTTCATGTATTTGTCTGTTTCCAAGACCTGGGGTTCTAATTAAAATTATTTAAGTAAAAATGTAAAATTATTGTTGCATAAACTGGCAACCAGATATTTGTAATTTTGTTTTTATAAACATAAATAATATACATAGAAATATTATGTAATAATACAACCAGAATATTTACGTTTGCACAACCATATCTGATGCATTGTGTCTGAGCAATAAGTCAGGATTATTTTAACAGTAAAGTGAAAAAAAAAATTGTTATTTTAGTTCTTATTTCAATTTACAATGTAATACTAGTTTTATAATTCTCTCAAAACATCTGCATGACATAAAACCAAATCCCTGTTGACAGAATATGAAATATTTATTCATTAAATTAGTTTATTTCTTATAAGTTAAACAACACTTTGAGAGCAGAAATAACAATAAAAATCAAAACATTACCATCCAAGTCCTTGTGTAGGATCATCCAGAAGCACACGAATTATGTATAAGAAACAGCTTAGTAGCTTGAGAGAAAAATTAAATAATCGTATTCTCAGACCTATTTTAAAAAGAAAATACAGAAAGAATTTTTTTTTCACAGTTTCATCCACTTCTAAGTTAAAACTAAAAAGAAATAGAATAGCCATTCTGCAGCAGAGAAAAGGTCAATCTAGCCAGTAACCTGTCCCTGATATGGGCAATTAGCATATCATACAGAAGAATGTAATAAGAAGCCTCTCAGATACATATATAATGTATCTTTCCAGCTTACAGAAATCTCTAGGTTAAGACTCAGTCTGTTTTTAATGTAAAGAACTACTTAGTCGTTTGTTTGAAAGCTATTCTATGCCATTTGTCTTTCTCAATTCCATTCTTTGGGTCTTTTGTCATTTTATAAGTCCATATCTTGAAAGGGGAACTTGAACCACATATGGTATTTCAAATGCAAGATGTAGCAACATGAAGAAGATACACTTTCAGTGATAGACAGAAGAATACAATGGCAAGTATTAAAATATTAATATCTGAAAGTCTTCAAGCAGTAGCTTCTCATACAGAATATATTATTATTCCAACTTATAAAATATTAAACTGTACTTATTTAATGATGAAACTGCATAATTCTGTGTCCAAGAATCAGGACACCTGAAAGTCCTGCTGAAGACAGAACTGAACTGAATCAACAACTTGTTCTACAGACCATATGAATATTGAAATATTCTAGCTGAAACGATGTATCACAAATACTACCACAAAATATTACAGTATTGCCCACAGACACAGTTTTACTGCACAACAACAGGACTCCTTCAAAGGGATCCACATGGACACTTACTTCTATCACATGGGCAATTTGTTTCAGTGCTAATTGGAGCCATTATCTACTACAGTGGAACCTAACTATATTTTAATAAGATTTTTCATTCATTAGAGGATTATAGTTTGAATTTCCAGTCTTATCATTAAATTCAATAGTCTTAAAATTTTGCTAGTGTAAATGTTTGCATCCGATTCTCGGGCTTAATTCTTCATTCATTAATGAAGGTAAATCTGTTGGTTGACTAAGATTAAGTGTGTGTGGGGGGGGAGGTCAATTTAAGCTTTAATTTTTTTTTAGTCTTGTGAACTGAGTCCAATTCTACCTGGCTGAATGCTTCTGTCCAAACCAGACAACCACTGACTTAGTTTTAGACAGATGTGACTTCATTTGCACTGAGTCATAGTAAAGACAGTATCTCTTATTGTAGTGTTGCAAATACATTAGCAGATCTGTTGAACTCAATATAATTTCTTCTGTAGCTTAAGAACTAGAGCTTTGTTATGTATAAGCTGTGTACATACATTCCCTTTTTAAAGGAAAGAATCATAATTATCCTATGATAATATTACACACTTTTTGACTTTATTCAATCCTAAATTCAAAACAAACACCTTACAGATAAAACTGATAAATCATATTTTCTATCTACTAGTTTGCCTCCCATTAAAATGCAATCTACAGAAAACACAGAGAAATAGAAAATAGATTCTTAAATATTCTATCATGCAATTGCTGAAAGAAGTTTTAAGGTTTATTCCACAACACTGCTAACTGCTTTTAACTGTGAAGTTGCAGTTATCACATGAGAACTGGACTTTTACAGGATCTTGTCATGTGCAAACTAAGGGTTAAAATCTTGTGGTCTGGACCAGAAGTCCCACAGCTGTTATTGGCAATTAGGTTTGTGGGCATTAACCAAGTGATTCCTGCTGTCCTATCAATGGTAATTAGCCCCAGACTATTTATTCCCCAACATGAGTGAAGGGGCTGAAGTAGTAAGTGGATTGAGAGGCTGTAGAAGGTAAGTGTGGTGTTATACTATTATTTGTCTAGGAAGAACCCAATACTTTTCTTGGACAATGCTATGATCTTTTATTACAGCTTTTTTTTAACTGTTACTAAAGAAAGCATGAATTGCTTGTCTATAGTAACTGTTTTGTGGAAGTCTGCTGGAGTATGATTGGTTACCATAACAACTAGGCTATTATAACAAGAAGAGCAGATAATACTAAAAAACAAAAAACAACAAAACCAACTGAACTAAATGAAACCTCACCAAAACCAGCTAACCACAAACAAAAAAAATAAGCCTATCAGGTTTTCTTTTCCTTACCAATTTTGTGTTATCTAGCTTTCTTAAATAAATACAGAAGTCTACTGTTTGTTTCTTCAGATTTTTAGCTCAGTAAATGTTAACCTTGGTGTGAAACACTACTTTTCTGTATTGGTAATGTCCTAGTTTCTAACCATTATTTGAAATTATATGTTGTTTTAAATACCAAAAGAAAAGGGTGCTTTTCTGATTAAAAACTACATCAATACAAGGGATCCATGCTCCTGCTCGCTGCCTTAAACTCTTAACTCTCAAATCTTAATCCTGAAAGATCTAGAGCTGCTTAAGTATTAAAACACTTGAGATCCATAGATCTATTACAGGCTATGCCAAAAAGTGCTTCAGGCTCTGGATATTTCCACAAGAATGGCTGTTTTCCCACAGAAAATAAGGCAGGGTTTTCCCATCAGACATGCATTCCTTTAAGGGTTCTAGCTAGCATAGATATAAAGTGCATATCATGGTTACACATGAAGTAAGGCAACAGGCTATTTCTTGTACCATATGTGATTGGGTCAGTTATTACAATATAAATATGGAAGAACAGTCTTCAAGTCTATCCCATTTCAGAAGGTCACTTCTCCTCATTCTGTATGTCTCAGCCTTTAGAAATAGGATGTGCTGTCAGAGGGATATTTAGTTACCCCTGCTAAAGATTTCACAATGAATATAGGACTACCAAATAAGTATTCTCTCTGGTCAAAATCTTTTATAGCCTCATAGTTGAGGATGTCACCTGTGAGTTGGAAGAAATGCTTTTATTCCACTGTAACAGACATCTAAGATTTCAAATATGGGAAGGAGGGGATGATCACTACAGAAGGCATTTAAAATAGGTTTTCATCAATTACTCTGTTGCAAAGAAAGCATTTCATATTTCTGTTTGCGGACTATTTTTGTCCTGTATTTTACATGCTGTCAGTGAATCAACATGGTCTGCTTGACTTTATTTTCTTTCCATTCACAGGCAGATTTTTCAAGTAGCAGGGTCATTTGCACAGAATATCTATATATTTTTACACTGGTGCCTGAAACTTGTATTCAGCTACATCTGAATCATACACTATTATCCAGCTATATATTGTTGAATGCAATTTTAATTTCACTGTGTCCATTTAACCATGGTGTTGCATCATTTGTCTTCTTTAAAAGAAGAAATTGATAATAACATTTCAAAATCTATTTGTTTTGTTAAATAAATGTAACTACAACATTGTTTCCTTCTCAGTTTGAACAAGTATTTGCTACTTTTTGCAGGCATTTTTAAGTACGGAGTGATGCGTTACACTTTGCCAGTGCTGTAACTTTAATTTTATTACAAATTCTTGATGCTTCCCTTACAAGCATTTGTGGAGCTTAAACCCCTTGATTTGGAGAGCTGATCTAAATAAAAGCAAGAGTGACAGAGAGAGCAGCTGAAGTGCAATCACATTCTATTTCTCTTTATTTTTGTTTTTTAGCAAAATCATCTCAGTAGGACCTGAATCAAAATATGCTGTTAATAATTTATATCTTGGTGATGGTTATCTTTTATTTCCTCTCCACTAAATTGAAAAGTCACTTTTTTTTTCCTTTTATATTTATTTTAGGCTATGATAATGCAGTGTGTGATTTTTGGCAAGTACAAACAAGTCATATCAATGTGTTTTTGTTTTGGGAGTTTTTTTGTTTGTCTGTTTTTGTTTTGGGGGTTTTTTGGCTGGCTGACATCTTCGTAAAATGCTTTTTATGCATTGGTTGAAGTTGATTAGACATTTGCTTGCAGAAGACTGAGTGGAAGCTAGGCTAACACTAGATATAAATGAGGGCTTATAGAAATACTTCCAAAACCAGAATAATAAATGAAACAGTTGATATTTCATGCTACTGGCCTGTATGTGATTTAGATCAGAATAGTATTCTACAGAAAATTTATATACATTCTAGAGTTACTGCTCTGGTTGACAAAACCACATATTATACTCTGATGTTGCTAATCGTTAAGACTTCACAAGTGAATTTAACACAACTGGTGAATATGTGTACTTTGATTTAGTTGTACTATCTGAAAATTTACTGATACTACGGACAATTATTTTCTCAGTGATAGCAACTACATTTTTAGTATGTCAAGGGAGGTATTCAGTGAGAGCACTGAAAAAGATCTAAAGAGCAGTATCTTTAGTTATGAACTCCCGGATACCTCTGGGCAATAGAATCCTATAATTTCAATGGAGGATTGAATGAGTACACTTGAATGAGTGGCAGGTCCTATCTCAGCAGCAGGTTTTTGGAGATTATATTTTAGAGGATTCTCATTGTATTTGGACAAGAAACAAGATCTGCAGAAGCAGTGTTTGACTGAACTTACAAATTCTGAACACTTTGCTTTGGCAATTGAATGTTTGGATTTGGTGTTTGTTTTTTCATTTGATACAGTAATACTTTTACTGTATTTCCTGTGTTTTTCCTGAAAATTGCCTTGTTTAATGTCTAATTGTTGGTTAAGCCTCTCGTATCGTGAGAAACAGTAGCAGTGCTTGGGTAACTTGTTGGATTCTAGTGGAAAATGGCATGCCCATGCCATACGCTTCTGTAAGTATAGTAAGCACCTTCATTCTCTATCTTATTTTCCATGAACTGGCTGCATAATTCCACAGTAGAAAAAAATATGCCTCATCCCTTAAGAGTTTTCTTTGTAGTACTCTCCTAGGACTTGTCAGGAAAAAAGGTGTCCATAATGACAGTGTCTCTACTGGGAAGAGCTTATTGCTATGTTTTCATTTGCTAATGAATAATACAAAATACTTCTACAAAATTTTCCTGATGTCTGCATGGCACCACTGTGTAGAAGAATTCAACAGAATCTGGGTTTTTTTCTAGCTATCATCAAGCAAGTCAAGCAGAAAAATTCTTGCGCTACTTGTCTATAGCATTAACCCATCTCCAATAGGAAGAATTAGCAGTTGCTTCCCACTTTCTTGCTTATTTCAAATAAACTTCCACATCATTCCTCTTTGCACTCATGCATCACAATCGTAACCTGATAGAGATATTGAAGTATAGCAACTTATGACAATTCTCTTAATGTGTTTAGCCAGAACAGGATGTACTTGGCAAAGGAATGGCCATGAGTCCATGCTAATTAACTAACTTCTGGTTTAGTTTTTGTGCTGATGATCAAAAATGTATCCATTTTAGATGTAGAGAGTCTGCAGTTCTGCCATAAAACTATGTATCTGTATATATGCGTTTTTTTAAATCTTGTGAAGATCTAAATAAGGAAAAAAAACCCTCTTTAACTTTTCTCAAGCAAGAAGGTACCATTTAGTGAAAAGAGATCTACAGTGAGTCAGGTCATAACTTTATAGATGCACTCTTGATTACTTATTAAGAACATCAAATCCCTGTTTTGTGGACTGTATCAGGAACAAAAAGGCTATTTATTGCTTTCAGCTTCATAGACTGCCTTTCTAGCCAGGAGTAATACCCTTTTCTAGTTTAGGATGCTTTTTCTGTTTTGTCTCTTACTCCATTACACACTATATCAACCATGTCAGAAGTTAAAGGCTATAAAGAGTAAAATACTTAAGACATGTAAAAACACAGGGTGAAAAGTAGGAGAGAACTAAAACCATTTGAGAAGTTCTATTGCAACTAATTACATTTCAAATGTTAGAGATAAATGTGTTTAACTAGATTTACAAGATTCACAGAATGGCTGAGGGTGGAAGAGACCTCTGGAGGCCATTTTGCCCAAGAGCCCTGCTCAAGTAGGGCCATCTAGAGCTGGTTGCCCACGACCATGTGTAGACTGTATTTTAAGATCTCTGAAATGAGACTCCTCAAGCTACATACAAAAAAGTATGAACTAAATTTTATTCTTTGCTAAACAGTTAGATTTGTAAATATAAAATGCAATATAAATTGTTCTTCACACATCTCCTTTCTTTGTTCTATGCTTACTGAGATTTTATTACACATTTTCATGGTGGCAACATGCAATAAGAGCTCTAAAGTGTGCCAATACAGAATAAGCAACTTGTTTCAAATAATCTTCATTAGTAAATTTACCAACCAAATCTAATTTATAATAATATGGAAAAATAATAATATGGAAAAAACCTGTTCCATCTGAAGTTTAGAGGAGAAAATACTCTGAAGGCTACGTGATTTACTAGCAGAGGTAGTCCTCTGTTTTCTATGCTATTTAGGCACCATAATTAAGATGAATCCTCCCCTGTGTGTCTGTGTAAGTGTAATAAATAAAACTTTCTCCATGGATGAACCTCCAGCAGCTTTATTTAAACCAGTTTCTCCAGTTGGAAACTGGAAAATAATTCCAAAGCCCAAACTCAAAATATCAGTTATTCACAAGACAGTGCCTCCTTTTTTAGCCAATTAAAATATCATGTTCTGTGATGCAAAACAATTATTTATTTAGTACTAGGTTTTACAGGTAGAAGATCTTATGGTCCATCTTATGTTTAAAAATTTGATTTAGTCTCCCAAATTTTGCTTGTCTGGTTTGTTTGTTTGGTTTTTGTTGGTTGTGTTTTGTTGTGGCTTTTTTTACATCGGGACACCAAATCTTTTCTCCTTTCTGTCCTTTCCCAGACATAAAGCCATGGAACCATCTTAAGAAAGGAAAAAATATATTCTTTCTTTTCTAAACAAATTTATGTAAAAAGCTATTGTAAATTTAATTCTTTACAGGTGTAGAGCAAATGGGGCCAAATTCAATCGTGCTTAGAGAGGAAAACTGAGGTCACTTAACTGCTCTTTTCAGCTATGAACTCTTACTGGTCTAATCAAGATTTGACAATATACAATGCTTCCATCCCCTCGGACCAGGTGCATGGATGTATGTAAACAGGCTAATATATTAGTTCATCCACAGTAATCTCTTCTATGATGGCCTATCAATTTAGTGCATATGTCAATGAAGATATTGTTAAATCAGACTAAAGACAAGGGCTACATTTGAGGCACCACATTCAGGAGAAGAAGGTATGTCCTCCCCAATACTTTTCATTCCAAATTGGTATTTTAGTACAGATCAAGTTTGAAATTTATTTAGGAATACTTAATAAAATTGAACACTTCAAACAGCTAGGCTGTCTGCCTTCCTAGACATAAGGTCATGACTTGTCAATGAGCATTCCAATGGCAGATCTATGCAAATTAGTCAGTTTCATCACAATACAGAAATAAAATCACATCACTGAGTATCTGATCCCACAAAATATGTATGCTGGTCTTGAGTTTAAATACTACTTTCTGAATTTGTTTTGAATATTATGTAAAACTGGCTCCTCCATGGAGTGAAACTTCAGCTCAGAAGAAAGTTAATGATAACTTTGTTGCCTTCAATGAAATTGGATTCTACTCAAAGTATCACAATTACGCTTAACAGAAATTAATCCCATTGCTTACTTGATCTTTGGTTTTTGATGAAGAAGAGCTTTAGTCTCTCTTTAAATGTGTTTTCATTCATATAGAATTCAACTTGCACCCTGAAATATAAAAGGAAGCATTAGAATTGAATACGGAAGTTATTTATTTTGAATAAGTCATTTATTTGTTTCCCTAATCATCTTGTCTTTATATATAGCTGGAGGAACCTAAAGAGTTCAGCCAAAAGCTCACTTGGATGTGAGTGACTCATGTTAGAAGATTAACAAACAAAATAAAGTTTATTAACTTTACATGCAGTATTATTTTCATACTACTTGTGCATTATATACTGAAAAATCAGAAGCATTTTTTTTCTATTTCCACTGGACAACTATTCTCACATCTACATCTTTGTAAGGAGAATTTCCTTGATGTTCAGGTTAAACCTTCCATCTCAGTTTAATTCCCTTCCTGTAAATTTGACATTTTAATGATGTGTCTTTTTTTCTATCTTGTTCATATCTCTGTTAAACATTTATGTCTTAGGTAAGTGTTCACCTTTAATCAAATGCTCATGCACCAAACAAGCCACCCTTTCTGAATTTCTTTTGTTACAATGAAATACTGAGACCTGAAAGCAAAATTACGTTGCAATCACACAACACTGTACAGAAAATAACTCCCCTTCTTGATTATATTAAAGCAACAGTAACATTTTTTTTCCCTCCCCCCTCCCTTCCTCCTGAATTTGCAAGGATGTATATCATGTTTCTGTCCCTCAGTTCAGCTGGAGTAAAAGTCATGCAATAGTTCTATGACTAGAAAAAAAAACTGTTCTAGGGGCTGACAAGAAGAAAAGAAATTGTTTACCAGTTGCACAGAAAAACTGAGGTCACTTCAGAATTGCAGAGATCTTGCTTGCTGTAGAATGAGTGCAGCATTAGTTCCACTTCTACTGGAGTCCCTCCTTTACACAACTGACTAGATCTGCCTCACCAATCACAGTTCTCCTCCAGCCATGAACCACTTTACTCCAGCACAATTTCTCTGCCTTCCCAATAAATCAGTCCTCAGTCTGAGAACCATTCTACTATTGTGAAAGAATGAAGTGACACCACAAAAGTGAGTTACTCACTCCTCAATTTCTCTGTATACCACCATGTATTGCAAAATTGCATATACCTTTTCTATTCATAGGCATATTTGATCTTTGAGCATTTCTTTTCATCAGTCTTTCATCAAATTACTGTACTTCAATTACTACTTCTTGCATCTACTGTCCTATTTTTCCTGACTTCAGTTTTTCCTTTCTTGCATGTGAAGCCTTTGCTGAAACAATTTTTGTATAATTTAATGTTATCTATAGTCTCTCTCTTCCCCTCAAGTACCTGTGTAATACCATGTATTTCTGAAACACTTAAGGAACTGGGGGCTTACTTAGTTATGGGACCAGAATGGATGGCATCTCAGCACATACCACTCTTTCATGCTTGCTTGCTTATTACCAGAAGTTTAGGTATACTGCTTTGCAGGACAGGGTCACAAAAAGAAGGCTCTCTATGACTTATTTAGTGAGGTCTGTTCATTTTAGCTAGTCATTTAGATTCAGTGTGGTTTATTGTAGTGTTCCTTGTAGAATGGGTAATTACCCTGCTTCCTATTCAGAGGAAGCAAAACACTAACCTTGTTTTTAAGAATCTATATTGGCACTAAACTCTATAACTTACAGAATTCTGAATTTATTTCTATGCAAGGATGTGTTTGACAGTGATAAGCACAATCCCTACCCTAGAACAGTTTTTCTGCCCTAACTGGCTCCACCCCTTCTGCAGCAAGATCTTTAAGCAGTTGGCATTAAAGAGGGGGAACCCACCTGCCTTCTGCTTTTTAAACTAAGCATAGCTGCAACTGTATCTTTCAGACAACTTGGGCCCAGAAAAATGTTCTAGAAACTGCCACCAAACTAGAGAAAAAGCCCATCAGATGAAGAGCTACTTGTTTCTGAGTCTTTACTGAGCTTAAATATAGACCAAGTATTGTGATGTTCAAGACTGCAGGAGTTGTTGCCATTAACACAGGTACAATTCAGATAGTTGGTAACCTTAAGGCAAGTTAAGGAAGCATGTCCAGGGGTTAATTAGTAGGTTAGCAGGTTTGTGGGGCCCTGAGTTCTGCTTTAGTTCTTTTCTGCACATTTCCCAAAGTACCTACTGTCATTAATGCAGTGACACTTTCAGTGGGAAACATTTCCCGTTATTTGGCAGCTGGCACATGCTAACTGCATATACTTAATCTTTAAGGACATATTTCAACAGGTAAACAAAGTGGCACAAGCTATTGAAGTAAGGGATGTTATTGAAAAAGTATACAGTATCAATGATCTTTTTTACATGTTTTAAGCTAATCTCTCAGATTTTTTTTTTTTTAAGAAAATTACAGTAGTCACTTAGCATGACAGAGCAGCAAGTTAACAGTAAGCCATGATTTAATAATAATAATGAGGAAAGAGGATGTGGGAGCTAATCACCCTCCTATCACTACCATTATGAATTGCTCTGATAGCCTTGTAACAGCTATCTGCTCTTTCCTTAGCAACCCATGCTCACAGCAGACTGGGATTCCACAATGCAGCAGTTTCCATGGCAAACTGGATTACGAATGCTGCTAATACCACTTCTGCGGCTCAACTCCTCCTTCCCCTGACTTTTTATTAAACTTAAGTAAAAATTATATTGGCCTCCTGCATTTGCAGGAAATATATTATCACGCATCTATAATCAACGTACACTTCCATTATACTCTGGCTACCAGACAGAGAATCTTTCACTTTGTTTCTTAAAGGTTACTATTTTACTAAGTCAAGCTAAGAATGAATGGCTGAAGGAGCCACTGTAAGGAATAAGAACAGAAACCTCCAGACACTATTCTTTTCTAATACTCTTCTTTTTATTTTTAGGGAGAAACCCATTCTACTTGAACCTTTTTTGTAATATTTTAATGATTAAAATTTTACTTCAAGTATGTGCTCTTTTCTGTATTTTCACACTATATACCTAACCTGGAATATAACCTAGTATAACCTAGAAAAGGAGTATTTCAGGAACATAACACAAATTAATTCTGATTCTCACTTGCAATATTAAGATCATTTAGTAGTAGCAGTGAAGGGGTTGACCAAGTGTTTTATGAACTTATAAATAAGTACAAGTCAGTAAGGATGTTTCAAGCAAGTGAAATTCATTGCCACATACTTATGTAAAACTTGATTATTAGGTTGCAAGGTAAATATTAGTGGGAATTTGATTCCAAGCAAATGCTTTTAATGAAATGGCATACTTGCAATACAGGGTGATAGTGTATGTGTTCACAGCTCATCACCTATGGAATGCATTTGGCTTTGTTCTGTATTTCTAGTGTAAGTAATTTAAAAGTGTAGTTTAAACAATTCATGCTCAATGGTTTTTATCTTCCTGTAAAAGAAAGCTGTAGTTCAGTCTACTCTGACCGAAAGATTGAGCCGGATTAAAATACTATTCCTTGACCACGGTTACTGGGACAGGTATGTTTGTGTAAGCATTCAATAGCTTCAGACCTTTTCTGTGTATCTGTTAGGCATTGAATATTCCACGAAAAGCTGGTTTTGGAAGTTAAAGAACAGGTCTTATGCTTTACTGACTCTTGCTTCAGCTTTATTTAAAATGCACAAATATGTGGCTGATAACACCCGTGGCAAAAAAAAAATCCCTGAAGTTATATGATTCTCTTGAAAACACTGTGTGTGTTTTTAACCTTCTTTTTAAATACCATTAATAGTGGTCCTCCCTAGTTTAAATGTAAAGAACAGTGATGTAAGTGGAATCTTTCAAACTCTTAAGAAGCATCTTGAAGTACCCGACGTACAACTATATATTGCACTCTTCAAATTCAATCAAGAAGTAATTTGAGTAGTACATTTTAATGTAATGCAAAGTAGAACAGGAAAATACTAATTCATGCCAAGGACACTAATACAAAGCACTTCTTCTCATGACTGTAAATCACTGGGACTAATCTGTCTGCACTCTTGTTGCTTAACTAATTTAATCTTTTATTTTTCCATTGCTATTTACAAGGTCATTCCAACTCTATAGCCAGGCCTCACTATAGTAACAATATTATATAGCAATCTACAAATCATCTTTCTTTTGTGTTTAGAAAATAGTGGATTTGGCAAAAATAATACTTTCAAAAATGGAAGCATGGGTTGGATTTGTCACTATGTGCCTGCTAAGAGCTGTAAGTACTTATGCTTACTACTACTTGGCAGTGGAATAAAGAAAAGTTAACTGTACAAATGGAGCAAATCTGAAGAAAACTACATCAATTTATTTAAATGGGAAGGGACATGTCATGTTTTTCCCACAAAAAGTCTTGTAATATAGCCACAATATGTTTTTTAATTGGGATTTGCCAATCCAGTATATGTAAAATCCTGTTAGCTTTCAAGCCTGAAAGTTTATTATGGAGGATGTATCTAGTTGTTTAAAAAAATGAGGTACTAAAGTGAACTGTTTATTTTACTGGAGGACAAAAAAAGGTGGGCATTTTTTTCTTATACCTTTTAATAAAAAGATTAGTGTATTTTAATGACTGTCTCAGGTAACAGCTCCTTCTGTTTGAAGTTTTGCAAGTTCTGAAATACTCAGAACTCTTATTTGTTTAGAGCTTCATAGAGAAATGTTCATTTGACCTTCCAGGCCTTCTTGTTCTATCAGAATCAATAGGCCGATCAAGAGTGCTTGTTGAATGATACCTCATCATCTTGTGCTGAAGGAAATGGCAGTAAGATCAGTACTTTTCCATTATTGGCTTTTAATGTATAGAGGCCTTCTATGTGTTTCTAGTAGGAAATCAGTCGTCAGTTGCATAGATCATGATGAACACTGTACAGCTGTAAGTTATGGGATTTTAATTTCCTCTTCATGCTGAATGACAGCACCCCAAAACAAATGGTAGTAATTGAAGGCAGCATGCTTATTTCTGCCTACTTATTGGTAAGACAGAAAAGATGCTCTTTGTTTTGCAGCCTCCTAGTTTGGTAGTCCATTCTTGCAGCACGAGCATGACATGAGAGAGTTGTAGAGATCAGGGCCTCATCGTTTTTCTGGGTATTTAGTGAAGGCATTTGTCATGCATTATGTTGATGAAATCTAACATAATATGGCCCTGCATTTTCTTAAAGAGGATTTCTAACAAGCGTGGAATAATTAAAACTGACAGATATAAGGTATTTTTCTGGTAGGGGATTTTTATCTGTTTATTATTAATAAACCAATGAATATTTTAATGATATCTGCAGAATTCTGTTCATATAATATTGTCTTGTTGAAGAATCTACATCTAACATTGTGAATGTATATGATAGAACACAGGTTCCACACCTTCCAAGAATTGCCTCGGAATAAGCAGTATTATCTATTATCTTTTTATTTTTCCAAACTGAATTCTCACAGTACTCCTCTAGAACAACCTACGTGATATAATTGTCTTGTTCAAATTTGAGCTATCATGTAACAAAGACATGCTTGGTCATCTTAATACTTACAGTGTATGCTATGATATCTGTACCTGGGCATTTCTTTTGTTCTTTTCTTTCTATGGGTATATTTATTTATAAGTTAACTTCTAAATCAGTGAATCTGAGTTAATCTATCTAATAAAGTTTTTCCAGACATATCTACATTCGATTATGTAATTGAATGTTACCATAACTAATGGACTTATAGAGATCAAGTGCTATCTGTGTCACTGTAAAAAATTTTCAGTATTAATGAAGAGAGAAATAGTATGAACTGAGTTCACCTTAATCACAGCTTACAGAAAAAAAGGATCAATGATGTATAATAACCTTGGAGTTTAGAACTGTATGTGTGTTCAAACCTTTTTCACTCTAACTTTCCAGTAAGTGCTGCTTGTGTCAATTTAAAGAAATCTAGGCCAGCACCAGAAAATAGGCCAAATAGAATTTTTCAGGCTGCACAAAGTAAAAATTTCTCCCTGAAACCACAGGAAAATATTTTCTAAGTAAAAGCAAACTTTTCCTTGTTTGTTTAAAAGCCCAAATTCTAAAACTTTCAGCCTTTAACTAAAATTTTCTTCCTTGCAATTTATATAGTGTACATGTATCTATATTTTTATGTATATCAATACAAATGTATTTTAGAATCTCATTGTGAGTCAGCTTCATGTTCCTTTTCACAATAAACTGGCCTCAGTCACATAAAACTGTCTTTCTGAAACCTATACAGTTTCATGTCAGCAATTTAATATTATAATACAGCAATACACAGCAGTGGAGATAGGAAATAACATTGTTTTTCAAACTTTTCTGTGTAAAATATCTTCACTTTTTGTATTCCTGTGAGGGAAAGATTTTTAAAGTAAGACTGATAGAAAGTGACTGAGACTCAGGGGTGGGTAGTAGCCATGCTTTTCAATCAATATTACTGGGGTTTTTTTAATGCCCATTCACAATCAGTCTTGTAGATTCAAAAAGGAAATTATCATCTCAGTCCTGCACCCATGAAAACCAGTGACAAATTCACCATTCTAGTAATGGTGCAGTAATAAAAAATGAATTTGCAATCTCTATTCTTTGTCATTAGAAACTTTTATTTAAAAAAAACCCAAAACACAACAGAAAATACTACGATGATTTACTATAGGGAAAAGAAATCTCAGAGCAGTATCCCTCTCCATTTTAGTGGCCCTGCAAATACCACACACATGACTTTTTACTGCAAATACACTTTCTTATTGCAAATCTATTACCTAATGTTAGAAAATTAATAAGTCAAATGTTAATGATGCATTAAGAAATAGTGCACTTTTTAAGCTAAATTTTGCAAGGAAATCACACAATGAAGATAGTTGACAAGTTTGGTCATTTTTTGGTGGTTTTGTTGTTTTTTTTTTAAAGCATACATATTATAAAGTTAACTTACTGCATGTGAAAATATCTCCTTTTAATGTCTGGGTGAAATACTTCATGTATAGGATATATACAGTACAGAGCTACTGCAATGAAAACCCATTATGCAAGACTTTTTAACTGCCTAAGTCTAAATATTAGAGAACTCTGAGGAATGTTTTGTTATTTTTCTTTTTTTATAACATTGGCAACTACTTATCAAAAACAGACTTGTTGAATATCAAGTCTGTATAACACCTTTCCATCACTGTCAGCCTGGATTTAACTCTGTATTGGAATGTTAGGAGCAAAAGACACAATAACCCACTAAAAGCTACCATACCTTTATTTTTTTTCTGCTCAAATTTTATCCTCTCTTCTCCAGGATAATTTCTCTATTGCTTTCCTGAAATTGTTTTTCTGTACCAACTTTCCTCTTTGCCATTCAACAAACAATTTCTGTTTCAAGGGAAAGGTTGCTTTGCTATGAAAGGCGACAGGACAGCTGGTGATTCATGAGTAATAAAACTGCATTAGGAGGAGGACAGTTCACGTGCCTAAAATCCTCTATTCCTCTGTATCACAGCTACATGTCCCTATCACCTATTGCTGTTTTAAACCAAAAGTTACATGACAGATCCTTCTCCTACAACTACAGCAATCTATCCATTGAATCTACCCTCTCCCTCTCTGATTGGTGAGGCATATACATACACCCTGCCTGAGTACCATGCATACACTGTATGAATGAATTAGAAATTACTGTTCTTAGAGTAACAATATGCCTCAAGTTGTTGATTTAAAATTTAACAGTATTTTCTACTATAGTTTGTTGGGTTTTTTTTTTATTAGGGAGGTGATTTTCCCCCTATACTCAGCACTGGTAAAGCCTCAGCTTGTGTACTGTGTCCACTTTTGGGCACCTCAGTACAAGAGAGATATTGGGCTGCTGGAGCGGGTGCAGAGGAGGGCAACGAAGTTGGTCAAGGGACTGGAGAATAGATCATAGAAGGACTGTTTGAAGGAGCTGGGCCTGTTTAGTTTGAGGAAGAGGAGGCTGAGGGGAGACCTCATCACTCTCTACAAC